>CM062818.1:1605924836-1606387227 GCA_031772625.1 Pinus tabuliformis
GAGCAATGCATATTGCTTTCGCAGATGAGAAAGATAGATTTATTGTGATTTATCTCGATGACATTATTGTATTTTCCAAAATAGATGAAGATCACCTACTTTACTCAAGGAAGGTTTTTGAGAAATACACAAAACATTGTATCTCCTTGAACCCCAAAAAGTCTCTCTTTGGTTTAGAGGAAGGAAAGCTACTTGGTCACATTATTTCAAAATATGGTATCAGGATAGACCCCCATAGGGTTGAAGCCATAATAAAGATTGATCCTCCCAGGAACAAAAAATATAGTCTTTCCATAGAAGGACGAATTTCCTAAGAGGATTCATCCCAAACCTAACCGAGATTCTAAGAGCAATCACAAACATGATGAAAAAGGATACTGAGATAAAATGGGGTAGTGAGGCTAAAAAATATTTCAGTGAAGTGAAAGTAGCTTTGACATGTGCTCTTGTTTTAATTAGCCTTGATTTTACTAAAGATTTCATGATTTTATCTTTTGCATCAGAACACACTATTGTAGCAGTATTGTTGCAGAAAAAATAGGAGGGCCATGAAAAGTCTATAAATTCTTCAACGAGAGATTTAAGAGGTGTCTCCTTGAAGTACAATATCATGGAAAAAACAAGATTTTTCTTTATTAAAGGCACTGAAGAACTTTAGAGTGTATATTATACACTTCTACATATTGTTTTTGTTCCAAGTGCACTAGTGAAATATATCCTCACTTAGACTAATCCAGGTGGGAAAAGAGGCAAATGGATTGTAGTAATTTTATAATATGACATTGATGTAAAGCCTACTAAACTCATCAAAGGTCAAAGATTTGGTAGGCTAATGGCTTACTCAAATTTCCATGCACTGGACATAAATTTTATAGCTGCACTTGATGAACAGGAAGAGATGGTGACTCCACAGGTATCAGAATAATTTGTTACCTCTCCTTGGTATGAAAATATTGTGTATGTTTTACATTATTTACAAACTCATGCTGGTTTGACCAAAAGCAAAGCTAGATTTCTAAAACAAAAAAGCTGTAAAGTTTTGCATTTTTAATTAATCTCTACACTGGAAGGATAATGGAGGTATTTTTCTGAATTGTTTATTGAAGGATGAAGAAAACAAACTCATGGGAGAATTTCATAAAGGGGGGTGCGAAGGACATTTATATTGGAAAACCACTCATGAGAGATGGTTTTTTCTAGCATACCTTGTTTATAGATGATCATAAAAAAATTTCAACTTGTCATCAATTTCAAATCTTTGAAGGCAAGTCAAAAAATTTGCGCTTATCTTTAATGCCCATTTCAGAGGAGGTGCCTTTCTAATAATGGGGATTAGATTTTATTGGAGAAATCTGTCCAAGCTCTTCAACTCAACATAAATGGATTGAGGCCATTCAATGAGACAGGTTATGGATTTTGTAATCATTCAGTTCTTAGAAGGTAACATTTTGTCAAGATTTGGATGTCCACATAAAATCATTACTGACAATGCTGCAACTTTCAAATAAAAGAAAACAATTGATTTCTTCTACATGTATCAAATAAATTTAGGACATTCTATTACTTAGTATCCTCAGGGGAAGGGGTTCTTTGAGTCTTCTAATAACAGTTTGGTCAACAATATAAAGAATTTATTTCAAGAAAATAAGAAATCCTCGCACAAGAAGTTGATTAATGTTCTATGGGTCGATAGAATTAGCACTATAAAATCTATTGGAATGCCTCCTTTCCAATTAGTATATAGAATGGATGTAATTTTTCCCACCTCCTTAGGATTTACAGTGCTAAAGTTATTGCAAGAAATACAAGTGGAGCCAAATGATGTACAAAGAAGGACAAATCAAATGATACACCTGTAGCAAACTAGGGAGGCAGTCTAAAACAAAACTTAGATAATTCAAGACAAAATCAAGAAAATTCATGATAGAAGGACTAAATTATATGATTTTGAACTAGATGATCTCGTTTAAAGATGGGACTCCAAAAATGAAGAGAAATGTAAGCATGGAGAGTTTGACAATGTATGGAAAGGACCTTATAAAATTGAATCTTTTTGAGGTAACAATGCATTCTTGCTTAAAGATTTCACTGGAGAAGGACCATTAGGAGGACCTATTAATGGTAGACTAGTCAACCACTATCTCACTCAAGGATATATAAGTTTTCATATGTGTCATAAATCATTTTATCTTTTATTGCAAGTGAGGGTGGCCAAGACTAGGAATTGTAGCCTGTAGAGAAGGTTCTAAGCTTTTGATGAGTTGCTGCCAATATTTATAATAAAAACAACTAATCAATTTAGTTATAGGACAAGAACAAAGGACCCCATGGACAAAGTTTACTGATCTAAGGTGTTTCTGGTGCCTCACAAGGAGGATGCCATCCCCATTGGAGCCTCTATTAGGGTCTTATAATTTATAGGATCAATTGATTATTATCTCTTGATTTTTCTCCCATTGTAGAAAATTTGATGTACGTTAACCTGATAATGCAATATAAATAAAAGCAGACTACTATAACCTACTTCTACTATCAATTTTCAGAAGCTTAAAGATCAAGATGAATAATATAACCAGAAGAAGAAGAATCAATGAAAAATACACATGAAAATACTTTGGGGAAAGCCTCAACTAAAATCCCCACTATTTGTATTATCATACAAGGTGGAAATACATAGAAATTATACAAAGCCTTAGCTCTCATAGCTAGCCAACTCTCAGTACAATCCTCACAGACACTCACAGACAATCTTGGCTTCTCTCCAATCTTCCTCTCTACCCTCCAAGCTCCTATTTCCTTGCATTGTTCCTTGTGGATGATTCTCCTGTTACCAAGTGTAACACTCTCTCACACACTATCAGAACTACACAATCCTCAAGGAAATATGTCTTGACTGCATGCATGAGTTTTATTTATAATAAAACACATGCAACTGATAGTACACTATCATTGACTTTAACCTCAACTGGATCTTTCTCAGAATAGACATGCATGATTTTTTGATGGGAGAATCTTCAGTTAACTAGAGTACACTAGTTGAGTGCATGCATTTATCAACTGATTGTTAACTCACCAATAGTTCCTCAAATAGTTTGGAACTAATTTAACTAGACTTAACTTAGTAAATTGAGTTAACAAATTACCACTCAAATATAACTCAATCGTATCTCCTTAATTTAAGAGATAATGGTTGCATGACTTCAAAAAGACTTCTAACATGAATTACTGCAATTAATTAATTCAAAATGAATTAATCAATTATTTCCAAGTAGTTGTTAAGACTAAATTTGATTTTAATTCACAATTTAATTCAAGGACAAATTAATTTGGAATATTCTTGTTGCCACATTTCAACACCCATGAGATGTTGTAAATTATTATTGCATTCTGCAAATTATTTTCAGAAGTTCAAAGAAAGAATAAAAATAAAAAAATATGATATAAAAAATAGAGAAAAAGAAAAAGGATAATATAATATATATATATATATATATATATATATATATATATATATATAGTGAGAGCAAAAGAGAAGAAATAAAAAATAGACCCCTATAGCGAGCCAATCAAAATGTCGTTTTAAATTTAAAATTTTCAATTTCATACAGTTTTAATGCTTGGTTATAATGTATTATGTTATGAAATAGTACGAAAAACTTAATTTTTTGTTTTTGATTAAATAATGTGTTTAAATTGATGGCTCAGATTATTCTTGTCAAGATCTACAACGAAGGGATAATTTCAGCCCCCCCACACTCTCGATGGTCAACACAAGGGGGGGGGGGGGGTGGGGGGGCGCGAAAAGGTTTCTACCAAGATCACTTGGAGTGACGTGGCGGCCCTTGAAGAATTTTTGGGGGTGTCATCTCAAAACCGCATGCCTTAAATGTTTTTCCCATGTTTTACCAAAAATCAGAATGTCATCCAGATACACAATAACAAAATCATCAAGAAAAGGTCTGAGTACATCATTCATTAATCTTATGAAAGTAGCAGGAGCATTAGTTAAGCCAAAAGGCATAACCAGCCATTCATACAATCCTTGCCTTGTTTTGAAAGAAGTCTTCCATGCACCTTGCTCTGCAACTCTGACCTGATGGTATCCACTGTGCAAATCCAACTTGGTGAGATAAACAACCTCTTTCAATTGATCTAAAAGATCATCGATGCAAGGAAGGGGATAAAGATTTTTTATTGTTATCTTATTCAGTGTTCGGTAATCAATGCATAATCTCCACGAGCCATCTTTCTTTCTCTCCAAAACGATTGGTGACTCACATGGCGATGTGCTAGGCCTGATGAACCCTTTCTTTAGCAACTCCTGCACCTGCTTCTTGATTTCAACATTCACTAAAACAGACAACCATTACATCCCAATGTTAGGCAATGGAACATCTTGCTGCAAAATAATATCATGTACTATTCCCTTTTTGGCTGGTAGACCTTTAGGTTCTTAAAACAAGACATCATACTCTGAAACAACCTTTTCTATATCAGCTTGTTATTCAGCATTACAACCCTAAAATACATTGGTTTTATCAGGTTCCTTTTCCTTTACAACCATCAGTAAGAATTGTTTGCATGAACTTATCATTCTTTTCATCTGTCCTGAGTTTACGAGTCTGTAATTATTCTTGAGCTTATGAGCTCTTACAAAGTATTTGATTCCATCTTTAACAAGTAGATACTTGTTCTCATCTCTATAGAAAATAGCCTTTCTATCATACAAGTAAGGAATTCCTAAAACAATTCCACATATATCCAAAGGAATTATGTCTAACTCAACCTCATCTACAAATGCTGTCATAAAAGAAAAATTGAGTTTGCACTATCTAGTCGCTTGTAGTTGTGCTTTATAATTCAACCATCCTAATGGGTATGGTTTCTTTTGAGGTGTAGTTGCTAATCCCAATTTCTTTACAATTGCTTCAGAAATCAAATTTACTTGTGAGCCACTATCAAACAAAGTATCAATATTTTGATTTTTGGAAATAACTCGAATATGGAAAAGCTCAAGTAATTTTCTCTCATTTTCTTCAGCAATAATAGATTGAGCAGAATTACTAGTAGATGCTTCAGAATTCTTACCTTTTATACCTGTGGCTGCTATAGTTATTTCATCTCCTGAGTCTGATCGAAAATATTTCTAAATAGCTACAACTGTCTTCTTCTTCTTGCCCTCAGACTTCTTAGGTCTCAGCTTTGGATGCAGAATCCAACAATGCCCATCATCATGCCCCTCCTTTTTACAGTGAGTGCATGAAGCTTTAGCTTTCTGTGCAGTGTTAGCCTTCCTTGCTTTCCACTTCTGCTTTCTTTTCTCCTTGCTCTTGCTTACAGTGGGTTGGGATGGTCCCCCAACTTCTGGATTGCCATTCTTTCCTCTAGCCTCTAGATGAGTAGCTTGTACAGATACCTCATCTATACTAGTGGGATTAAACATGAGGATGGTATGCCTCATGTAGCTGTGTAGACCACCAATGTACTTCAAAAGAGTCTCTGGTGAGTCTAGTGAGATACCCAACATCAATGCTCTCTTTCTGGATTCTTGAGTATACCCTTGCACACTTTTCCCTTTCAATTGTCAAAGAGTTTGCCAACTCATCATGGCTTGTTGCATGTAGAACAATGGATAGAACTACTTTTTGATTGCAACAACAAATTCACTCTAGACAAAGATGGTCTTACAATGTCTTTTCATATCAGCTTGGGTCCTGCCTTCCCACCAAACCAAAGTAGTGCCTCCTATGGGTAGGCTTACCAGCTGAATCTTACTCTTGTCTGAGTCAATGTTCTGTACCCTGCAATACACATCAATTTGTCTAATCCAATTGTCCAACTTTTCAGCATTTAGCTCTCCATCATATATAGGCAAATCAAATTTAACATCTAGCTTAATCAAAGATGCTTTCTTATTATGCACAGGGCTATTAGGAGGTGTGAGAAAGCTTTCCTCTTTCCGCTTTCCTTTGTAGTGGTCATGGAAGTGAGAGTCATCTTCCCCTTTATCTTGTTTAGAACCTGATGAATCTTCAACCTTTTGCTTTCTAAAGTCTTTGTACACTTCTTCTACCATAGACTTTATAGCTAGGAAACTCTCTATGAATTGAGGGTCTGGCCCTACAAAACCTTCCTCTGACATTGTCTTTCGAGAATAGACTCTCCCAATTTCAGGATTAGTTTCCACCAACTCTCCTTCTCCTAATTTGAGCTTTGATCTAGTGAGCATTCACAACTAAACCAACACAAGCTTGTCTAACCTTACAGCCTAGAGCTCTGAAACCACTTGATCTGATATTCACCCTATGAGTGACATCAGTTAAATATTTATTTGTTTAAATGTATTACAGACTCATGTGCTGTGTGTTCTATGTTATTGAAGCAACGGGTCGATCAGATTGCCAATACACAGGCAATAAAATGGAAAGAGAGCAGAGAAATATAGTAAGCAACACAAAGACACAAGAATTTAATAAGGAGTTCACCCTATTCTCCAGGGCTACATCTTTGGTCCAGCTTTCAGTGGTGGCCTTGTTTTATTATGCCTTTAAGCAGAGAATTACAATACAGGGACTCAATGAGAGTTCTCCTAAAGCAGTTTTTTCTTGGCAGGGCGGTTCTTGGATTCCCCAAGCCACTGGAGTACACAGACTCTTCTTCTTCCTAGTAGCTTAGTGAACCTCTAGTCTATAATGGCAAGAACCCAATGTGGTGCTCAGCCCGGATAGATCCTCTATGGGATGGCTCAAATCTTCAAGCTCTTTGGTTCTTGATGTTGCCTCTGGTCAGCTCAGCCTTCTATCTCTTCTGCTTTGCTTTACTATTTTCTGTGTTCAGTCCTCCTCTCTGGGTTCACTGTTCCCCTTGTTCGTCTCTTGACTTCGACTAACTATCTAACTTCCTCTTTGATTCGACTGTATCTGTTCATGGCTTTTAGCCATTCATTCCAATGCCTGTTGGGTTCCTCTTCCACCTCTGTTGATTCATCTTCTTAGTTGCGCTTGGAGTTCCCTGTTCGGCGTCATCATCAACGCTCAGGTAATGGCGACTTGTCCTCCTCTAAAAGGTGCCAACATGCTTCGTCGGTTCATTTCTTCAGTTACATCATGGATGTGTTCTTCCTCCACCGTGGCGGTCAAAAAAATTCCAAATCCTCCTAAAACACGGCGTATTCCTTCGTTGATTCCGCTTCCTCCATCTGGTGTGAACTCAGCCATCCGATCTGGGGCCTCCAAATCTAATGCCATACGCATGTTTCACCCGGTTGACTTTCTCAACCAATAGCACGTGATCAACGGTGGTTTTCTCTCACCTCCACTTGCCACACATCAATTGGTGTATGGAATCGCTCTGCTCTCGCCTAAAACTTCTTTCTGTTTGATGGTGCCACAATCAATACAACTATTTTTCCAAAGCATGGGTCCCGCTTTTGTACCTTAGCACCTTTTTCTTTTCCACCCACAGTTCTCCGGTTCCCCCACGCGATCGAGTGCTTGGGCTTTTCCTTCACGGCCCTGTTCACCCAGCTAATCGCGCATCAAAAAACACCTCTGTTTCCCGATCCGGGGCTCCTAGGGGCTACTTTGACCTCCTGCGTAGTCTCCATGGGCCTCAGTCAGCACGCTTTGACCAAGGTCCTCATCGTTCCATGTTGGCTTCCATTGCCACTAGTTTAGGGTGTTTTTAATCACTGTTTTGGATTTCTTTAGAGATTTTTCCTGACCTGAAATAGTCACGGTTCTTTAAAAGTCTTCTATAGATCCAATTTGGATCATCTGCTGATAGTCCTGTGCCTTGAAGGTGGCAATCTTTGTCCCACTGACATCGCTCAATATCATTGTCTTGGCGCCAGTGTGTGAGATGATCCAATGTATCATGTCCGTGCATCAGAGCATAATATACTTGCATGCAATCTGGTACAATTTGGAATTGTGAATGTTCACATAGGCTTGGCAATCTTCAGGATCTTCCCCAAATGTTCCTAAGAATGCATCATTGACCTCTTTCCATTTAAGCTTGATGTCTTTGTCTACGATCAGCTTGGTGTCTTCGTATATCAGCAAACTCATAGACACTCGTTTAACAACTCTTCTAGTTGTGCTTCTGTCGGTGTCCTTTGATCCTGCTCTCTTGGAGGCCATTGATCCTAAACTTCTAAGAGACGGATGAACACCTGCTATATCTGGAGACATGGTGACATGCACGTTGGTGTTCCAAATTACTCTATTTTTATCTTATTCCCATAAGCCTTAACCTTTGTTTTATCTCTATTTAACCCTCTCATTCCTGCACTAGTCCAAGATAATAATTTATTCCTACATATAATTCATATTTCATAATTAAGATTTGTTAAATGCTTTATTAATTAGTTTACATAGATTTCATACCTTTTAGTATCTCTTGTAACTTATGTTTAACTTTCATAAAAGTAATTGAAGAACTAAGTGATAATCATTATTTAGTGTGATTAGTGCAGGCAGATTCCTGCACTGCCAATGATGTTTCTCTGTGATCTCTATGATATTCCAGGCGAGAATTTTTTGATCCACAAATCCTAGTTCAATTCCGAACTATCTGAGGATGGAAATTGGTGGTGTATAGTTAGGAATACTTACCAAGAATATGGTATACAGCTAGCAAAGTTTGTGCTTTATTATAACCATCATCCAATTTTGGAATGTTGTTTGTTAGTCCGTTCGGCATAAAGGCTTGAATAGGAAATGACTGTAATTAGCATAATATGGCTAAGGCCGAGAGACTGTATATAATGTAGACCGTAGGTAGAGTGAAGCTAGCGATCTATGAGTTTTAATTTTATTTACTTTGTAATTTTGTATCACCCTCAGTTTTGGGCTATACTCGCAGTATCATGTATATTCGCTAATCAAGTTAATACAAGGAATGTGCCATGTTGTATTCACACTGTGTTTAATTTTTATTTCATGCATGATTAAGTTTTGAACAGTTTCATTCCGTAAATGGGAAATAAGCTAGTTGGCTAGGACCCATCCAACCCAGCTCGTTTACCCTTGTGATTTCGCCATTTGAAAAGTTTGTGTGAACATTTATTCATTTGCAGTTATGTGGCTTGGATTTCTCTTATGTTTATTTCAGAAGTTCTGAGTTAAATTCATTTCATAGTCAAGCATGAACGAATATGTTGTTTGGAAGTTTAATTAAGTTTATTTCTTTCTTGCAATTTCTTTCTTGCAATGACTTTCTTGCAAATACTTTCTTGCAATTTCATTCCTTCAATTCTTTTCCTGCAATTTTTGACTTAGTCTGCTTCTGTTTGGGCCGTGCAGGAAGATTCTTCTTGTACCAATGCATGTAGTTTCATGCACTCCAGTTTATTCATTTACTTTACAACAAGTGTTACGTTCCTTTTCCTGCTTATAATTTCATTTATTCCTGCAAGAAAATGTATTGTCAATTCAAGTAATCATTCTCAATGTTAACAGTTATACTTTTGAAGGATATAAGAACATTTACATGAATTAAGGAAGGGCGTTATTACAAACACCATACTCTATATTTGCAGTTTATGAATTAATAAAAAGGAATAGAAACGTTATAAGTGAATTTTCAAAAGTTAGTTGATGCATGCAAATTACTTTGACTGCTACTTGATTATTCCAAATTGTTTTTGTTTTATGAAGTTTACTTTCATTGAAAAGTTCAGATAATTAAAGCATTCTTTTTCACATGTAATTTATCTCAAAATCTATCTTGCAGTTACAATTCTTTCCAACACGTCTTTTAATTATTTCGAAAGTAAATTCGAAACTTTGGTGAAGGAAGCTCTGTCTCGATGCAACTGCTAGTATCTTGTCGTAGGAATAGAGTGTTATAAGCCTTGAGGCTTAGAGAACCTCCATAAAGACATTAGTCTTCAGTACATAAGGTAAAATATACTTTTTTCACATAAGTATTGTACCTGCACTAGTGCAAGCATATTGAAATAGTACAACAACATGCTGCTTCGTGTAGAAGGAAGATCAATTGGGAAACAGATCTTGCAATTGCCCACCTGTCAAACTGTTAGCCATCCAAACTGAAGGGAACATAGTATTTCATTTCAACATTTAAGATTGCTTCTAGTTGTGTGGAAATTCATTTACTTGATTTCCTCGCAAATTATTATTTTACATTCTAGCACTAGAATTGCTTTGGTGTTGATTGTCTTTAAGATTGTTTTTTGTCTGATTCTAGAACATTTCACTTAAGAAGTAGGATTAGGAATAGGAAAATTTCATACCACTTCTGTCATTGCATGTGCTTTATCTCTAAGTTCATGAAACCCCTGGGTTAGCAATTAACTGTTGAGGATTTTGGTTAAGTGCAATTCCTACACCCAACATTTTGGTGTCGTTGCCGAGGAGGCGATTTGAATTGGTAAGAATTTCCATTTTTTTGCAATAGGGGTAACTTAGTATGATATTATTTTTTCTATCTAGTGCTTCTATTTTCTTGAAGGAATTGATAGGTTTCCAGTTATTTTTAAGTTGCAACATTTTTATTCGAATTTTGTTGTTTCATTTTTTGAAATGAATGCCTAAAAGAAGTAGGGGTCCAAATCCCACTAGTTGCCAAAGAAATAAAGATAAATCTAAAACCAAATCTCATATTGGGCCTTCTTTTGCGGGCATAAAGTCCAAACAAACCCAGAATCATCACCCAGTAATAGTCCACTTGGGCTTTGACAACAATGGTCTAGGTTTGACACAACCCACAAAGGGGAAGAAGGGGACTATTAGAACCCATAGTCAGCCTTCTCAGCGTATTGAGGGCAATTCACATGGAAGTACAAAAATGGAAAATCAGGAAGACCATGTAGAAGGAACTGGTGAAAAATCAGGTAAATGAGGAACAATCCACTTTCAGATTCCCAATTGTGGATCTGGATACACAAGTAGAAATGAAAAATATTTCACCATCAACTCTTCCTGATTTCTACGGTAAGGTACATGAAGATCTAGACTCTTTCCTATCTGAGTTTTCTATTTTGTGTAGAAGTTATGATTATTCATCTAATGCCTAGAAGTTAAAGTTGTTTCTTGCAACTCTCAAGGATGCAGCACTCTGCTGGTTCATGGGACTAGGAGGAAACACTATATCTTCTTGGGAACAAATGAAGAGAGTGTTCTTGTCAAAATATTAGGAATATTGTAAGACTAGAGATATTCAAGTTGAAATATTTACTATTGTGCAAAATGATGATGAGACTCTAGAGGAATACTTAGAGAGATTCATGTACATCCTCCAAATGTCAAAGCATAAATTTGATCTAAGTAGCATTAGGACCTTGTTCTTACCAACACTTACTAATGATGCTACGAATAATCTAAATCTATTAGGACAAGGGGATATTGCTCAAAAATATTTTGCTCAAATCTGTGACTTGTGCAGGAAATTCTCGAGGAACTAATATAGATCTGGTAAAGGAATTCGGAATAGAAATAAGAAAACCAAATCTACTGATGCTATGATTATTAGATTAGAAAACAAAATGGACAATATGAAAATTGAAATAATGAATACTGTTAGTAAACAAATAGACTCTTTGAAGTTTCAACAAAAACTTATAGAGGAACAAGAGTCATTGTCTAATTTTTGTCCAAAATGTAGAAGAAAGCATATTTTAAGAGAATGTCCTCTCGATATTAAAGAAACTAATAAATGTGCAATTTGTAAGGAGAACCATGCCACAGAAAATGTCCCTCTCAACATTGGCAGCATGGGAAACAATATCATTATGGAAAACCCTCCCAATCTTGGAAACAAGGATGGAGAGGGCCAAACCATTCATATCATTCACACCATTCCTATCTTGCACCTATGCAGTCATACCCTCCTACATATGCACCTTACCCAATGCCACAACCATCATTACCTCAACTAAGTCATACAATGCCACCATTGCTTTCACCTCCACCATTTTGAACTTCTCAGCTGTCTGCCCAACCTTTATGCAACCCAAGTAACAAAGCAGTACAAATGATCCATTCTATGAACCCGCTTTCCTCATCCATATATTAGTTCATGCCAGTTGGAGGCAATGACCTCCAATTGAGATCGGGGAAGATAGTAACCTCAAAAAATCAAAATCAGCCTACGGTGATGATCAACGAGAAAGGTGAGGAGGAAACTCCTAGCCATTCTGAAAAGGATGACACCATCTAGCCTATCCCCATACCTTTTGAGCCTTTTCCAATCCATCTTCTTCCAATCGACCTGCCTATCTAGAGAGGTTAGTTATGGAGAATAAAGACCCCATTCCTGAGTCTAGCCTGGCTTCTGAGCTTAGGAACCTTTTTATAAAGGTACCTTTGTTCCAAGCTATTAAATAGATCCCCATTTACACAAAAATAATTAGGGAACTTTGTCTTAAGAAGCCAGGAGGGAGAAGATTAGAACCTCAAACCATTCAATTTGTTGGTAGAGTAGAAGTTAATGACGGGGTGTATGCACATGGAGAAATATACTGACCCTGGAAACCCTGTTGTCTCTATTCAGATAGGTGATGTCCTTGTCTCCAACGTACTTATAGACATAGGGGCATCAATTAATGTTATGACCAAGAAATCCATGGATCAACTTGGATTAGTCCATATTCATCCTACTCCCACTATGCTTGAACTACCAGACATATCTAAAGTCAAGCCAGAAGGGGTGTTGGATGATGTAATCGTTTCTCTAGACTCTTGGGAATACCCCACAGATTTCATTTTGTTTCAGCGAAAGAACCCTATGGGAGGACATCCCTTGATCTTGGGATGACCATGGCTTACTATGGCCAATGCTTATATCAGATGTCATTCTGGTGACATGTATATTTTCCACGGAGATTCCAGGAGGAAGTTCACCTTATATCCACTCGCTAAATCCATTCAGGAGCTCCGAGACACTTTATGGTTAGATTACAATAGTGATGAGGAGACTCATGTTGTTTCCTTGATACATCATAATGTTGAGTTCTCGCAGGAGGGTGAGATTCAAGACTTCCTGAACAATCTATACACCAAGCCCAATTTTGAATGATTGAGTCAGATTTTTAGTCTATATTTTCAGGAAAGATATGACTCTCTACCTCCCTCGTTACCATCTCTAGTGACACCTCTATGTACTCTTGATCCTGATACCACTCTTGTTGAGATTAGTCCAGTAAATCCTTGCATATCAGTTTAGAGTTGGATTCTTCCCAGTAAGAGCAGCTTGTAAATTTGTTGTGAAACCATCTTGATGCCTTAGCATGGGGCCATGAAGATATGAAAAGCATCCCTATTGAAACATATATACCCACCATATCTATATTTAGGATGGAGCCTGACCTCTTTGATAACCCCAAAGGCTAATGAACCCAACTCTAAGAGATGTCGTAAAGGAAGATTTGCAAATACTCTTAGATGTTGATTTTATCTATCCCATTTCTGATAGCTACTGGGTCTCTCCATTGGTATTAGTCCCAAAAAATTATGGGATATGGTGTACTTGTATTGACTACAGAGAATTGAAAAAAGCCACTCTCAAATATTACTTCCCCCTTCCTTTCATCAACCAGGTACTTGATACCCTTGCTAGTAAGAAGTACTCTTCTTTTCTAGATGGCTTTAGTGGGTATAACCAGATACAGATTGCACCCGAGGATCAAGAAAAAACCACTTTTACATGTCCATGAGCTACATTTTCTTATCGAGTGCTTCCCTTTGGTCTATGTAATGCCCAGCTACCTTTCAAAGGGCGGCCTTGGCCATCTTTGTTGACCTTGAGTATGTGGAAATCTATATGGATGAATTTTCTGTGTTTAGTTATTCATTTCAGGAATCCCTCAAGAATCTAGAAAAAGTTCTTCTTCACTACCAAGAATCTCATCTCACCTAGAGTGATAAAAAATTGTAGATTAACGTGCAAGGCAGGGGTAGTTCTTGGCCATCTTATTTCTAGCAAAGGTATCCAGTTTGACCCTACAAAAACAGAAATTATTTTGATTCTTCATATACCCAAAACTCAAAGGGAGTGAGAGGTTTTCTAGGACATGCAGGCTACCATAGGAGATTCATTGAGAATTTCTTAAGGATAGCAACCCCCTTTTTCAAATTTTTGCTAAAGATATTGAGTTTTCTTGGTCAATAGGTTGCCAACAATCCTTTGAGACATTGAAGGAAAAACTATGCCTGGCACCTGTTTTGAGAGGATCAAACTGGTCCTTGCCATTTCATATTTCCTCTGATGCCTCATATATTGCTATTGGCACAACTTTAGGACAAGAAGAAGACAAAGAATCTTATGTTATTTATTTCATTAGTAAAAACTTGTCACCCACTGAACTAAATTATACGGTTACTGCGAAAGAGTTTTTAGCTGTAATTTTTTCCATTAATAAATTTAGGCATTATATTATAGGATATGAAGTCTTTGTTCATACTCACCATTCTACAATAAGATATTTGATGAATAAACCATTAAATAGTGTTAGAGTGACTAGGTGGTTATTATTGTTACAAGAATTTAATAATACCATTATTGATAGACCAGGAAAATCTAATGTAATAGTAGATTATATTTCTAGATTAAATAATATTTGTGAAGCAATTCACGTTGATGATGATTTTCTTTTTGTTGTGTAAATAAAATCCCCATGGTTTCCTGACATAGCTAACTATTTAGTTACTGGAAAATTACCATTTCACTTATCCGCTCGTGAAAAGCCGAATATCATATAGAAAAATGTTGCATATTCTTGGATTCAAGGAGACCTCTTTTACACTAGAGAAGATCTCATTATTTGTAGATGTGTAAGAGAGGAAGATGTGTTTGATATTTTAAAATATTCCCATGATGAACCTTGTGGGGGTCACTTTGTTGTTAAGCAGATTGCATACAAAGTGTTACGAACTGGCTATTTTTAGCCCTCATTATTTAAGGATGCCAAATAGTACGTCAAGTGATGTGACAACTGTCAGTGGATTGGCCAACCTAATCAAACCAATGAATTGGATTTTTGTACTTAGGTTATGATTGAACCTTTTGAAAAATGGGCCATTGATTTTGTAGGACCAATAAATCCAACATCATTAAATAAAAAGCATATTTTGGTTTGTACATATTTCGTTAAAAAATGGGTAGAAGCTAAAGCTGTTTCTTTTGCTACTAAAAGAGTTGTTGTTGATTTTCTTTTTACTAAAATCTTTATTATATTTGGTGTGCCTAGAGAATTTGTTTTTGACAATGGACCACATTTTATTTATAATTTGGTGTAAGGTGTGATGGAACAATACAAAATACGACACATGAAATCTACACTGTATCACCCATAAGAAAATGGTCAGGTGGAGTTGACAAATAAGGTGATTGAGGCCATCCTCACAAAGACAAGAAAAATTTACAGAAAGGATTGGGCTGACAAATTACCATAAGCATTATGGGCATACTGAACCACGTGGAGGAAAAACAAAGGACACACGCCATATGAGCTGGTGTAAAGGATACAAGTCCTCTTGCCAATAGAATTCCAAATCAAGACTTTTAGGACTCCAGTCCAATTGGGGCTAGATCTCTCTGAAGCACAACAACAACATCTTCTACAGCTGAATGAGTTAGAGGAATTTCGAAGGGATTTTGTTTAGGAGAGCATCATGGTTCAACAACAACACAAGGAGTGGCATGACAAGTCCATCCAGAAGAAGAAATTCCAACCAGGTGATTAGGTGCTCCTTTACGATTCTAGATTCAAATATTTTAAAGGAAAATTCCATACATGCTGGATGGGACCCTATGAAGTGGTCGAAGTGTTTGAAAATGGAGTGGTAGAGATCAAAAATATTAATGGATGGAATTCTGTGTTCCTGGTAAATGGGCATAGATTGAAGGTATATTTTCAGCCGCTTACTAAAGGATATTTTATGCAATAATTCCAATAGCAAACTGAAAAGGAGTTTGTAGGTGGTAACACCAACCTGTTGAATATTTTATTCTTTCTTCTCCTCCTTAAAAAAAAAAATAATAAAAGAAAAAATGACAAAAAAAATTTCTTGTAATTGTGAAAATCATTTGACTAACATGATTGCAGAAGGATCAACCTGAAAACCATCATGCTGGCAGGAAGATCTAAATTTCAAGAAAAAGGGAATGTTACTTGATTTTTAGATATGTTGGCTTCCACCAAGAAGAAGCAGGTTCAAGGAACCCAACCCTTACCGAAGTTTGGGGTAACTAGCATGGAAATTTTTCTCCAAGTAAGTGCTTAATTCCCACTGCAGTTATTTTTTTTGGCACCAATGCAAGCAAACCTTGGAAATAAAATTCTTCCTTTCTTCTATTTTTCTGTTTCGTAATTCCCACTATTTTTCTTTTTCTAAATCCCCAATGAATTACCCTCCTCTTTCTTCTAAGAAAACTACCCTTACCCGATCTCGTAAAATCGCTCTATTTCCCTTGAATTTTTTTCCACATCCCATTCTCGTTTATCCCCCTTGGTGATATTGTTCTTGGAATCCCTATAGTAATGTTTCTTTCCATTCTAAAAATCACCACTTTCCCACTTCTTTATTCCCTTGTAAATTGATTGCAGAATTTGATGCAGTCCATCCAAAAGGCAACTCATGAAACACCAAAGCACGGTGAATAAAACTTTTCTTGTATATTGAGGTAATTTTATTTTTTCCAGCTACAGAATAGTGTTCTATCATAATTTTTATGTTGGTAAAATCTGTGGTGCAAGATGCGCAATGCACGCAGTCAGTGCAAGTGATCTGATATTCACACTATGAGTGGCATTAGTTAAATATTTATTAAACAAAGTTATTACAGAATCATGTGCTGGTGTGTGTTCTGTGTTATTGAAGCAATTGATTGATCAGATTTCCAATACACAGACAATAAAATGGAAAGACAACAAAGAAATACAGTAAGCAACACAAAGACACAAGAAATTTTAATAAGGAGTTCACCCTATTCTCCACGGCTACATCTTTGGTCCCGCTTTTAGTGGTCACCTTGTTTTATTGTGCCTTTTAGTAGAGAATTACAATACAGGGACTCAATGTGAGTTCTCCTAAAGCAGGTTTTGCTTGGCGGGGTGGTTCTTCGATTTCCCAAGCCACTGGGGTGCACAGTCTCTTCTTCTTCTGCCAGCCCTGTGTCGTTTTGGTCTACAATGGCAAGAGCCCAATGTGGTGCTCAGGCCAGACAGATCCACTATGAGATGGCTCAAATCTTCAAGCTCTCTAGTGCTCAATGCCGCCTCTGGTCAGCTCGGCCCTCTGTCTCTTCTTCCTTGATTTACTGCTCTCTATGTTTAGTCCTCCTCTCAGGGTTCACTGTTCCACTTCTTCGTCTCTCAACTCTTTTTCATGTGTCTAACTTGACTGATTCGACTGTCTCTATTCATGGCTTTTAGCTAATCATTCCAATGCTTGTTTGGTTCCTCTTCCGCCTCTGTCGATTCTACTCATGTAGCTACGCTTGAAGTTCCTCGTTCGGCGTCATCATCAGTGATTAGGGAGTGGCCATTTGTCCTCGTCTAAACAATGCCAGCATGCTTCATCGGTTCATTTCTTTAGTTACATCATGGATGCATTCTTCCTCCACAGTGGTGGTCAAACGGATTCCAAATCCTTCTAAAACATGGCATATTCCTTCGTCGATTCCAGTTCGTCCATCGGGCGTGATCTCAGCCATATAATCTGAGTCCCCCAGATCCAACACCATACGCACGTTTCCTGTGGTTGACTTGCTTGACTTATAGCGCATGATCAACGGTGGTTTTCTCTCACCTCTGCCTTCCACGCATCGATCGATGTATGGAATCGCTCCAGTCTCATCCAAAACCTCTTACCATTTAAGGGCGCCTTGATCAATACTGCTGGTTTTCTAGAGCATAGGTCCCGCCTTATACTTTTAGCGCTTTTTCCTTTTCTGCATGTGCTTCTTCGATTCCCCCACGTGACTGAGTTCTTGGGCTTTTCCTTCATGGCCCTATTCACCTAGCGATGCGCGATTAGAGTTAAGCGCTAATCATGCATCACACCTTTGTTTCCTAATCCAGGGCTCCCAGGGGCTACTTTGACCTCCTGCGCGGTCTCCATGGGCCTTAATCAATGTGCTTTGATCAAGGTCCTCGTCGTTCCACATTGGCTACCATTGCCACTGGTTCAAGGTGTCTTTGATTGTTGTTTTGGATTTCTTTAGAGATTTGTTCAACCTGATACGGTCATGGTTCTTTGATAGTCTTCTATGGATCCAATTCGGATCATGACCTTCCCACTGAAAAAGCTTTTGGACCACCAAAAGTTAGCTTTAAAGCATCGACTAAGTAAGGGTACTATTTTCTCACTTGTCCAATCTCAATCCACTTTGCACTGCTTGGCTTTGAACCTTTGAGCCCAATCCTAAGGTACACAACATCTCCCTTATGCGTTGTCCTCACCTTCCTGTCCAGCACTATGTCTTCCTGCAAATCATTAAGATATTCAGGTAGCAGGTCATCAATAGAAGGCAATTGACTTTACTCTTTAGGGTCCTCAATCATTGAAGGTTCAAACGATCTCAAGCAATATGCATTTACGACTAAGTAGATGTGCATGTAACCTGGTGAATCAAGGCGAAAAGTGTTTTCACCAATCTTCTCAAGTATCCTTAAAAGGTCCATACCTGATAGGCTTTAGCTTTTTACCTTCACCTTGCATCCTGTTCTTGCTGATATATAGCCAGACTTGGTCTCTAACTTGAAAACTATGCTCCATCTGATGCTTATCATGTGTAGCCTTGTACTTGGCCTGGCTCTTTTCCAGTTGTTCCTGTACTTCCTGATGGATCTCCTGGATATGTTCAATGAACATAGTTTCCTTGTCCACATCACTCTGTCCATCAACCATGGCATCTTTATCAAACACAAAATCCAAAGGAGACCTTGGTGTGAAACCAAAATAGGTCTCAAAAGGAGATCTCTATGTAGAAGATTGTTTGGCTCTGCTGTAAGCATGTTGCACAGAACACAAGTGTTCATTCCAAAGCTTAGGATGTTTGCTGCAATAACCTCTTAGTAACTGGATCATTGTCCTCTTTACTACTTCTTTCTGGCCATCTGTTTATGGATGAAAAGTTGTGCTTTTCTTCAACTTGGTGTCCATGAGTTCCCATAGACTCGACCAAAAATTCCCCACAAATCAGGTGTCTCAATCAGATACAATGGAAGTGGGTAATCCAAAATGAACCCATACATGTTCAAAGAACAATTGTGCAGTTTGTTCAGTTGTGATCTGTTTACTACAAGGTATGAAAATACACATTTTTTTGAACCTATCCACAACAACATATAGATAATCATGACCTTTCCTAGATTTAGGCAGTCCTCCAACAAAATCCATAGAAGCACTTTCCCAAGGGTGAGAAGGAATTGGAAATGGAGTGTACAAGCATAGTTTTCTATTGTTGGTCTTGCTTTTAGCACACATGGCACACCCTCTTACATATCTAGAAACTGTGTCATTCATTTTCAGCCAATAGTAGAATCTTTGCAGCTATGCAACTGTTTTACTTACCCCAAAGTGACCTGATGTCAGAGAATTGTGTGCTTCCCTAACTATCTTTATCTTCTCAGTTTATGGAATGCAGAGTTTCCCACAATGGTATAAGAGTCGGTCCTTTATATGATAGTCCAATTCTTCTACTCTTTTGCCTTGACTCAAAGTTGCATATACATCCTTAAAGTCCATATCTTGAGCATATTGTTCTATGTAGCTTTCATGTAGCACATAATTATGCTTAAGTATGGTAGATGCATTTATAATGGGTCTAGATAACATATCTGCAACCTTGTTATGTATGCCCTTTTTATATCTGATGACTAAATGAAACTATTGTAGAAAACCCATCCATTTGCAATGTCTTGATTGCTGCAACTTAGTTTGGGAGTGTAAATATTTAAGTGGTTTATGATCAGTATGCATTACTGTCTCTTTGCCCATTAAATAATGTTTCCACTTTTTCAAACTCTGAACTAATACATACAATTCTTTATCATATATATGATAGTTGACTATTGCAGGATTAAAAGTCTGAGAATGATAACATATGGGTTTATCGTGCTATGTAAACACTGCTCCCATGGCATAGTCACTGGCATTATTTTGGATCTCAAATGGTCTTTGCAAATCTGGCAGTGCTAGTACACGTGTTGTACTAATTTTCTCTTTCAATGTGTCGAAGGCTTTCTGATGTTTGCCTCCCCACTGAAACACCTTATTCAATCATGTTAAAGCATGTAAGGGAGTTGCAATTGAGGAGAAGTTAGAAATGAACTTCCTCTAATATTGTGCTACTCCTAAGAAGCTTCTTACTTCTCTAGAAGACCTGGGTTTAGGCTAGCTCACAATGACTGCCACTTTAGACGGATCTATTTTAAATTCACCTCCCCTACTATATGACCCAAGTATTTTAGAGATGTTTTGCCAAATTCACATTTTAGGAGTTTAACATAAAGTTTTTCTCTTTTCAAAACATCTAATGTCTGCTTAACATGCTTTAAATGTTGTTCCCACGTTTTACTAAAAATCATAATGTCATCTAGATACACAATAACAAAATCATCAAGAAAATGTCTGAGTACATCATTCATTAATCTCATGAAAGTAGCAGGCGCATTAGTTAGCCAAAAGGCATAACCAGCCATTCATACAATCCATGTTTTGTTTTGAAATCAGTCTTCCATGCATCTTGCTCTGCAAATCTGACTTGATGGTATCCACTATGCAAATCCAACTTGGTGAAATAAACAACTTCCTTCAATTGATCTAAGAGATCATCTATGCAAGGAAGGGGATAACGATTTTTGATTGTTATCTTATTCAGTGCTCGGTAATCAATGCACATTTTCCACAAGCCATCTTTCTTTCTCACCAAAACGATTGGTGACCCACATGGTGATGTGTTAGGCCTGATCAAGCCCTTCTCAAGCAACTCTTTCACCTGCTTCTTGATTTCAACATTCTCTAAAGTAGACAACATGTACATCCCAATGTTAGGCAATGGAACATCTTGCTGCAAAATAATATCATGTACTATTCCCTTTTTGGGTGGTAGACCTTTAGGTCCTTGAAACAAGACATCATACTCTAAAACAACCTTTTCTATATCATCTCACCGTTCAACATTACAGCCCTCAAATACATTTTTTTTATCAGGTTTTTCTCCTTTACAACCATCAGTAAGAATTGTTTGCATGAACTTATCATTCTTTTCATCTGTCTTGAGTTTACGGGAGTGTAACTATTCTTGAGCTTATGAGCTCTTACAAAGTATTCGATTCCATCTTTAACAAGTAGATATTTGTTCTTAGCTCTATAGAAAATAGCCTTTCTATCATACAAGTAAGGAATTCCTAAAACAATTCCACATATATCCAAAGGAATTATGTCTAACTCAACCTCATCTACAAATGCTGACCCAAAAGAAAACTTGAGATTGCACTATCTAGTCACTTATAGTTGTGCTTTATCATTCAACCATCCTAATGGGCACGGTTTCTTGTGAGGTGTAGTTTCTTATCCCAATTTCTTTACAATTTTTTCAGAAATCAAATTTACTTGTGAGCTACTATAAAAAAAGCATCACTCTTTTGACTTTTGCAAATAACTCAAATACGGAAAATCTCATGTCTTTTTCTCTCATTTTTTTCATCAATAACAAATTGAGAAGAATTACTAGTAGATGATTCAGAATTCTTACCTTTTATACCAGTGGCTGCTATAGTTGTTTCATCTCCCAAGTCTGACCCCAAATATTTTCGAATAGCTACAACTGTCTTCTTCTTCTTGCCCTCGGACTTCTTAGGTATCAGCTCTAGATGCAGAATCCAACAATTCTCATCATCACGCCCCTCCTTTTTACAGTGAGTGCATGAAGCTTTGGCTTTCTGTGTAGTGTTAGCCTTCCTTGCTTTCCACTTCTGATTTCTTTTCTCCTTGCTCTTGCTTACAGTGGCTTGGGATGGTCCCCCAACTTCTGGATTGCCATTCTTTCCTCTAGCTTCTAGATGAGTAGCATGTATAGATACCTCATCTATACTAGTGGGATTAAACACGAGGATGTTATGCCTCATGTAGCTGTGTAGACCACAAATGTACTTCAAAAGAGTCTCCAGTGAATCTAATGAGATACCCAACATCAATGCTCTCTTCCTGAATTCTTGAGTATACCCTTGCACACTTTTCCGTTTCAATTGTCGAAGAGTTTTCCAACCCATCATGGCTTGTTGCATGTAGGCCAATGGATAGAACTACTTTTTGATTGCAGCAACAAATTCACTCCATATAGAGATGGTTTTGCCATCTCTTTTCATATCATCTTGGGTTCTTCCTTCCCACCAAACCAACGCAGTGCCTCCTAGGCATAGGCTTGCCAGCTAAATCTTACTTTTGTCTAATTCTATGTTCTGTACCTTGCAATAGACATCAATTTGTCTAATCGAACTGTCCAACTTTTCAGCATTTAGCTCTCCATGATATATAGGCAAATCAAATTTAAAATCTAGCTTGATCAAAGATGCTTTCTTATTATGCAAAGGGCTATTAGGAGGTATGAGAATTCTTTCCTCTTTCCCCTTTCCTTTGGAGTGGTCATCAAAGTGAGACTCATCTTCTTCCTTATCTTGTTTAGAGCCTGATGAATCTTCAACCTTTTGCTTTCTAAAGTCTCTGTACATTTTTTCTACGATAGAATTTATAGCTAGGAAACTTCTTTATGAATCGAGGGTCTAGCCCTACAGAACCTTCCTCTGACATTGTCTTTCGAGAACATACTCTCCCAATTTCAAGATTAGTTTCCACCAACTCTGCTTCTCCTAATTTGAACTTTAATCTAGTGAGCATTCACACCTAAACCAACACAAGCTTGTCTAACCTTACAGCCTAGAGCTCTGATACCACTTGATCTGATATTCACCCTACAAGTGACATCAGTTAAAGATTTATTAAACAAATGTATTACAGACTGATGTGCTGGTGTGTGCTCTATGTTATTGAAGCAACGGATCGATCAAATTGCTAATACATAGACAATAAAATGGAAAGACAACAGAGAATTATAGTAAGCGACACAAAGACATAAGAAATTTTAATAATGAGTTCACCCTATTCTCCAGGGTTGCATCTCCAATCCATCTTCCAATGGTGGCCTTGTTTTATTGTGCCTTTAAGCAGAGAATTACAATGTGAGTTCTCCTGAAGCAGGTTTTGCTTGGCAGGGTGGTTCTTGGATTCCCCAAGCCACTGGAGTGCACAGACTCTTCTTCTTCTACCAGCCATGTGACCTTCTAGTCTACAATGCCAAGAGCCCAATGTGGTGCTTAGCCCATACAGATCCTCTGTGGGATGGCTCGAATCTTCAAGCTCTCTAGTGCTCGATGATGCCTCTAGTCAGCTTGGCCCTCTGTCTCTTGTGCTTTGCTTTACTGCTCTCTGTGTTCAGTCCTCCTCTTAGTGTTCACTGTTCCACTTCGTCTCTCGACTCTTTTTCCTGGGTCTAACTTGACTGATTTGACTGTCTCTATTCATGCCTTTTAACCATTCATTCCAATACATGTTTAGTTCCTCTTTCAACTCTATTGATTCTCCTTTTGTAATTGCGCTTGGAGTTCCCTGTTCGGCATCATCATCAGCGCTCAAGGAGTGGCCACTTGTCCTCCTCTAGACAGTGCCAGCATGCTTCGTCGGTTCGTTTCTTCAGTTATGTCATGGATGCATTCTTCCTCCACCATGGTGGTCAAACAGATTCCAAATCCTTCTAAAACGTGGCCTATTCCTTCGTCGATTCCACTTCCTCCGTCAGGTGCGATCTCAGTTGTTCGATCTGAGTCCCCCAGATCCAACGCCATATGTACGTTTCGCGCGGTTGACTTACTCGACCTATAGCTTGTGATCAATGATAGTTTTCTCTTTCCTCCACCTACCAGGCATCAATCGATGCATGGAATCGCTCCGCTCTCATCCAAAACCTCTTACCGTTTAAGGGCGCCCCGATGAATACCACCAGTTTTCCAGAGCGTGGGTCCCACCTTGTACTTTCAGTGCCTTTTCCTTTTCCACCTGCGGTTCTCTGGTTCCCCCATGCGACCCGGGGCTCGTACGGGCTACTTATACCTCTTGCGCAGTCTCCATGGGTGGTCCTCCTTGTTCCACGTTGGTTGCCATTACCATTGGTTCAGGGTGTCTTTGGTCACTATTTTGGATTTCTTTGGAGATTTTTTCGACCTGATACAGTCATGGTTCTTTGAAAGTCTTCTATGGATCCAATTCGGATTAGCAAGCAGGATTAGTGCAGGAGCACAAGAAACTGTGGAATAAAGTGTAAAACAAATTTCACATAGTACAGGAGCATCTTATGAAGAATGTTTATGGAATTTTATTACTCTACACATGAGTGATTGCTGCACTGATAGATCATAGCATTATATATTTTAATTGATACTTTGTTTTATCATTTATCATGAATCACCTCAATTTTCGCCTAAAGACCATAAAATTTCAGTGCTTGTAGATGGAGTGGCCCACACCATGGTAAACTAAGAAAACATGGAAAAGGAAGACGGCATATTGTTGTCTACCCTTGTTCACAGATTAAGAAAGAAGAAGATGACACAGAGTGCTGGAGAAGTTGAGATAGAGGGTCACAAGGATGATGAGTCATAACAGATGGAGACCCTCAACAATTTCAATGAACATTACATCGAAACCCTCAATTTTTTTGATGAATAGGGTATTGAAGCCCCTATTGATTTAAATGAACAGGGTACTGAATCCCCTGAATAATTGGAAGAATAGGGCATTAAAAATCCCATGTAGTTAAGTGCGCAAGGTACTAAAACCCTTGGAATGAAGGCTGTGGAGGGCATAAAACCCTTAGTGATAAAGAAACCCTAGGCACAGAAGCTTTTGGCGATGTCATAATGCAAATATTGGACGACCTTAATCTCAACGATGATGGGACTTGCCACGAGTCCACTGCAGAGAAGGTATTTACACTAGAGGATCTAAGCACAATTCCCTCTACCCTCTACCTCAACAACCGAATAGTGGAATTGGAACAGAAAGTTTATGACCTAGAGGCTTTGACCTAGGTCATGAAGGAGAAAAGTTGGCAAAATCAAGGTGGGGTAGAGCTACTCGTAGAAGTCAAGAAGCAAAAACAACAAGTGAAAGTATGGAAGTATGAGGCTTCCAAGTGCTACAAACAACTAAAGAAGGTGACTAATCAACTAAAAGGAGCCCGAGGTAAAAATCCAAAGGTAGTGAAAGCAAGGGTAGTTATTGAAGTATAGGATTGAGAGTTTTTCACCCATTTTTGAAGTTTTTTGCAGAAGGTAAAATGTTGTGTGAGGACACACGACAACTTAGGGATGGGAGGATGTTGGTATCCCAAATTGCTTTAATTTTACCCTATTCCTATAATCCTTAACCTCTGTTTTATCTCTATTTAACCCTCTCATTCCTGCATTAGTCCAAGATAATCATCTATTCCTACATATACTTCGTATTTCATAATTAATATTTATTAAGTGATTTATTAATTACTTTACATAGATTTCATACCTTTTAGTATCTCTTGTGACTTATGTTTAACTTTCCTAAAAGTAATTGAAGAACTAAGTGTAATCATTATTTAGCACGATCAATGCAAGCAAATTCCTGCACCGCCAACGATGTTGCTCCGTGATCTCCATCATATTCCATGCTGGGGTTTTTGATCCGCTACTCCTAGTTAAGTTGCGGACTATCTGAGGATGGACATTAGCAACGTATAGTCATGGATACTTGCCAGGAATATGGTCTATGACCATCAAAGTTCATGCTTTATTATAACCATCAATGGGTTTTGCAATGTTGTTTGTTAGTCCGTTCGGCCGAAAGGCTTGAATAGGAAATGAATGTAATTAGCAGAATATGACTAAGCATGAGAGACTGTATATAATGTAGACCATAGGTAGAGCCAAGCTAGTGATATTTGAGTTGTAATTTTATTTACTTTGTAATTTTGTATCGCCCTCAATTTTGGGCTGGACTTACATTATCATGTATATTTGCTGATCAAGCTAATACAAGGAATGTGCCATGCTTTATTCACGTTGTGTTTAATTTTTATTTCATGTATGATTAAGTGTTGAACCATTTCGTTTCCTAAACGGGAAACAATTTGGTTGGCTAGGGCCCAACAAACCTAGCTCGTTTACCCTTGTGCTTTTTCCATTTGAAAAGTTTGTGTGAAAATTTATTCATTTGTAGTTACATGTCTTGGATTGCTCTTATGTTTATTTCAGAAGATTTGAGTTAAATTCATTTCATATTCAAGCGTGAATGGATCCGTAGTTTGGAAGTTTAATTAAGTTTATTTCTTTCTTGCAGTTTCTTTCCTGTAATTACTTTCTTGCAATCTCCTTCCTACAATTTTTTTGTCTTAGTTTGCTTCCACTTGGGTCGTGCAAGAAGATTCTTCTTGTACCAGTGCATGTAGTTTCCCGCACTCCGATTTATTCATTTACTTTACAGCAACGGTTACGTTCCTTTTCTTGCTTATAATTTCATTTAGTCCTGCAAGCAAATGTATTGTCAATTCAAGTAATCATTCTCAATGTTAAGAGTTATACTTCTGAAGGATCTAAGAATGTTTACATGAATTAAGAAAGGACGTTATTACAAACACCATACTCTATACTTGCAGTTTATGACTTAAGAAAAAGGAACATAAATGTTATAAGTGAATTTATGAAAGTTAGTTGATGCATGCAAATTACTTTGTCTGCTGCTTGATTATTCCGAATTGTTTTTTCTTTATGAAGTTTACTTTCATTCCAAAGTTCAATTAATTAAAGCATTCTTTTTCACATGTAACTTATCTCAGAATCTAGCTTGCAATTGCAATTCTTTTCAACACGTCTTCTAATTCTTTCGAAAGTAAATTAGAAACTTTGGTGAAGGAAGTTCTGTCTTGATGCAAGAGTTGTTCTCTTGTCACAGGAACAGAGTTATCTAAGCCTTGAGGCTCAAATCACCTCCGTAAAGACATAAGTCTTGACTAAAGAAGGTAAACTATACTTTTTCACATAAGTACTGTACTTGCACTAGTGCAAGCAAATTGCAATAGTACAAGAAAAGGCTGCTTGGTGTAGAAGGAAGATCAATTGGGAAACAGATCTTTGCAAGGGACCAATTTTCAAACTGTTAGCCATCCATACTGAAGATAAACATAGTATTTCATTTCATCATTTAAGATTACTTCAAGTTTGTGAAATTTCCTTTACTTGATTTCCTCGCAAATTATTCTTTTACATTCCAGCACTAGAATTTCTTTGGTGTTGATTGTCTTTAAGATTGTTTTATGTCTAATCTTGCAACATTTCATTTAAGAAGTAGGTTTAGGAATAGGAAAATTTCATACCACTTATGGCATTTCCTGTGCTTCCTCTCTAAGTTTACGAAACCCTTGGGTTGACAATTAGGTGCTGAGGAGTTTTATTAAGTGCAATTCATGCACCCAACAATGCATGGCAAGAAATCTTCCAGTTAAAACCAAAGAGAACTTGAGGGATGTCATGAAACATACTCGAGAACTACTGGCAAGTATTACACAATTTTGACTGGGAGGTTGGGAGACTGACTGTCGAAACTGTGCAAAATGTTGTCTGGACTATCGAGAGGTTGGTTGACTACTAGAATTGGGTAATGCACAATAAAACTGGCCTGCTGGGAGCTGAGATTGCGTAATGCACAATTTTAGCTGGCAAGTGATGTAGGCCGAGAGACTGCACTGAGAAATTTTTTGGGCCAACATTCACTGCCTCTCATAATTGTGCAAAGCAGGACTGGAGGGAACTGACTAGCTAGATTTGTGCATTTTCTAGGAGCAAGGCAAAGCCTTCCCTCTCAAAATTGCGCAATGTTTTCCAGGAAAGGCAAAGTCTGGGCCAATGTTAGCCAGACCCACCGATGAGAACGGAAAGAGAATGAAGATGTGAATGCATGGCGATACTGAGTGTAAGAAGACATGAATGATTGTGCATGAAAACAGGGAATGCAAGATTCAAAAATGGAACAACATGCATGTGTGTGAAACGAGTTATTTAATCAATGACCATTCATGCAAAAAAGTGTCATGCATGCGACAGAAGTGAGATGCTAACGAAAATTGAAACGATGATTGGATAAGCTAACATGCATGCAAAAAACAAAAATCCTTAACAGAAATCGAGTAAACAACACTCACACAATCCAAAACATGAAAAGTGACATAAATGTTGCAAAAGACAGGAAACACAGACTTCCCTAGAAATAGCCGAGTTGGATGTCCTGAAGACTCTTGGATGTACTATGTAAATGTTGTACAAATGGTACTAGTGTACATGTGCTATTATGTGCATGTCATACATGTTTTGTTGCGGGCATGCGATAATATGTACATGCATTATGTAGTTGTGGTATCATGACATCTGTATTCATTAGGTTATACTCTGTGTAGGTACAAGTTTTGGGTTATGTTGTACGCCAAGTGTAGGTACATGTATTGCGTGGTGTTGTACATCATATATAGATGCATCTGTTCTGTTTTACATTGGGTGTAGGTGTATGTGTGGTATGTCAAGTGTAGGTCACGTATTGCATGGTGTTGTATGTTATGTGTGGTTGTATGTGTGTGATGCACACTATGTGTATGTGCACATTGTTAAGGACGAGGAACTGATGTTTTTCAGGTGTGGAAATTGATCTGGAGTGCATAAAGAATAAAGACAAAGGTAGAAGCTAAGGATTGATTAAAGGATAAGTATAAATATTTTGTTTCATTTTTATTATGCATGTGATCTATGATTCTGATTTATGATAATTACATGTGATCTATCATTTTGGTTTATGATGATTACATGTGATGTATGATTATGGTTTATGATGGTTACATGTGCTCTATGATTTTTATCTATGATGGTTGAGTTTTGAGCTAACGTGATGTGATATATTTATACATGATGATTTGGTCAAAGATGCTAGTTTGACTTGTTATGACAGGAAGTAAACATGATTGTAAGTGTATCTTATTGACGACTACCAATGAGGTATGATTTGAAGTTATTTCAATTTATTTGAATCTAATGGAAGTTATGTGCTTGGTACATGAACACATGAAATTCATTGTTAGGTGGTCAAAATTGATGGCAAGCATTAGTAGCAACGACAATATAAATTGGAACACACAGCAGTATGTTGGTAAAGAACTTCAGGAGCCAAGCCATTGTGAGACACTAGTACCCAATAGTCTCCATTGATTTCCATGAGCATGTTATGATCGATATGATGGTTTTGAGGAAGGTACATGCACTGGTTTTTGTATCTTTTGATTCGTGGAAACCTTTCCAAGGGATGGATTGCCCGAGACAAGGGATACTGGGGAACTTGGAAGGTTGGTTCATTACTTGGGTAGGTGTTTTAACCATTGATTTGACTTCATGGTCATGATCCAATAGAGTTAGTCGCCATCAAAATATTCACCATCCTTGGGTCCCTTATTCCCAATCCACCATGTTCTTTCAAAGCTCTAACATTTTTCCAATTTACCAAATGGTATTTTTTGCTTTCTATTTTCCCTCCCGTTGCACAAAAAATTGTCACCTTGAAATTCTACAATCTGTGTGAGTCCATTATCACTCATACTTACCTCCTTTGCAAGTCTAAAGCCTCAGTTCTTCATATCAAGCCTTGAAAATAAGAGAAAGTCCTCAAAAGTCTCTAAAACTCTGGTTCTGCACTTTCTCTTAGCATTACCTACGGTCTCGCACCTGAAGGTCATGTTTCCTATGCACCTAACTGCTCTATCTCTGTGTTATGGGTGCGAACCCCAGTAAAAGTTAGAAAGGCGCAAGTATATTCTTAAAAACTCACTTTGAGTCATTTCTAGAAGCTTCTGGAAGGATTCTTGAGGTGGCAAGTTCACTCCCTCAAGGTTCATGCATCTCATACCTTAAGGAGCTAACCCCTTGATGTGAGGAGCTTACCCCTTTGAAGGAGGACTCTATCCCTTCATAGGTGGACCTGTAACCTCCTTCCTCTGCACTATAAAATGAAGCATTGGGCTCGTTACTAGGAGGTTTTAAAAAGCTAAATATTTATTAAGGTGAAACACTGCTAGAACTTAGTCTTCCTAATTGAGCTTCTATGAGGAGAGATTACATACCTCTTTGATCTCATTTGGAAGAGTGTAAGGATTGTCAAAGTAGAGGAGATTCCTGTTTCAGACCCTGGGAAGAGCTTGCTCAACATCAAGGCTGAAAAGGTTGGAAGGTTCTTCTGTTTCAAAGTTAATACAAATAAGTTTTTTTTTCTCAATAAGTTGCGTTTTATGGTTTATTTTGTGGATTCCTTGATCACCACAATGAACATGATTTATGATATTAGCTATGCAAGTGTTATTTGATGTTTGCTTGTTTGTGTTTGCAGGTTCTCAAAAGGAAACTCTTTCGGATGGTTGAAGGATGGCTGCTACAAACTAGCGTTGGACATAAGGTATGGTCTAAACACCTCTATATCTTTTATTAATGAATCACAATATGTTTAGAGAAGATAAATTTACTTTTCCGCTTGTTGCTAGATATCTTTTGATACTAGGGAGATCGACCTTGTCTGCAAGATCAATTTATCTGGCTAACACCTCCCTCGCATAAAAACGTTTCTTATATACATCCCCAATTGATGTAAGATGAATGTGGGGGCTTGCAAGGCTGAAAAATGATACAAAGGGATGGTCGAGAGGACATACTTCACCAGGGTTGTCCTATCTGCATGGTTGAGCTAGATACCTCACCAATTCACTATTTTTGATATAATTTTATCTATAAATTTTTCCTAGGCATATGGAGCAACCCGTCTTAGGAAGATAGGAACCCCTAAATAATTAAAGTCTTTCAAATCCCTCACTACTCTGAACCCAAATATTTCTTCTATTTTTTCTCTTTTGGATGGAGATGGTCCAGTTGTAGATATGACTCTTGTTATCATTGATGGCCCCTCCCGAAGCACTAAGGAATCGATCGAGGTTTCCTTTGAATCGTCAAGTAATTACAATAGAGGCTCTTCCATCATGATTGTGTCATCCACGAACTGACCATGGTTATACTTCTAATTCCTTCTTTATATTTGATCCTTAGAAGGAGAAGAGACACTCTATCTTGTTCAAATTTTTGACTCAAAACATCATCCATGATAATATATAGAAAGGGGGAGCGGGATAAACCTTGGTGCAACCCTCTAGAGCCTTTGAAGAAGCTAGCCACATGACCATTGACCAATGGTGCAATCCAAGGGATAGAGATACAAAGGCCTATCCATTTGATGAATATTTCATCCAACCCCATTTTCCTGAGAACCTTCAATAGGAAGTCGTGCCTGACTCTATCAGAAGTGTTTTCCATGTCCAAATTTCTTATTCCTTTGAGCAACCAATTTTTCCATGCTAATGTTGTAGGGTCAAGTGAGGGGCTGGTGAACGAGGTTAGCATGGTAGAAATGATATGGAGGATTCAAGATAGGAAGTGGTTGTATACCCCAACCCAACTAATCCTTGCAGCAGTGATGAGGTTGATACCAATTACAAAATATTTGGAAGATGATTTTATCATCTCACTAGGCTCATGGAATAACTAAGAAATGATCATCACTATAACATGAATATGGTAATATCTTTCATGAACTATAATGATAATTATAGTTTAGCATCACTGGTTTATTGGGTTTAAGAAAAGTATGAGATTACATTTCTTTTTATTTTAGTGAAGTTGATTTTATGCTTTATAATAATCAAAAGAAAAAGTATCTCCCCTTATGGAATCTACACCCCAAAGCACGGCTATATTTCCCTTGTGGCTAAAATATTCATAGTTGAATAGAAATGGTGGTGGGAAGCATTTTGGAAATCCAAGTTTCTTGCTAAATAAAAATTGCTAATGTGGTGTCTAGTGACGAAGAAGTTCCTCACTTGCAATGTCCTAGAAAGAGGATTTATGATTGGGCACGAAAGATGTTCCTTATGTAGAAACGATGATGAAAACACACTAATTGTTTCATGCCATGCCCTTTCTATCAAAGATTTTGTAATTAATGTAGAATTTCTCTAGGTCACTCGGGTCCATAGGAAGGTGTGGATTTGGAGGGATCCTAGAAAGAATGAATTTCAAACCCTAGTAGATGTGCTATCAAAGCACTTCCCCTAACCATATGTTGGGGAGTGTGGCTATCCAGAAGCAAGGCCATTTTTCAAGATAATCGCTTAGTGCCTGAACACATTGCAGTTGAAGTCCTTGCTACCTTAAGTCATTTATGAATGATCAAAATATTTACCAGTGAACATAAGAGGTGGTAGTAGATCTAGGCTACACCAATCACCCCTGATCTATTCTTTGTCTTCTTCTATACTTCTCAATTCCTCGGTTGTGGTCCAAACCTTTCTAACCATGGAAACAGTCTTTGCCTCTCATTTTTTATTCCTTTTCTTAATCTACTTTAGTCGCGCTTTACGACCCATGGCTGCTATCTTTCTTCTGTCTTATAGTTACTTTCCCTATTTCAAGAGATTTTTTTCCATATCACCACCCAAAAATATGGTTTTCAATATGTACCCTATAAAACACATTCTTCACCCAAAACACTATCATGCTCGACAAAACAAAAAAAACTATAAACTAATAAACTTTTTCAAGATCCTAAACACTCTTTCCAATAAACCCTTTTATTTTAATAGCATACACCTTTGTTCTTTTTATATCTAAAACAAAATTAAATATTTTTTTTTTCCTTCAAATAAACCTCCAAACACATTCACCTTTATAATAAAACCTTTCGACTAAACCTTAAACACCTTTTAAAAACTTGCCAATCTTTTTAATATTATTAAAAGGACTCCTCTAAAGAAAAATATGATGAAAGGACTCCCTTGATGAGAAGACAACTTTTTTCATAAAAGACTTCTTAATATCTCTTTGAAAAAAACTTTCAAATATATTGTTTTTTAAATCTGTGATGTTGTGACGGTGTGGGATATGATAATAAAACAATTCCAGCGATGTTGTGACTTGTGTCTGACGGCTCTACTCCCAATGGACAGCAGTGGGTCCGGCGGTAAACTTACGGCGACTACGACTCTTATCCGGGCTATGGCACACTCACTTCTTCGAGCACCGAGCAATGGGTGTTCAAACCCTCAACAGACTCTATCTACGACCAAACAAACTCTTTGTTATGACGCTTTGAACTCTCTGTTATCTCTCACAAACAATGTGGCTTTCCACGTTATTAAATGGATAGATAGATACGGTAATGATTGATAGATTTGAATGAGATGATAGATAGGGTAATGAATGATAGATTTGAACGAGATTGATAGATTTGAATGAGATGTTTTGCATAACTTTTTGTCATACAGATATAGGAAAGCGACCCATTGAGGAGGAAGCTAAAGCTGTCGCTGATTTGGAAATGGTTGTTGACAAAGTTGATTGATTCAAATCAACCTCGTTTACAGAAAACCTCAAGAGACTCAATAGGGTAATTGTCGAATGGTCTAAAGTCAAAATTTAAAGGAGCAAGGAGGCCTTGCACAAGAAGGAGTAAGACTTGGAGCAATTAGAAGATCTAAATGGGGAGGGCTATGTGTTGGTAGGAGCTAAACAAAGAATCATTCAAATAGAAGCTACTAGGAAAACAATTTTGGAGAAAAAGAAGTAGTGCAGGGATGAAAACTCAAAATTTTCTCAATTTCTTGCAAAGGGTCACTAGGTAATCAACATTATTTGGGCTTTAAAACATTTGAATGGAGGTGAGGCCACAAATTTTGGAGCCCTAACTAGGTTAGGAATTTATTTTTTTATCTTCTCTTTTAAGGCTTTGCAGGATGCTTGTTTAACTGAGGTGACAAACATGGCCAATCACTTACCCAAATTAAAATATAATAATTCCAACCAATTTCTAATTGAATCAGTGCTAGACGAAGAATTGCAAAAAGTCTTTCATAATTTTCAATGGGATGAAAGTTCAAGTCCCGATGGTTGGTTAGTTGAATTTTTCTCCAATTTATTTTATATACTAGGGGTCAAACTTCTAAATGTGGTAGAGGATTATAGATTATCTATAAAAATGTATGAAACTTTCAATTACATGTTTATTTCTCTTATTCTGAAGGCTAGGTCCCATTGCTCTCTCGATAAATTTGGAACTATTTCTTTATGCAACAACATTTACACAATCATTGAAAAACACATTGAAGTCAATTCTCTCTCATAATATTTCAAAGGAACAATTTTCTTTCTTGGAAGGAACTAAGCTACATGAGGCCATTGGGGTTACACACAAGGTTACACATGAGGGCTTGCACAATTTAGAAACTAGGAACATAAAAGGAATGGTGCTCGAAATTGACCCGTCCAAGGCATATGAAAGGGTTAGTTTGATCTATATAATAATGTCACTGATACGCTTGGGTTTTGAAGTAAGCTTTATAAATTCAGTAATGTGATGTATAACATCTTACTTTTGTGGTTCTTATCAATGGATTTACTTCTTCCTTCTTTCATGTAGAAAGATGAATTTTCTATGGATGTTCCCTTTTTCCTTTATTATTTCTTTTAGTAGTAGAAGGTTTAATTAGACTGTTCATTGAGGCCAAAAGGAGGGGGTGATGTAAACAGATCAATAGTCGTAGGTGATTTCATTATTACACATGTTTTCTTTATCAATGAAATTTTATTGTTCATTGATGGGTACAAAATGGATTTAATATCTATGAAAGTAGCTTTGCCAATATTTGAGAATGATACATGTATGATGATTAATATTCAGAAATCAACTTTGTCTGAAATTGTTCTAGATATGGAGGAGTTTATCAATGAAAAAGCTATGTGTCCTTTCCATTAAAATATCTTTGATCGCCTCAAATATTTGAGTTTTCACCTAATGTGCAATGCTTACAAAAAGGATGATTGGTTTAATGAAGTATCCAAATGTCACATACATAAGCTCATTACCATCCTAGAGGAGGTCTTGCAATTTAACATAAGTTTTGGTCATATTTCTTGCTATCATATTTTCAGGGAGAGGAATACCATTGTTGATGACCTTTCCAGAGGAAGTGCATAGTTGGAATTGGGCTTATGGAAGATCTCAGAATAGGTCGGCGAAACATTTTATAAGTTCTATCATAGGAATTTCGTAGAAGGCCTATAGGTGGAATACACACAGGATTCAGGACCCATCTTTGTACTCACTATTCTTTATGACACTCATGTTAGATCTTCTATCCTAGATGAAATGAGCCTATCTTCTTAAAGTTTTTAGTTTTACTATTTTATGCTATTAAATGGTAATGTTGAACTGAAAGAGTCCTCATAAGCCCACTTTTTATATTATTTTTTAATGGATAGCTATTAAAAATAGAAATTTTTTTAATGTACTCTATTGCAATTACAAAATGTAATTTTCAAACTTTTTAATTAAAATTATGATTTTTCCTTGAGGAAAAGGAGATATGGATAGGAGGTGTGTGTGCGTGTGTATGAAATAATACGAAAAATTTCATTTGTCATCTTTGGATTATTCCCGCCAAGATCTACAGAAAAGGGATAATCCCCCCTCCACACTCCTGACGGTTAAAAAAGGTGGGGGGGGGCGAAAAATGGTTTCTGCCAAAACCACTTGGAGTGACATGGAAAATCTTGGAGAATTTCAAGGGGCTCCCTCCCAAACTACTTACCACCTACACCCGCCACTGCCCTCGAAATATCGTTATCTCTCGCCAACTATCTGTTTCCTCCACCTACACTCCTGCTACCTGTCTTCTCATCCGTCACTCCACTCCTGCCATATTTCCTGCAACATCACCCCTTCCACATCAACTAGTCATTCAATGTTCAAATATTTTCCGCCAAATCCAATATTAAACGTTGTTGCATTTAAATCTCCCGATGTTTATATGTTTTTTCAATAAATTTCTCCCACTCCATAACGTTAATTTTTTCATTGTGAAACCTATCCAACTGCTATAAAAACTTGCGGAAGCTTGCAAACCACCAACTGTCAACATTCTACAATTTTTTTTCCTTTGTGAAGTCAACCAAATTTCACCTAGGTAACCTTGTTCTTTAGATTTGTCTCAATCAATAATTCTATGATACTTTTTTTTCGCCTTCCTATTATTACATTTCCAAGATGCCGACACACAAAGAAAATGGGAAGTTTCAGAGGAAAATCCCATGATTCCCCCTATCTTGGATTTACCTAAGTACCCTATGACTGACATCCAGTATAAAATTGTCGAGACGCACTGTGAACTCGACCTTTAAAAACTTCACAACTGCGCAAAGAAAAATTTCCTCGAGAAAAGTGATGATCTAAACATTTAGGAATCCCTTCTCCCTCAATTTATTTTTCCCCAAACTCAATATTTCCCTTAATTCTACACTTGGCGCCATCTATGATACCTGCCAATACAAAAAGATGTTATTTTCGAAACTAACCAAGTCATCTTCTTGATTTACCCTGAAAGTATTTACCGAGCTTGTAACTTGAATACCAAACCTCCAATCATCATTTATGAGTCGATGTATTAATGGAGTTATATAGAAATCTGACTTTCCTTCAGAGAGCAAAAATATTCGAATGTTTCCTTCCCGAAAATGTTGAATTACGTTGGGAAAATCCCCCATACCCAGTTTCAATCTTCTAAGAAATGTCTAAAGAATTAATTTCTATGGTAACCTCATTACTTGGGTATTATAATGATTAATGGGTAGATGAGATAGTTGTGGGATTTCTGTCAATTTTTGCAGTTGAGAAAAAACCATCCATTCTTTTCAATTATAGTCAATTTATGTGCAATACAATGCATGATCAATTTTCAAATTTCAAAGCTGAAGGTGTTTTCAAATATCAGTCGATATTGGTTTATCTTATGTTATTTCATTCAAACAAGTTCAAATTTCCTTTATACAAGACAAAAAATGATGGAAATCCATTGTCAGTGATTCACTGGGTCATAAATAACATAGAAGAGTATATTTATATTGATTTTGTAGATAATTTTCTACATGCCTCATTATGCTTGCTTTGCAGTGATGTGATCTCGATGGTTTCACCAGAGATAAAGAAGGCTTTGCACTTGTCAGAGCAATCAAAAGTTTGATATTGGTATTTATACCAGAATTATACTAAAATTAGAATATATGGATCAGAGTTACATCCTCACAGGTTACCAATGTTTGTACGAGTCAGAATATTTGCATTAGAATACACTAGACAAATTTTGAACATGGATGAGATGCACTTTGTGCCCTACAAAAAGAAAGCACAGTTCAAGCTAAATGCTCATATAGGTCCTTATATTATCAACAACATAGCTGTAAGAAAGGAGCTGAAATTTATTTTAAGTCAAAAGAAATTTAAGCCTAGTTTCACTTGGTCTTATGATCCTCTAGGCATCATTTCAAAACATAGATTGGAACAAAAGAGTAATTCGTTAACATAAACGAAGGCCCAAAATTGAACAATATTATAACCAAGATGGATGGAAAAAGGGAAATTTACAATAAGCTGAAGAACAACTTATTAGTAAATCATCCATACAAATGCCTATTCGCAAGGAAAATGAGGTCAAAAGGGAGTGAGAGGCTTATGTCCCCTACGGACTCTGAAACTCAAGGTGCATGATTTCTTATTTTTAATAGAAGAAAGAAGGACCCAAACAATACTAAAAAATCAGACCCTCAAGTTGATCCTTAGGTGATTACTATCCAAGATGAATCTCCAAAAGAAAGGGATACACATGAACCACCCAAAGTATTTTTGATAGGAACTCCTTGCACTCCTTCTCCTCAAGTAGAAGAAAAAATTCAGTCTCCATTATCATCTAGTTCTCAAATTTCAACTCAACAGAGTATATTTTTAGGGTACATGGAGATAAAGTTGGAAAATGAAGCTTCAAAGGCTTCAACTTACTAAGAATTTTGGAAGCAGGAAATGAAAATACAACATAGATTTCCCTTTGCATTCGACTTAGAGAAAGGACGGTTCCAAATGGCCTTCATGGAACCTTTAATGCCAGCTCCTAGGAGTGTTGGAGACTACAAAGCCTCCATGTTGTGAATCGATACAAAGAAGATACATGAAATCAATCAAATCGATTTACACAAGCAAATAGGGGAGATAATCTTTTGAACAATCACTAGTTAGACCATGACTGCCTTGAAATTACAGTCATCTTGGAACAACATGTCTTCTCAGTTGAAGATTGAGAAGATGTCCTCATTTACTAAAGAAAAAAGAATGAAAACTCTAGAGTATTTCAAAATAAAGCTAGGACATGACCCTGCTAATATCAAGGCAGCATAAGAGATTATAAAGAGCAAAGAGTCGATGTTCAAGCATTAAGAAATCAACTGAAGCTACCATCCATGGAACATCCACAAGCTAAAGAAGTTTCTAGCATAGAAATGGAAAATGAAAAAATATTTACAATAGTTGTTAAGAAGAATGCACAAATACAAAATGTTGGGTTGCGTTATATTCTTTCTACAACTAGCCCACGTAGTTAACTGGGGGGCTATAAGGGGGGTGAATCCTCCCCTTTGTTGCGTCGATTGCGTAGCGGGGGGAGTCACAGGGGGTTTGAGGGGTGTAGGTCACCCCACTTTGTGTGGTTGGGCAAACCTACCTATGGTTTTGTGCATGTTTTTCGCACATGGTTTTGGACGCGATGGTTTTCGATCCATGGTATTTGGATGCTTCGGCATGTATAATTATGTATTGTAACATTGTAAGGAACATAATGAAAATTCAAGATGATAATCTTGGTTTTGGGATCCAGGGGAAAATCTCTGTGTATATGTGTTTTATGTGTTATGCTATGGCATTGCTTATTTTGTGTGTTTTATAATTTGTATGCAGGTAATTTTGTTATGGGGTTAAAACCTACATTTGGTATCACATTTGTTTTGGCTTCAAGGGGACACCTTTGTTGTTGAGGAGTTTTGCTCAGACCTGTAGTAGACCTCATTCAGTGGGAGATCTGAGAGATCGATTCTGGTGGTGAAAGAAGATGGTGAGCAGTGGAAATATAGAGATTGAGAAATTTAATGGTAAGAGTTTTGAGTTGTGGAAACTCAAGTTCTGTTGGTAGATAAATATTAGTGGATAGCGGTAGATCCAGGTACTAAACCAATGGAAGTGCCTGATGAAGAATGGAAGAAGTTGGATCAGAAGGCAAAGAGCACAATAGGATTATGTGTCTTAGATTCAGTATTGTTGAATATATCAAGGGAAGCTACGTCGAAGGCTTTATGGGACAAGTTAGGGACTTTGTACCAATCTAAGTCTCTAGTGAATAAATTGTTGCTACGGAAAAGGTTGTATAACCTGAGGATGAAAGATAGAGACTCAGTGACAGAGCATATGAACGCGTTTAATGCTGTGGTAAGTCAGCTATCATTTATTCTCTACCATATTCGTGGGATAGTCTAGTTATTGCAATAGGTAGTAATGCAACTGCCTTGTAGTTTGATGAAATAGTCTCATCCTTGCTGACGGAGGAGATGAGACAGAAAAATATGGAGAGCCAGAATGGCGATGCCTTTTCTGTATGAGGACGGTCCTAGAAGATAAAAAAGAATGAGTCAACGAGTGGGAGATCTAAATCTCTGGGAAAACCTGTAAAGGTGGTGTGCTGGAAATGTGGAAAGGAAGGGCACTACAAAGAGACTGTAAATCTAAAGCTCCTGAAAAAGGAAAGGGATCTGATGATGCTCCTTCTTCAAAGGCAAAAACCACCTCAGATGAAGGTGGGGATGTGTACTTGCCTTCTTCAAGTACACAAGTAGATCACGAGGCATGGTTGATTGACTTAGGTGCATCCTTTCACTTCACTCCCCATAGAGAGTGGTTCTGCAAGTATGAGAAATACGATGGTGGTGATGTCTTCTTAGGGGATGATAAGAAGGCTAGAATCGTTAGCCGCAGAAAAGTAAAGTTGAAGTTGCAAGGTGGAAGGGTTAGAACACTTTTGGGTGTTCTACATATTCTTGCATTGGCCAAAAATCTGATTTATATAAGCAAGTTGGATGATGTAGGTGTAAAAATAGTGTTTGAGAAGGATACCTTCAAGATGGTTTGGGGAGGATTGGTATTGATGTGGGGAGTTTGGATTGAAACTATGTACAAGCTACATGGTAGCACTATTGTTGAAGGGTGCAACAGTTATGCGGTTCCTGAAAGTGGAATAGAAAATCCAGTGGTCTCTAGAGAGAAGACCATGTTGTGGCATCAAAGGCTTGGACATATTCAAGAGAAGGGCCTTCAAATACTTGATGGTAAAGGTATGGTAGAAATTATGAGTAATAGTTCTGTGGATTTTTATTTTTGTGAAAATTGTGTGTATGGGAAGTAGAATCAGGTGAGTTTCTCCTCTGGTGGTAAGAGGGCGAAACAGATATTAGAGCTTGTGCATAGTGATGTGTTTGGACCTATGAATGTTCCATTACTGGGTAAATCTATGTACTATGTATCATTTATAGATGAGTTCTCAAGGAATACATGGATATATTTCCTTAAGAAGAAATCTGAAGTCTTTGACAGGTTTCAAGAATTTAAGGCTCTGGTGGAAAACTAGACAGAGAAGAGGATAAAGGTGCTGAGGACGGATAATTGTGGAGAGTTTTGTAGTAAGGAATTTGAAGAATTCTGTAAGAAGTGTGGTATAGCATGATAGAAGGCTACTCCATATACACTACAGCAAAATGGAGTTCCAGAAAGAATGAACAAGACATTGATGGAAAGGGCAAGAAGCATGCTCAATGGTGCCAGGTTAGGACAGGAATTTTGTATAAAGGCGGTGGAGACAACATGTTACCTGGCCAACAAATTACCTTCATCAACATTGGAGGATAAGATTCCACAAGAGCTATGGACTAGTAAGAAACCCTCTCTATCACATCTTAGGGTATTTGGATGTGATGCATGTTAGAGTCGGTCTGGTCATCCCTCCGTCAGAGATCAAAACTCCTTTTGCATTTCATGTTTAGGTGTCCCATATCGCTCGATTAGTTGCATTCCGTTAGGAGCATGTCATAAATCTGTCGGAAGGGCTTTTTTCATTCATGCCCCTCAAGCTTTGCACTGCTGTCTCAGGTCTGTTCATCAAAATCAAGTCTTAAAAGTCATTTGCAGTCCTGTTTCAGTTTCTAGGTCATAACAATCATTTTAGTCATTAGGTCTAGGGTTAGTTAATTTGGTCTTCAACAAGGTCTAGTAAAGCCAACAGGCCAAAGGGAGGTTCTTGATAGGTTGTTATTTCAAAGATTTTTATCGTCATATGGATGGATTATGACTTTTCTTCAAAACTCTATTTTGAAGACAAGTCGACATTTCGTTTTTTGTAATAATTTTCCAAAATTTTCAGTTCTTGAATTCTTCAGGCGCAGCCTTGGTCTCCTTTTCCAAATCCCATGTCAACTATTCCTGCAAAAATTTGCCAAGAATTTCATCATTTCAACCAAAAAATCAAGGAGGAAAAAAAAAGACAAAATTCTATTAATTGTGAAAAAAAGTGTCAATTTCAAAACATTACAAAAATGGGTTTTGAAGAACCAAAAATCAAATCAATGTCTTTATAAGCTTTTTCCATGAAGATCAATGTCATTTTGCACGCCAAGGTCAAAGAAAATCATTTCAAACTGAATTGGGTGAGCAAGTGCGTGTTTTGGGGCGAAATAGCTTGCAGCTAGCCAGCGCGGTGCACAGAACAGGTGGCGCGGTGCACTGGAAGCACAAGACACACTGGGAGAAACTACCCAGTGTTATTCTAAACGGGCACGGTGCACTGGGAGCATGCAGTGCATTGGGTTCTTGGCACGGTGCATACAGTCCAAAGCCCGAAATTGTTTCAAATTTCACCAATTTGCTCATAACTTGGGTGGATTTTCCAGGTAGGGTTGCTATTTCGATATTTCATCCAGTTTTGTGATTAGTGATGGTGGTTTATGGATGACAATGGATGAACACATATATCAAACCCTCTTTCTATAGACACAAGCAAACTTGCTGCCAGGGTTTCAGAACTCACTGTTTTGCCACCAAAATCTTTTCTCCTTCCCATTGTTCCCTTGTCTTCACCAATCCCTAATTCCCTATCACCTAAATTCATTATTCCCTTCTCCTACATGCTCTGTCCCAAATCCTCCAACCTCACACCTCAAAACCTATACAACAATCCCAAACCCTAAACCCTATTCCCATACATAAATACCTCAAACCCTCTCCCATATTTCCCTATCAAATTTCTCCCAATAATTCCCATTCCTCACTATTATTTCTCCTTCCTAACAATCCCTATTTCATTTGTTGTTTCCCTTTGCTGGCAAACTTTTCACTCTCAAGAGCAGTTAGATTTTTTTCATATACAACAGCATCTTTTCTTCAAGGTATTTTGTACAGCAGTAATGGCATTTGAGCATTCATCGGACTATGAAGTAGAAACCCAAAGTGACTCACCCTTGGAAGAACAGGCACCTCGGAGGCCTCATAAAGGTGGTAGTCATGTTAGAGAAGAACCAACCACCCTTACAGAATTGCAGGCCTACCCTTACGGTTCTCTTGTCTCTATGCTTATCACATCAGGTTGCTCATGCATTTCACCAGGGTATCGATGATCAACATTCCGTATTTCATTTTCCGGAACATAGAGAGGATGACCACCTTTATGCAGCACAAAACCCCTCAGCAGCAACTTAAGAGTGTTTATCATTTTGCTCTTATTAAGGTTTTGGTGGTTCATCAGCTTGGATTGCAGGGCATCACTTGGGATGATTTCATCTCTCGTGACTTCTTCAGATCTTCAAGGGGATTATCAGAGGTCAAGCATGAAAGTGGACCTTCTCATCAGTATGAGCACCATGAGACCGCTAGTGTGTCGGTATTCATCACATATCAGAGAGGCACCAGACATTTGTTTGCAGTGGACAAGTGAGTGTTATCTCCACCCGGGGTGGAAGGGGCCTTGCTTCCTCCATCAGCATCATAGGTACAGGACAAAGGAAAGAGGCCAATGCAGGATGAGGGGCCTTTAGGTGAAAGAGAGACTGACTTCATTCTCATTCATGATGATGATACAGATACGGGTCCACAAAGCGCTAAACTTAGAGAGATCATCCAGGAGCAGCAAATAGAGATCGAAGCCTTATCCCTTGACATAGAGAGGCTAAGTGGACCATGAAGTACTTGGAGCAGAGGAAAAAATAGCTTGAATATCAGCAGGAAATCATGGAGCTACAAAACATCTGCGAGAATCGCCAAGCTACACAAAGGAGAAGAATTGATCTCACGTCATTGGAGCAAGAGATTAATGAAGATTGGGAGGCCAATCTTGAGAGAGTTAACATGCACTTAGAGAGGCTGTTGGACAAGGCTGACAAAGGCCATGCATTGCTGAGACACATGGATTTCCACTACATGGCACAAAACAAGGTGTGCAAGGCCCGAATCAAGAATTTGAAGGCAAAATTGAGGAAGGCAATAAAGAAGCAAAAGAGACAAAGGGAGCTCGATCGTCTTCAGATATTGGCCGAAGTCTATTTAGCCCAACATAACACTTAATGAAGAAGCTCTAGCCAAAATTTCAAGAAATTTGGGGCATTTTTGTTATTTTTGCAAATTTTTGTACAAAAAACAGGGTTTTTCTCCCTGTGCGCTGCGCCACGTGGTGCGCACTTATGATAGGAGGCTCCAAATGAAAAAAAGTTTATATTTTTGGATTTTTAATGAAAAATCATAACTATTGGTGCATGGCCAAGAAGTTTGGGAAAGTTTTGAGTCCTCAAGAGGTCAAAAACACCCTAAAAATGACCTCTCCGCCCTAATTTCACACACAGGAAGCAGTCTTGGGAGATTGAGGTTTTGGAGGGGCAAATGGGAACCAAATTCAGAAATTCCACTTGGGTTGGAAAGTAGACAGGCAAGTACACTTGGACTCAATTGTGACTTCAGAAAGTGCCTAAATATCAACATCAAAGTGGCGCGATGCATACAGAAATTGGCACTGCACACAGAGGTTTTTTACCCAATGTTTTCACCTTCCAGCTCAGAAATTTGGCCAGTTTGACTAGTTTTGCTTTGTCGTGTAATTTTTGATCTATCTTGATGTAATTGAATGAACATGATGTAATTTTGGCACTTATTTACTTGTTCTAGAGGATTCATTCACCAAAAAGTGAAAATTTAATGAATGAATCAGTTTCCTACCTTATAGAGGCAAGTTGTTTTGATTGCCTAGATTTTAGTGCATTGTTTAGAATTGGTTGAAACAGCTCCTAGAATGATGAGCTCGACCTCTAGAGGCAATGGAATGGGTCGGGCTAGTCTATATCATGTAATTTCTAAGTCATTTTCAGGGTTGGATTCTTGGGAAATGTTTGGCACTCTATTGTACATTCATCTCTGCATTTTTTGTTAAGGAAAGACCAGGCTTGGGATCCATGTGGCTTTATGTTTTGATGGTGTGCTTCTCTGAGTAATTTTACGTTCATTAGTGTTATGTCTATCATTTTCTTGCTTATTCTTCTGAATTTGAACAAATGAGTGATTAAGGTAGAATCCATAACTGCTATGCTCTGCCTTTGAATTCATTTAAATTTCCATGTTTTCATCTGTTTAAGGAGAATTCTTGAGAATTTATTGCTCTCCTTAGTGCCTCACCAGTATGATCTATCCATCTCACTCACCTTGCATCAAAACGATTGCCTTCCTTTCCCAAATCAGAACTCTGCAGAAACTGTGCCTCATCCCCGAGCCCAAATTTGCCTTTCCCATTTTTTCAACAAACCCTTAAAAAACAAAATCAAATCCTTGCACTTAATACCTAGCCTAAAATTAGTTTCAAAATCAGTCATCTCGAGCCCCATCATTTGTCTTTTTCCGAGATCGACCCGGAGAGAGCCCTCTCCTGTCCTCGTAGGACTAGCTACGAGGCTGAGCGTGGTTTGATGTGTACCTAGAACCTTGTCTTTTCAGCCTGAGACAAATCTAGGCTTTAATAATGCATATGTACATGTTCCGAAGGAGAAATGAACCAAGTTGGATAGTAAATCTGAATGGTGCATCTTTATTGGGTATAAGGATGATTTAAAGGGTTATAAGCTTTAGAACCTAGTAACAAGGAAGGTAGTGTACAATCGAGATGTGGTGTTCAGAGAGGTAAAAAATGTTATTAAACATGAAGTCCAACCAAAGGAACCTGAGAAGATAGAGTTTGAGCTAAAGGAGGAAGAATTAGAATCTACAACAGATGAGGAATTAGAAGATGAAGAGCCACAAACTCCGGGTGTGAGAAGATCAGTTCGAGAAAGAAGGCAGCCAGAAGGGTATAATCCATCTGCTTTCTATTCAAATTTTGCTTTATCTATTACTAATTATTATCCCAAAACTGTGAAGGAATCAATAAATTTAGAGGATGGAAAACTCTGGAAAGAGGCCATGGTTGTTGAAATGGCATCTTTGCACAAAAATGAGGCTTCGGATCTGGTGGAGTTGCTAATTGGAAGGAAACCCATTGGTAGCAAATAGGTGTTCAAGAAGAAGACAAATGCATAAGGAAAGGTGGAGAAACACAAAGCTCGGTTGGTAGAAAAATGTTATTCCCAGGTGCCGAGAGTTGATTTTGGTGATATTTTTTCTCCTGTTGCCAAGATAACCTCTAACAGATTACTTTTACCTATTGCTACTACTTTTGATTTTGAGGTATAATAGATGGATGTGAAGACAACATTTCTTCACGGGGATCTAGAAGAGGTAATCTACATGAAGAAACCTGAAGGCTTTGTGGTGAAGGGTAAGAAAGAACTAGTATGCAAGTTAAATAAGTCTCTATATGGGTTAAAACAGTCACCAAGAATGTGGTATCAAAAATTTGATACATTTATACGGGGACTTGGCTCCACCAAAATTAAAGCATATCACTGTGTGTATTTTAAATTAATTGGTGACCATGTCATTTATCTGGTCTTATGTGTGGATGATATGTTGCTGGTTGGAAATGACAAAGAAATTATCCAGGATTTGAAGACCCATTTATCCTCCAAATTCGACATGAAATATCTGGGTGCTGCAAACTATATTTTGGACATGGAAATTAAAAGAGATCGGAAAAAGAGGAAGCTCTGGTTAAACCAGAGGAAGTATGTCGAGACAATATTGCAGAGGCTTAATATGCAAGATAGTAAACCGGTGAAGGTTCCTATTCCTGTAGGTGTAAAGTTATTTGCTGAATAGTGTCCCAAGACACAAGAAGAGGAAGAGGACATGTCCCTTGTTCCATATGCAAGTGCAGTCGGTAGCATGACGTATACTAGACCAGACATTTCACATGCAGTGGGAGTATTGAGCATGTTTATGTCAAAACCATTGAAGGAGCACTGGACAGTAGTGAAGCGGGTTTTCAGGTATTTGTGTGGCAGTAGTGATTATGGTTTATGCTACCAAGGAAGACCAGGATTAGATATAGTGTTGGATGTTCGTGGATTTGTTGATGCAGATTGGGTTGGAGATCTAGATCATAGAAGATCTACAAGTGGGTATGTGTTTAACCTATTTGGAGGTGCAGTCAGTTGGATGAGTAAGAAACAATCTGTAGTGTCACTATCAACTACAGAGGTAGAATACATGGCAGCCACTCATGCAAGCAAGGAAGCAGTTTGGTTGTAGAGATTGTGTTCGAGTATGGGGTTAGTACAGAGAGCTATAAGGATAGGATGTGACAGCCAAAGTGCAATTTTCTTCTCAAAGAACCCTGCATAGCATTGAAAGACAAAGCACATTGATGTTTAGTATCACTTTGTGAGGGATATGATAGAAGACAAAAAGGTGTTGTTGGTAAAGGTGGACACTTTGAAGAATAATGCAGATGCATTGACAAAATATGTGAGCACTGAGAAGTTCTCTTGGTGTAGAGAAACAATAGGAGTTATAGGGCTAGATAAATGACTAAGCTGTCTTGTGGCCACCTGTGGAAATAAAACAACAAGTGGGAGAATATTGGGTTGTGTTATATACTTTCCAGAAATAGCCCATGTAGTTAACTGGGGACTTAGAAGGGGGGCAGAGCCCCCCCTTCGTTGCACCAATTGCATAGTGGGAGGATTCATAAGGGGTTTGAGGGGTGTAGGTAACCCCACTCTGTGGGGTCTAGGGCAACGCCCCAGAAAATTTTGGTTTTGGACACAATATTAGGTTAGGTGAACCTACCTATGGTTTTGTGCATGTTTTTCACACATGATTTTGGATGTGATGGTTTTCGGTCCATGGTATTTGGATGCTTCGGCATGTATATATATATATATATATATATATATATATATATTGTAACATTGAAAGGAACATAATGAAAAATCAAGTTGGTAGTCCTAGTTTTGGGATCTAGGGGAAAATATCTGTGTATATGTGTTTTGTGTGTTATGCTCTCACATTGGTTATTTTCTATGTTTTAGAATTCATATGTAGGTAATTTCTGTACAGGGTTAAAACCTACATAGAAAATGGAGCAGGGCATGGAAAAATTGTTAAGAGAAAAGTAACAATGGGAAGTAGTAGGGACATCTACATCAGGCACAGGTACAACAACAGAGACTTATCAAAAGACAACATCTTCAAATTCTACAGAAATGCTTGTTGAACGTTTGGAAGAATTATCATTAGTTAAGGTAGAGAAAGAGAAGTTATCATCAAAATTAATTCGAATGGAGGAGAATAAAATTAAAGTTGATAATGCCTATTTAGCAGAAGTGCAGAATAATGTCAAGTTGATTCAAAAAATTCAGAAATTAGAGGAAATGATGAATTATGGGACCTAAACATTCCAGATAGGACAACAACAGTAATGGAGGTTAGAATAGTTTTAACAAAAAGGAATTTGATGATACAACTAGAGAAAGAATGTGAAGAGCTTGAGTTGCAAGTTAGAAGATTCAACAAAACGTTCGCACTACTGCAAGAGAAGGGTCTACATACTCTGAGTAATTTTAATGGAAAATTGATTCCATTATAAAACTACTAGGAACAACTATGTAACCTAGTTGTTGATGCTTCAAAGTTTGCAAAGGCCAAAGGAGTCATAAGTGGAGAAGCATTTATAGAAGGCCTACAGTTTGATTTAAATATTCAACATGATATTAATCACCTTTTTGTCAACAAGCCAAATTTTGACATTTACACTGAAGTGGATGAAAGTTTTAGAAACATGATAAAATTTTCTATCCAAAATGAAGAAACGCAAGATTGGTTGCTGGTATTGATTGAATAAGCATAACTAAAGCCCTAAAATTTCGACAGCAGAGAGATAATTTCTGGAGCAAAACAACCACAATTAGCACTAGATTCCTTGAAAGCCGCAACAACGTAGTAAATTTTACCAGACTTTCCTTATATTCTTCTCCTATATCTAAAATATGTGTGTCTTAAAAGATATTATTTTCTAAATCTTTTTATGTTGAAGTCTGGCCTGAGATGTAAAAGGTTTATATAAATACTTAGTAAAAGGATTCAGAAAAGTTAGAACATGTATGAATAAAGGGGTTATATTTTTATAAGTTGTGCATGTACTAAAGGGATGATTTTACAATGATATAGAGAGCCTTGTTCCAGGAATCCCATATCAAATAAATGGTGATTTCCTTTTCTCATCTAAATTTATTTAATCTCTCAAGTTTCATATGTTTTCTCTTTTTACTATTTCAAGAAAATTTTGGGTCGAACAACCTTACATGTATTATGCTCTATCTTGTCAAAAATATTAATGTTTTCTTTCTGATATTAAGGATAGAATTCATGTCATCATGCTCTATATTTAATTGAACCTAAATCATTTTCATCTTCCCACTCCACATAAATTTTATAAGATCCAAAAGTTTGCATATCTTGCCCTGTTACAACTATCCTTTTATTTTGTTATTGGTCACCAAATTTTCGTGACTCCATGCCCAATGGTCTTTTCCTACAATTTTCAACCAAATATTTGAAAAACCAACCTCACAACTCAATAAATAGCATAATATCTTGAAACATAAATCTAAATAAAAAAGAGAGATCCCTCTCTGAAGGTGGAATGATTAGATCCCAACTTTGAAAGTGATTTTTCCTGGTGAATCTTCATTTTCAAGCTTCAATACTTTCCCTGTAAGTGACAGTGAAAATTAAAGGCTTAATTATTCACTCAAAATCTATGAATACCACTACCTTGTGAATACCACCATACTATCAATAATCCATTTAGAATATATGGCTCCTAGAAATATCTATACTAGACCCCATTTGGATCCTAACCCACCTAGAATTGTGAATAATCCTGAGAAACTTATTAGGAAAACTAGTTTTACTAAGTGTCAAGCAAGAAATAATCCATTGCCTAGAGTTAATTCTCTACCTAAAAGTTTCATAACTATAGAGGATATTGAATTTAACATACGTTTTTAGCACAATCTTTTCCATACCAAGTCAGAAAGGTTTGTTCCTAAGACAATTTTTGATGAAAATATTTTGAAATCTTATATATCAACACATCAACTTGCCATTACAGATTCTGATGAAGATGTTATAAAATAGTTTAATAAACTTGAATATTTGGTGACTAAATTAAATCAGGTTGCTCAGAAAAAATTTATTGATCAATCAATTTTCTCTTCTTCTTCTACCTCATCACCAGCTCTCTAGCGGTTTCTTTCATTACCACTATCCCTATTTCATCTATTGTCCTTATAACTACTATACCAACTTAGAAGAGTATAATCCTACCTTATTTACTACCCTCAATATCCATATCAACTATAGTTTCATCTTCTTCACATTCCCATTTACCAATCATGGCATATCTTCATGGCCCCCTTGTCTTTTCTAGATAACTTCATGCCATGCCAGAGGATTATCAGAGTCATATACCTAAATTTGATAGCACGGGGCTAATCACAACTAGACAACACATAGACATAATGATTGATTAGTTAGATTTGCAAGAAGTTGATGAAGATGTTGTAAAAATGAGACTCTTTGCACGAAGTCTACTGGAGAAGTTATGAAATGGTTCAAGGTATTGGTAGCAGCTACTTTTACAGATCTCCCACAATTTCACCAATGTTCCATCACATGATGGGAAGTAAAAACGAATCCTCTCCAAATATTAGCTGAATATGAGAGTATAAGGAGGCCTCCTAGTGAAACAGTTCAATATTACTATGCTGGGTTCAATAACATTTACAATTATATTCCAGATAAAATACTATCTCCACCTGGGCTATCTCTGATCAAATTTCTAGATGGTTTTGATGCAGATATGTCTTATCAGCCGAGGGAGATAAATATTGCTACCCTAGAGGAAATGCAAATAAATGATGTTTGTGTGGAAGCAAATTTATTGGAAAGGAGAGAAAGGTTAAAGGATGAGAGAAGAGTTGCGATAAAAGAAGAACCTTCTTCTTCTTCAAAATTTGGACACCTTAGTTAAAACCATGCAAATAATAATGGAAAGGATAAGTTTAACTGACAGGGATCCACCAAGGGAAACTTAAGGGGGTCCTCAAATTAGAAATACTAATTTTAGGAGAAACCCACCCCAAATTAAACAAAGAAAACAAAGAGGCCCAACTAATCAAACAAAAAACTAGACCTCCATTCCAAGAGAATTATGTGGATGATGAAGCTAAAATATTAGAGGATCCTGAAGAAAATCAAATAAAACTATTTGGGAAAGGATAAATAGACAATATTTTATTGATTAAGGAGGAGAAAGATGTATTTTTTCTATCACATCCCGAAGTCATCCATGCAGATTTAGATGATTGTAAAAAGGGTTACCGAAATGCAATCACGGAGGTGCACAAACAGTACAATTTGAGAAGTTAGAAGATTGTTGTAAATCCCCCCAGGAAGATTCATAGTGATGCCCCTTCCACCATCCAGGCAAAGGATGATTCTCAAAGGGAGACTTCTAAAAAATAGGATGTAAGTATCAAACAAGTAGATAAACCTCAAACATCATTCAGTATTGAAAATGTATTAGCCAAGATAAAAATTTCTATCCCTCTAATAGAATTGATTAACAAGAATTCATATAGATCTCAAGTCATGATGGCACTAAAGATAGGGGAAGGAATAGACACAGCCAACTTAACTAATGGCCAACCTAATTCATTGTTTGGACTTGAAGTTGAAGGGAATTCTTAGGATGGTAATGTGGCACCCTTATATGTTAGTTTAAACATCCACAACAATATTCTTCACAATGCCATGATTTATTCTGGTGCTGCACACAATCTCAGCAATAGAGTCATCATGGAAAATCTAGGATTAGATATAACAAGAACCTACAAATATTTATATTCTTTTGATTCTAGCAGAGAAAGATGCTTAGGTCTCATCAAATATTTATGTGTGACTCTTGCCCAAATTCTGACAAAGAGTGTGGTGATGGATATCATAGTAGTAGACATACCTCCCAAGTATGGAATGTTACTATCAAGATCATGGCGAGCAAAGTTACAAGGTAATTTGCAGATGGACATGACATATGCTACTATTCTTGTTTTCAGTCAACATAGAAGGTTGTACATGGAAACACTGATGAAATATATGGTAAGTAGCTAAGGAAAACCAAATAATTATCCCCTATATTTTGTGCATTTAGATATGGATTCCTTCATTCTATACAAGAGGAAGTGTCAGGCCTAGAAAGTAGATTGAGCAAAACATAGGAGAGGAAATTGGATGCTGGGAAAGAATATGAAGAAGGTGAAGCCCTTTGGAACATGGATTTTGATGGGGGGCAGTGATCAACATAGGAGCAAGGGCAAGTATTTGGGTCTCAAAATCACAAACATGTATAGCAAAGGGATATTCTCACAAGCTCAATTTCCAATGAACAAATAACATAACTGAGTATGAAGCACTGATTTTAGGATTGCAGATTTTGAAAAGGTTGGGATATAAAAGGATTTTTGTACATGGTGATTCTCAATTCAGCATTAATCAAATTAAAGGCGGGTACTCGGATAAGCACTCTATACTAAGGGCCTACATAAATGTTGTTTTAGACTTTTTGTAGTGTTTCCCAAAGTAGCAATTTTCTATGATTCCCAGAGGTCAAAATATCTTACTTGATGCATTAGATGTCTCAGCCAATACTTGTAAGATGCCTTTTCATGACAATAGAAAATATGAGATTGAAGTGAAACATAGGCCAACTATCTCGGATAATGTTAGACATTGGCATGTTTTTTGTAATGATAAGTAGGTAGAAAGTTTTTTGCAGTTAAGAGAAGAGTTTGAGAATGTACATATTGATGTAGATAAATATGCATATGAGGATATAAATGAAGTAGTGTTGAATGAGACTGATGAAATTCTAGAAGAGCTTGAGGCCCTACAATTGAGAGAAAATGTGTTACCAAGGGTTTTGGTGCCATTAGAAGAGTTGTTTGATTTTAATGATGTAGCTAAAAAGCAAAGATAAAACCTATAGGAGTTGAGGTTGAAGATTGTAATATAGCTACTAAGGAAAATACTAAGATTTAAGGTTGTTCAAGTCCTTGCCTCCTAAAGAAAAACAGAAGTACATTGATCTACTAAAATAATATTCTGATGTGTTTGCTTGGGCTTATGAATATTTAAAGGCATATGATACTAGTATTATACAACATAATATTCCCATCAGAGACGACCAAAAACCTTTCAAACATAAATCAAGGAGGGTAAATCCACTTTTGTTACGATTGATAGAAAAGGAGGTAAAAAACGTTTTGATGCCAAAATCATTGTGCCTTTAAGATTTTCAAAATGGGTGTTGAACCTAATGCCAACAAGGAAAAAGATAGGAGAAATAAGGCTATGTTTGGATTTCAGGAATCTGAACAAATTTTCTGTCAAGGATGACTACCCTCTTCCTAAAATGGATCATATTTTACAGAAAGTAGTTGGTTCCACCAGAATTTATTTTCTCGATAGTTTTTCAAGATATAACCAAATTCTGGTACATCCTAATGATCAACATAAAAAAACATTGACAACACCTTGCAGAACCTTTATGTATGTGAAGATGCCCTTTGGCCTTATGAATGTAGGGGCTACTTTCTAGAGAGCAATGCATATTGCTTTCGCAGATGAGAAAGATAGATTTATTGTGATTTATCTCAATGACATTATTGTATTTTCAAAAATAGATGAAGATCACCTACTTTACTCAAGGAAGGTTTTTGAGAAATGCACAAAACATTGTATCTCCTTGAACCCCAAAAAGTCTCTCTTTGGTTTAGAGGAAGGAAAGCTACTTGGTCACATTATTTCAAAATATGGTATCAGGATAGACCCCCATAGGGTTGAAGCCATAATAAACATTGATCCTCCCAGGAACAAAAAATATAGTCTTTCCTTGGAAGGACGAATTTCCTAAGAGGATTCATCCCAAACCTAACCGAGATTCTTAGAGCAATCACAAACATGATGAAAAAGGATACTGAGATAAAATGGGGTAGTGAGGCTAAAAAATATTTCAGTGAAGTGAAAGTAGCTTTGAAATGTGCTCTTGTTTTAATTAGCCTTGATTTTACTAAATATTTCATGATTTTATCTTTTGCATCAGAACACACTATTGTAGCAGTATTGTTGCAGAAAAATAAGGAGGGCCATGAAAAGTATATAAAATTCTTCAACAGAGATTTAAGAGGTGTCTCCTTGAAGTACAATATCATGGAAAAACAAGATTTTTCTTTATTAAAGGCACTGAAGAACTTCAGAGTGTATATTATACACTTCTACATATTGTTTTTGTTCCAAGTGCAGTAGTGAAATATATCCTCACTTAGACTAATCCAGGTGGGAAAAGAGGCAAATGGATTGTAGTAATTTTAGAATATGACATTGATGTAAAGCCTACTAAACTCATCAAAGGTCAAAGATTTGGTAGGCTAATGGCTTAATCAAATTTCCATGCACTGGACATAAATTTTATAGCTGCACTTGATGAACAGGAAGAGATGGTGACTCCACAGGTATCAGAATAATTTGTTACCTCTCCTTGGTATGAAAATATTGTGTATGTTTTACATAATTTACAAACTCATGTTGGTTTGACCAAAAGCAAATATAGATTTCTAAAACAAAAAAGCTGTAAAGTTTTGCATTTTTAATTAATCTCTACACTGGAAGGATAATGGAGGTATTTTTCTGAATTTTTTATTGAAGGATGAAGAAAACAAATTCATGGGAGAATTTCATCAAGGGGGGGTGCGAAGGACATTTATATTGGAAAACCACTCCTGAGAGATGGTTTTTTCTAGCATACCTTGTTTATAGATGATCATAAAAAAGTTTCAACTTGTCATCAATTTCAAATCTTTGAAGGCAAGTCAAAAAATTTGCGCTTATCTTTAATGCCCATTTCAGAGGAGGTTCCTTTCCAATAATGGGGATTATATTTTATTGGAGAAATCTATCCAAGCTCTTCAACTCAACATAAATGGATTGAGGCCATTCAATGAGACATGCTATGGATTTTGTAATCATTCAGTTCTTAGAAGGTAACATTTTGTCAAGATTTGGATGTCCACACAAAATCATTACTGACAATGCTGCAACTTTCAAATAAAAGAAAACAATTGATTTCTTCTACATGTATCAAACAAATTTAGGACATTATATTACTTAGTATCCTCAGGGGAATGGGTTATTTGAGTCTTCTAATAAGAGTTTGGTCAACAATATAAAGAAGTTATTTCAAGAAAATAAGAAATCCTCGCACAAGAAGTTGATTAATGCTGTATGGGTCGATAGAATTAGCACTATAAAATCTATTGGAATGCCTCCTTTCCAATTAGTATATGGAATGGATATAATTTTTCCCACCTCCTTAGGATTTACAGTGCTAAAGTTATTGCAAGAAATACAAGTGGAGAAAAATGATGTACAAAGAAGGACAAATCAAATGATACAACTGTAGAACACTAGGGAGGCAGTCTAAAACAAAACTTAGATAATTCAAGACAAAATCAAGAAAATTCATGGTAGAAGGACTAAATTATATGATTTTGAACTAGATGATCTCGTTTAAAGATGGGACTCCAAAAATGAAGAGAAATGTAAGCATGGAAAGTTTGACAGTGTATGGAAAGGACCTTATAAAATTGAAGCTTTTTGAGGTAACAATGAATTCTTGCTTAAAGATTTCACTGGAGAAGGACCATTAGGAGGACCTATTAATGGTAGACTAGTCAACCACTATCTCACTCAAGGATATATAAGTTTTCATATGTGTCATAAATCATTTTATCTTTTATTGCAAGTGAGGGTGGCCAACACTAGGAATTGTAGCCTGTAGAGAAGGTTCTAAGCTTTTGATGAGTTGCTGCTAATATTTATAATAAAAACAACTAATCAATTTAGTTATAGGACAAGAACAAAGGACCATTACCCCATGGACAAAGTTTACTGATCTCAGGTGTTTCTGGTGCCTCACAAGGAGGATGCCATCCCCATTGGAGCCTCTATTAGGGTCTTATAATTTATAGGATCAATTGATTATTATCTCTTGATTTTTCTCCCATTGTAGAAAATTTGATGTACGTTAACCTGATAATGCAATATAAATAAAAGCAGACTACTATAACCTGCTTCTACTATAAATTTTCAGAAGCTTAAAGATCAAGATGAATAATATAACAAGAAGAAGAAGAATCAATGAAAAATACACATTAAAATACTTTGGGGAAAGCCTCAACTAAAAACCCCACTATTTGTATTATCATACAAGGTGGAAATACATAGAAATTATACAAAGCCTTAGCTCTCATAGCTAGCAAACTCTCATTACAATCCTCACAGACGCTCACAGGCAATCTTGGCTTCTCTCCAATCTTCCTCTCTACCCTCCAAGCTCCTATTTCCTTGCATTGTTCCTTGTGGATGATTCTCCTGTTACCAAGTGTAACACTCTCTCACACACTATCAGAACTACACAATCCTCAAGGAAAGATGTCTTGACTGCATGGATGAGTTTTATTTATAAGAAAACACATGCAACTGATAGTACACTATCATTGACTTTAACCTCAACTGGATCTTTCTCAGAATAGACATGCATGAGTTTTTGATGGGAGAATCTTCAGTTAACTAGAGTACACTAGTTGAGTGCATGCATTTATCAACTAATTGTTAACTCACCAATAGTTCCTCAAATAGTTTGGAACTAATTTAACTAGACTTAACTTAGTAAATTGAGTTAAAAAATTACCACTCAAATATAACTCAATCGTATCTCCTTAATTTAAGAGATAATGGTTGCATGACTTCAAAAAGACTTCTAACTTGAATTACTACAATTATTTAATTCAAAATGAATTAATCAATTATTTCCAAGTAGTTGTTAAGACTAAATTTGATTTTAATTCACAATTTAATTCAAGGAAAAATTAATTTGGAACATTCTTGTTGCCACATTTCAACACCCATGAGATGTTGTAAATTATTATTGCATTCTGCAAATTATTTTCAAAAGTTCAAAGAAAGAATAAAAATAAAACTAGAGAAAGAAAAAGGAAAAGTAAATAAATGGGGGATAATATATATATATATATATATATATATATATATATATATATATATATATATATATATATATATATATATATATATATATATATATATATATATATATATATATATATATATATATATATATATATATATATATATATATATATATATATATATATATATATTAGTGAGAGCAAAAGAGAAGAAATAAAAAATAGACCCCTATAGCGAGCCAATCAAAATGTCGTTTTAAATTAAAAATTTTCAATTTCATACAGTTTTAATGCTTGGTTATAATGTATTATGTTGTGAAATAGTACAACAAACTTAATTTTTCGTTTTTGATTAAATGATGTGTTTAAATTGATGGCTCAGATTATTCTTGCGAAGATCTACAACGGAGGGATAATTTCTGCCCCACCACACTCTCGATGGTTAACACAAGGGGGGGGCGCGAAAACGTTTCTACCAAGATCACTTGGAGTGATGTGGCGACTCTTGAAGAATTTTTGGGGGTGTCATATCAAAACCGCATGCCTTAAATGTTTTTCCCATGTTTTACTAAAAATCAGAATGTCATCCAGATACACAATAACAAAATCATCAAGAAAAGGTCTAACTACATCATTCATTAATCTTATGAAAGTAGCAGGAGCATTAGTTAAGCCAAAAGGCATAACCAGCCATTCATACAATCCTTGCCTTGTTTTGAAAGCAGTATTCCATGCACCTTGCTCTGCAACTCTGACTTGATGGTATCCACTCTACAAATCCAACTTGGTGAGATAAACAACCTCTTTCAATTGATCTAAAAGATCATCTATGCAAGGAAGGGGATAACGATTTTTTATTGTTATCTTATTCAGTGTTCAGTAATCAATGCATAATCTCCACGAGCCATCTTTCTTTCTCACCAAAACGATTGGTGACTCACATGGTGATGTGCTAGGCCTGATGAACCCTTTCTCGAGCAACTCCTGCACCTGCTTCTTGATTTCAGCATTCACTAAAACAGACAACCTTTACATCCCAATGTTAGGCAATGGAACATCTTGCTGCAAAATAATATCATGTACTATTCCCTTTTTGGCTGGTAGACCTTTAGGTTCTTAAAACAAGACATCATACTCTGAAATAACCTTTTCTATATCAGCTTGTTGTTCAGCATTACAACCCTAAAATACATTAGTTTTATTGGGTTCCTTTTCCTTTACAACCATCAGTAAGAATTGTTTGCATGAACTTATCATTCTTTTCATCTGTCCTGAGTTTACGAGAGTGTAATTATTCTTGAGCTTATGAGCTCTTGCAAAGTATTCGATTCCATCTTTAACAAGTAGATACTTGTTCTCATCTCTATAGAAAATAGCCTTTCTATCATACAAGTAAGGAATTCCTAAAACAATTCCACATATATCCAAAGGAATTATGTCTAACTCAACCTCATCTACAAATGTTGTCACAAAAGAAAACTTGAGTTTGCACTATCTAGTCGCTTGTAGTTGTGCTTTATCATTCAACCATCCTAATGGGTATGGTTTCTTTTGAGGTGTAGTTGCTAATCCCAATTTCTTTAAAATTGCTTCAGAAACCAAATTTACTTGTGAGCCACTATCAAACAAAGTATCAATCTTTTGATTTTTCGAAATAACTCGAATATGGAAAATCTCAAGTATTTTTCTCTCATTTTCTTCAGCAATAACAGATTGAGCAGAATTACTAGTAGATGCTTCATAATTCTTACCTTCTATACCTGTGGCTGCTATAGTTATTTCATCACCTGTGTCTAACCGAAAATCTTTCTAAATAGCTACAAATGTCTTCTTCTTCTTGCCCTCAGACTTCTTAGGTCTCAGCTTTGGATGCAGAATCCAACAATGCCCATCATCATGCCCCTCCTTTTTACAGTGAGTGCATGAAGCTTTAGGTTTCTGTGCAGTGTTAGCCTTCCTTGCTTTCCACTTCTGCTTTCTTTTCTCCTTGCTCTTGCTTACAGTGGGTTGGGATGGTCCCCCAACTTCTGGATTGCCATTCTTTCCTCTAGCCTCTAGATGAGTAGCTTGTGCAGATACCTCATTTATACTAGTGGGATTAAACATGAGGATGGTATGCCTCATGTAGCTGTGTAGACCACCAATGTACCTCAAAAGAGTCTCTGGTGAGTCTAGTGAGATACTCAACATCAATGCTCTCTTTTCAAATTCTTGAGTATACCCTCGCACACTTTTCCCTTTCAATTGTCGAAGAGTTTGCCAACCCATCATGGCTTGTTGCATGTAGAACAATGGATAGAACTACTTTTTGATTGCAGCAACAAATTCACTCCAGATAGGGATGGTTTTACCATGTCTTTTCATATCAGCTTGGGTCCTGCCTTCCCACCAAACCAAAGTAGTGCCTCCTATGGGTAGGCTTTCCAGCTGAATCTTACTCTTGTCTTAGTCAATGTTCTGTACCCTGCAATACACATCAATTTGTCTAATCCAATCCAACTTTTCAGCATTTAGCTCTCCATCATATATAGGCAAATCAAATTTAACATCTAGCTTAATCAAAGATGCTTTCTTATTATGCACAAGGCTATTAGGAGTTGTGAGAAAGCATTCCTCTTTCCGCTTTCCTTTGTAGTGGTCATGGAAGTGAGACTCATCTTCTCCTTTATCTTGTTTAGAACCTGATGAATCTTCAACCTTTTGCTTTCTAAAGTCTCTATACACTTCTTCTACCATAGACTTTATAGCTAAGAAACTCTTTATGAATTGAGGGTCTGGCCCTACAGAACCTTCCTCTGACATTGTCTTTCGAGAATAGACTCTCCCAATTTCAGGATTAGTTTCCACCAACTCTCCTTCTCCTAATTTGAGCTTTGATCTAGTGAACATTCACAACTAAACCAACACAAGCTTGTCTAACCTTATAGCCTAGAGCTCTGATACCACTTGATCTGATATTCACCCTATGGGTAACATCAGTTAAATATTTATTTGTTTAAATGTATTACAGACTCATGTGCTAGTGTGTGTTCTATGTTATTGAAGCAACGGGTCGATCAGATTGCCAATACACAGGCAATAAAATGGAAAGAGAGCAAAGAAATATAGTAAGCAACACAAAGACACAAGAAATTGAATAAGGATTTCACCCTATTCTCCAGGGCTACATCTTTGGTCCAGCTTTCAGTAGTGGCCTTGTTTTATTATGCCTTTAAGCAGAGAATTACAATACAGGGACTCAATGAGAGTTCTCCTAAAGCAGTTTTTGCTTGGCAGGGTGGTTCTTGGATTCCCCAAGCCACTGGAGTACACAGACTCTTCTTCTTCCTACTAGCTCAGTGACCCTCTGGTCTATAATGGCAAGAGCGCAATGTGGTGCTCAGCCCGGATAGATCCTCTATGGGATGGCTCAAATCTTCAAGCTCTTTGGTGCTTGATGTTGCCTCTGGTCAGCTCAGCCTTCTATCTCTTTTGCTTTGCTTTACTATTTTCTGTGTTCAGTCCTCCTCTCTGGGTTCACTGCTCCCCTTGTTCGTCTCTTGACTTTGACTAACTATCTAACTTCCTCTTTGATTTGACTATATCTGTTCATGGCTTTTAGCCATTCATTCCAATGCCTGTTGGGTTCCTCTTCCACCTCTGTCGATTCACCTTCTACAGCTGTGCTTGGAGTTCCCTATTCGGCGTCATCATCAGCGCTCAGGTAATGGCGACTTGTCCTCCTCTAAAAGGCGCCAGCATGCTTCGTCGGTTCATTTCTTCAGTTACATCATGGATGTGTTCTTCCTCCACCGTGGCAGTCAAACAGATACCAAATCCTCCTAAAACGCGGCGTATTCCTTCGTTGATTCTGCTTCCTCCATCGGGTGTGATCTCAGCCATCCGATATGGGGCCTCCAAATCTAACGCCGTACACATGTTTCACCCGGTTGACTTGCTCGACCAATAGCACGTGATCAACGATGGTTTTATCTGACCTCCACTTGCCACACATCAATTGGTGTATGGAATCGCTCTGCTCTCGTCAAAAACCTCTTTCCATTTGATGGCGCCCCAATCAATACCGCTATTTTTCCAAAGCATGGTTCCCGCTTTTGTACCTTAGCACCTTTTGCTTTTCCACCCACGGTTCTCTGGTTCCCCCACGCGATCGAGTGCTTTGGCTTTTCCTTCATGGCCCTGTTCGCCCAGCTAATCGCGCATCAAAAAAACCTATGTTTCCCAATCCGGGGCTCCCAGGGGCTACTTTGACCTCCTGCGTAGTCTCCATGGGCCTCAGTCAGTGCCCTTTGACCGAGGTCCTCGTTGTTCCATGTTGGCTGCCATTGCCACTGGTTTAGGGTGTTTTTAATCACTGTTTTGGATTTCTTTAGAGATTTTTCCTGACCTGAAACAGTCACGGTTCTTTGAAAGCCATCTATAGATCCAATTTGGATCATCTGCTGATAGTCCTATGCCTTGAAGGTAGCAATCTCTGTCCCACTGACATCGCTAAATATCATTATCTCGGCACCAGTGTGTGAGATGATCCAATATATGATGTCCATGCATCAGAACATAATATACTTGCATGCAATCTGGTACAAGTTGGAATTGTGAATGTTCACACAAGCTTGGCAGTCTTCAGGATCTTCCCCAAATGTTCCCGAGAATGCATCATTGACCTCTTTCCATTTAAGCTTGATGTCTTCGTCTACGATCAGCTTGGTGTCTTCGTATATCAGCAAACTCATAGACACTCATTTAACAACTCTTCTAGTTGTGCTTTTGTCGGTGTCCTTTGATCCTGCTCTATTGGAGGCCATTGATCCTAAACTTCTAAGAGACGGATGAACACCTGCTATATCTGGAGACATGGTGACATGCACATTGGTGTTCCAGATTACTCTATTTTTACCTTATTCCCATAAGCCTTAACCTTTGTTTTATCTTTATTTAACCCTGTCATTCCTGCACTAGTCCAAGATAATAATTTATTCCTACATATACTTCATATTTCATAATTAAGATTTGTTAAATGCTTTATTAATTAGTTTACATAGATTTCATACCTTTTAGTATCTCTTGTAACTTATGTTTAACTTTCATAAAAGTAATTGAAGAACTAAGTGATAATCAATATTTAGCGTGATTAGTGCAGGCAGATTCCTCCACAGCCAAAGATGTTGCTCTGTCATCTCTATGATATTCCAGGCGAGCATATTTTGATCCACAACTCCTAGTTCAATTTCGAACTATCTGAGGATGGACATTGGTGGTGTATAGTTAGGAATAATTGCCAAGAATATGGTATACAACTAGCAAAGTTCGTGCTTTATTATAACCATCATCCAATTTTGGAATGTTGTTTGTTAGTCCGTTCGGCAGAAAGGCTTGAATAGGAAATGACTGTAATTAGCATAATATGGCTAAGGCCGAGAGACTGTATATAATGTAGACCATAGGTAGAGTGAAGCTAGCGATCTATGAGTTGTAATTTTATTTACTTTGTAATTTTGTATCACCCTCGGTTTTCGGCTATACTCGCAGTATCATGTATATTCGCTAATCAAGTTAATACAAGGAATGCGCCATGTTGTATTCACACTGTGTTTAATTTTTATTTCATGCATGATTAAGTGTTGAACCGTTTCATTCCGTAAATGGGAAATAAGCTAGTTGGCTAGGACCCATCCAACCCAGCTCGTTTACCCTTGTGCTTTCGCCATTTGAAAAGTTTGTGTGAACATTTATTCATTTGCAGTTGTGTGGCTTGGATTTCTCTTATGTTTATTTCAGAAGTTCTGAGTTAAATTCATTTCATAGTCAAGCATGAACGAATATGTTGTTTGGAAGTTTAATTAAGTTTATTTCTTTCTTGCAATTACTTTCTTGCAATTTCGTTCCTTCAATTCTTTTCCTGCAATTTTTGTCTTAGTTTGCTTCTGCTCGGGTCATGCAGGAAGATTCTTCTTGTACCAACGCATGTAGTTTCATGCACTCCAGTTTATTCATTTACTTTACAACAAGTGTTACGTTCCTTTTCCTACTTATAATTTCATTTATTCCTGCAAGAAAATGTATTATCAATTCAAGTAATCATTCTCAATGTTAACAGTTATACTTTTGAAGGATATAAGAACATTTACATGAATTAAGGAAGGGCATTATTACAAACACCATACTCTATACTTGCAGTTTATGAATTAAGAAAAAGGAATAGAAACGTTATAAGTGAATTTTCAAAAGTTAGTTGATGCATGCAAATTACTTTGACTGCTACTTGATTATTCCAAATTGTTTTTGTTTTATGAAGTTTACTTTCATTGAAAAGTTCAGATAATTAAAGCATTATTTTTCACATGTAATTTATCTCAAAATCTATCTTGCAGTTGCAATTCTTTCCAACACGTCTTTTAATTATTTTGAAAGTAAATTTGAAACTTTGGTGAAGGAAGCTCTGTCTCGATGCAAGCGCTAGTCTCTTGTCATAGGAACAGAGTGCTATAAGCCTTGAGGCTTAGAGAACCTCCATAAAGACATTAGTCTTAAGTACATAAGGTAAAATATACTTTTTCACATAAGTATTATACCTGCACTAGTGAAAGCAGATTGAAGTAGTACAACAACATGCTGCTTGGTGTAGAAGGAAGATCAATTGGGAAACAGATCTTTGCAATGGCCCACTTGTCAAACTGTTAGCCATCCGAACTGAAGAGAAACATAGTATTTCATTTCAGCATTTAAGATTGCTTCTAGTTGTGTGGAAATTCCTTTACTTGATTTCCTCGCAAATTATTATTTTACATTCTAGCACTAGAATTGCTTTGGTGTTGATTTTCTTTAAGATTGTTTTTTGTCTGATCCTGCAACATTTCATTTAAGAAGTAGGATTAGGAATAGGAAAATTTCATACCACTTCTGTCATTGTCTGTGCTTTGTCTCTAATTTTACGAAGCCCCTGGGTTAACAATTAAGTGTTGAGGATTTTGGTTAAGTGCAATTCCTACACCCAACATTTTGGTGTCGTTGCCGAGGAGGCGATTTGAATTGGTAAGAATTTCCATTTTTTTGCAATAGGGGTAACTTAGTATGATATTATTTTTTCTATCTAGTGCTTCTATTTTCTTGAAGGAATTGATAGCTGTCCAGTTATTTTTAAGTTGCAACATTTTTATTCGAATTTTGTTGTTTCATTTTTTGAAATGAATGCCTAAAAGAGGTAGGGGTCCAAATCCCACTAGTTGCCAAAGAAATAAAGATAAATCTGAAACCAAATCTTATATTGGGCCTTCTTTTGCAGGCAGAAAGTCCAAACAAACCCAGAATCATCACGCAGTAACAGTCCACTTGGGCTTTGACAACAGTGGTCTAGGTTTGACACAACCCACAAAGGGGAAGAAGGGGACTATTAGAACCCATAGTCAGCCTTCTCAGCCTATTGAGGGAAATTCACATGGAAGAACAAAAATGGAAAATCAGGAAGACCATGTAGAAGGAACTGGTGAAAATTAGGTAAATGAGGAACAATCCACTTTCAGATCCCCAATTGTGGATCTGGATACACAAGTAGAAATGAAAAATATTTCATCATCAACTCTTCCTCATTTCTACGCTAAGGTACATGAAGATCCATTCTCTTTCCTATTTGAGTTTTATATATTGTGTAGAAATTATGATTATTCATCTAATGCCTAGAAGTTAAAGTTGTTTCCTACAACTCTCAAGGATGCAGCACTCCGCTGGTTCATGGGACTAGGAGGAAACACTATATCTTCTTGGGAACAAATGAAGAGAGTGTTCTTGTCAAAATATTAGGAATATTGTAAGACGAGATATTCAAGCTGAAATATTTACTATTGTGCAAAATGATGATGAGACTCTAGAGGAATACTTAGAGAGATTCATGTACATCCTCCAAAGGTCAAAGCATAAATTTGATCTAAGTAGCATTAGGACCTTGTTCTTACCAGGGCTTACTAATGATGCTATGAATAGTCTAAATCTATTAGGACAACGAGATATTGCTCAAAAATATTTTTCTCAAATCTGTGACTTGTGCAGGAAATTCTCGAGGAACTAACATAGATCTGGTAAAGGAATTCGGAATTGAAATAAGAAAACCAAATCTATTGATGCTATGATTATTAGATTAGAAAAAAAAATGGACAATATGAAAATTGAAATAATGAATACTGTTAGTAAACAAATAGACTCTTTGAAGTTTCAACAAAAACTTATAGAGGAACAAGAGTCATTGTCTAATTTTTGTCCAAAATGTAGAAGAAAGCATATTTTAAGAGAATGTCCTCTCGATATTAAAGGAACTAATAAATTTGCAGTTTGTAAGGAGAACCATGCCACAGAAAATTTCCCTCTCAACATTGGCAGCATGGGAACCGATATCATTATGGACAACCCTCCCAATCTTGGAAACAAGGATGGAGAGGGCCAAACCATTCATATCATTCACACCATTCCTATCTTACACCTATGCAGTCATACCCTCCTACATATGCACCTTACCCAATGCCACAACCATCATTACCTCAACTAAGTCATCCAATGCCACCATTGCTTTCACCTCCACCATTTTGAACTTCTCAGCTGCTTGCCCAACCTTTACACAACCCAAATAACAAAGCAGTACAAATGATCCATTCTATGAACCCGCTTTCCTCATCCATATATTAGGCCATGCCAGTTGGATTCAATGACCTCCAATTGAGATCGGGGAAGATAGTAACCTCAAAAAATCAAAATCAGCCTACGGTGATGATCAACGGGAAAGGTGAGGAGGAAACTCCTGGCCATTCTGAAAATGATGACACCATCTAACCTATCCCCATACCTTCTGAGCCTTTTCCAATCCATCTTCTTCCAATCGACCTGCCTATCCAGAGAGGTTAGTTATGGAGAATAAAGACCCCATTCCTGAGTCTAGCCTGGCTTCTGAGCTTAGGAACCTTTTTATAAAGGTACCTTTGCTCCAAGCTATTAAAGAGATCCCCATTTACACAAAAATAATTAGGGAACTTTGTCTTAAGAAACCAGGAAGGAGAAGATTAGAACCTCAAACCATTCAATTTGTTAGTAGAGTAGAAGTTAATGACGGGGTGTATGCACATGGAGAAATATACCGACCTTGGAAACACTGTTGTCTCTATTCAGATAGGTGATGTCCTTGTCTCCAACGTACTTATAGACCTAGGGGCATCGATTAATGTTATGACCAAGAAATCCATGGATCAACTTGGATTGGTCCATATTCATCCTACTCCCACTATGCTTCAACTACCAGACATATCTAAAATCAAGCCAGAAGGGGTGTTGGAAGATGTGATCATTTCTCTAGACTCTTGGGAATACCCCACAGATTTCATTTTGTTTCAGCCAAAGAACCCTATGGGAGGACAGCCCTTGATCTTGGGACGACCATGGCTTACTATGGCCAATGCTTATATCAGATGTCATTCTGGTGACATGTATATTTTCCACGGAGATTCCAGGAAGAAGGTCACCTTATATCCACTCGATAAATCCATTCAGGAGCTCCGAGACACTTTATGGTTAGAATAAAATAGTGATGAGGAGACTCATGTTGTTTCCTTGATACATCAGAATGTTGAGTTCTCGCAGGAGGGTGAGATTCAAGACTTCCTGAACGATCTATACACCAAGCCCAATTTTGAGTGATTGAGTCAGATTTTTAGTCTATATTTTCAGGAAAGATATGACTCTCCACCTCCCTCGTTACCATATCTAGTGACACCTATATGTAAATCTTGATCCTGATACCACTCTTGTTGAGATTAGTCCAGTAAATCCTTGCATATCAGTTTAGAGTTGGATTCTTCCCAGTAAGAGCAACTTGTAAATTTGTTGTGAAACCATCTTGATGCCTTAGCATGGGGCCATGAAGATATGAAAAGCATCCCTCTTGAAACATATATACCCACCATATCTATATTTAGGATGGAGCCTGACCTCTTTGACAACCCCAAAGGCTAATGAACCCAACTCTAAGAGATGTTGTAAAGGAATATTTGCAAATACTCTTAGATGTTGATTTTATCTATCCCATTTCTGATAGCTACTGGGTCTCTCCATTGGTCTTAGTCCCAAAAAATTATGGGATATGGTGTATTTGTATTGACTACAGAGAATTGAAAAAAGCCACTCTCAAATGTTACTTCCCCCTTCCTTTCATCAATCAGGTACTTGATACCCTTGCTAGTAAGAAGTACTCTTCTTTTCTAGATGGCTTTAGTGGGTATAACCAGATACAGATTGCACCTGAGGATCAAGACAAAACCACTTTTACATGTCCATGAGGTACATTTTCTTACCGAGTGTTTCCCTTTGGGCTATGTAATGCCCAGCTACCTTTCAAAGGGTGGTCTTGGCCATCTTTGTTGACCTTGAGTGTGTGGAAATCTACATGGATGAATTTTTTGTGTTTAGTTATTCATTTCAGGAATCCCTCAAGAATCTAGAAAAAGTGCTTCTTCGCTACCAAGAATCTCATCTCACCTACAGTGATAAAAAATGTAGTTTAATGTGCAAGGCAGGGGTAGTTCTTGGCCATCTTATTTCTAGCAAAGGTATCTAGTTTGACCCTACCAAAATAGAAATTATTTTGATTCTTCATATACCCAAAACTCAAAGGGGAGTGAGAGGTTTTCTAGGACATGCAGGCTACCATAGGAGATTCATTGAGAATTTCTTAAGGATAGCAACCACCTTTTACAACTTTTTTCTAAAGATATTGAGTTTTCTTGGTCAATAGCTTGCCAACAATCCTTTGAGACATTGAAGGAAAAACTATGCCTGGCACCAATTTTGAGAGGATCAAACTGGTCCTTGCCATTTCATATTTCCTTTGATGCCTCAGATATTGCTATTGGCACAACTTTAGGACAATAAGAAGACAAAAAATCTTATGCTATTTATTTCATTAGTAAAAACTTGTCACCCACTGAACTAAATTATACGGTTATTGAGAAAGAGTTTTTAGCTGTAATTTTTTCCATTAATAAATTTAGGCATTATATTACAGGATATGAACTCTTTGTTCATACTCACCATTCTACAATAAGATATTTGATGAATAAACCATTAAATAGTGCTAGAGTGACTAGGTGGTTATTATTGTTACAAGAATTTAATAATACCATTATTGATAGACCAGGAAAATCTAATCTAGTAGCAGATTATATTTCAAGATTAAATAATCCTTGTGAAGCAATTCACGTTGATGATGATTTTCTTGATGGAAATGTTTTTGTTGTGTAAATAAAATCCCCATGGTTTACTCACATAGCTAACTATTTAGTTACTGGAAAATTACCATTTCACTTATCTGCTCGTGAAAAGCCGAATATCATATAGAAAAATGTTGCATATTCTTGGATTCAAGGAGACCTATTTTACACTAGAGAAGATCTCATTATTTGTAGATGTGTAAGAGAGGAAGATGTGTTTGATATTTTAAAATATTCCCATGATGAACCTTATGAGGGTCACTTTGTTGTTAAGCAGATTGCATACAAAGTGTTACGAACTGGCTATTTTTAGCCCTCCTTATTTAAGGATGCCAAACAGTACGTCAAGTGATGTGACAACTGTGAGTGAACTTGCCAACCTAATCAAACCAATGAATTGGCTTTTTGTACTTGGGTTATGATTGAGCCTTTTGAAAAATGGGCCATTGATTTTGTAGGACCAATAAATCCAACATCATTAAATAAAAAGCATATTTTGGTTTGTACATATTTCGTTAAAGAATGGGTAGAAGCTAAAGCTATTTCTTTTGCTACAAAAAGAGTTGTTGTTGATTTTCTTTTTACTGAAATCTTTATTATATTTGGTGTGCCTAGAGAAATTGTTTGTGACAATGGACCACATTTTATTTATAATTTGGTGTAAGGTGTGATGGAGCAATACAAAATACGACACATGAAATCTACACTGTATCACCCGCAAGAAAATGGTCAGGTGGAGTTGAAGAACAAGGTGATTGAGGCCATCCTCACAAAGACAAGAAAAATTTACAGAAAGGATTGGGCTGACAAATTACCGGAAGCATTATGGGCATACTGAACCACTTAGAGGAAAAACAAAGGACACACGCCATATGAGCTGGTGTAAAGGATACAAGTCCTCTTGCCAATAGAATTCCAAATCAAGACTTTTAGGACTCCAGTCCAATTGGGGCTAGATCTCTCTGAAGCACAACAACAACATCTTCTACAGCTAAATGAGTTAGATGAATTTCGAAGGGATGTTGTTTAGGAGAGCATCTTGGTTCAACAACAACACAAGGAGTGGCATGACAAGTCCATCCAGAAGAAGCAATTCCAACTAGGTGATTAGGTGCTCCTTTACGATTCTAGATTCCAATATTTTAAAGGGAAATTTCATACACGCTAGATGGGACCCTATGAAGTGGTCAAAGTGTTTGAAAATGGAGTGGTAGAGATAAAAAATATTAATGGATGGAATTCTGTGTTCCTAGTAAATGGGCATAGTTTGAAGGTATATCTTCAGCCGCTTACTAAAGGATTTAGTAAGGAGTTGGTAGGTGGTAACACCAACCTGTTGAATCTTTTATTCTTTCTTCTCCTCCTTAAAAAAAAAATTAATAAAAGAAAAAATGACAAAAAAAAAATCTTGTAATTGTGAAATTCATTTGACTAACATGATTGCAGAAGGATCAACCTGAAAACCATCATGCTGGCAGGAAGATCTAAATTTCAATAAAAAGGGAATGTTACTTGATTTTTAGATATGATGGCTGCCACCAAGAAGAAGCAGGTTCAAGGAACCCAACCCTTACCGAAGTTTGGGGTAACTAGCATGGAATTTTTTTTCCAAGTAAGTGCTTAATTCCACTGCAGTTACCTTTTTTGGCACCAATGCAAGAAAACCTTGGAGATAAAATTCTTCCTTTCTTCTATTTTTCTGTTTCGTAATTCCCACTATTTTTGTTTTTCTAAATCCCCAATGAATTACCCTCCTCTTTCTTCTAATAAAACTACCCTTACCCGATCTCGTAAAATTGTTCTATTTCCCTTGAATTTTTTTCCACATCCCATTCTCGTTTATCCCCCTTGGTGATATCATTCTTGGAATCCCTATAGTAATTTTCCTTCCCATTCTGAAAATCACCCCTTTCCCACTTCTTTATTCCCTTGTAAATTGATTGCATAATTTGATGCAGTCCATCCAAAAGGCAACTCATGAAACACCAAAGCAAGGTGAATAAAACGTTTCTTGTATATTGAGGTAATTTTATTTTTTCCAGCTACAGAATAGTGTTCTATCATAATTTTTATGTTGGTAAAATCCATGGTGCAAGATGCACAATGCACGCAGTCAGTGCAAGTGATCTGATATTCACACTATGAGTGACATTAGTTAAATATTTATTAAACAAAGTTATTATAGACTCATGTGCTGGTGTGTGTTCCTTGTTATTGAAGCAATGGATCGATCAGATTTCCAATACACAGACAATAAAATGGAAAGACATCAAAGAAATACAGTAAGCAACACAAAGACACAAGAAATTTTAATAAGGAGTTCACCCTATTCTCCAGGGTTACATCTTTGGTCCCGCTCTCAGTGGTGGCCTTGTTTTATTGTGCCTTTAAGTAGAGAATTACAATACAAGGACTCAATGTGAGTTCTCCTGAAGCAGGTTTTGCTTGGCGGGGTGGTTCTTGGATTCCCCAAGCCACTGGGGTGCACAGTCTCTTCTTCTTCTGCTAGCCCTGTGTCCTTTTGGTCTACAATGGCAAGAGCCCAATGTGGTGCTCAGGCCGGACAGATCCACTATGAGATGGCTCAAATCTTCAAGCTCTTTGGTGCTCAATGCTACCTTTGGTCAGCTTGGCCTTCTGTCTCTTTTGCTTCGATTTACTGCTCTCTATGTTTAGTCCTCCTCTCTGGGTTCATTGTTCCACTTCTTCGTCTCTCAACTCTTTTTCCTATGTCTAACTTGACTGATTCGACTGTCTCTATTCATGGCTTTTAGCTAATCATTCCAATGCCTGTTTGGTTCCTCTTCTGCCTCTGTCGATTCTCCTTCTGTAGCTATGATTGAAGTTCCCCGTTCGGCATCATCATCAGTGCTTAGGGAGTGGCCATTTGTCCTCATCTAAAGAATGCCAGCATGCTTCATTGGTTCATTTCTTTAGCTACATCATGGATGCATTCTTCCTCCACAGTGGTGGTCAAACGGATTCCAAATCCTTCTAAAACACGGCGTATTCCTTCGTCGATTCCAGTTCCTCCATCGGGCGTGATCTCAGCCATCTAATCTGAGTCCCCCAGATCCAACACCATACACACGTTTCTCGTGGTTGACTTGCTCGACTTATAGCTTGTGATCAACGGTGGTTTTCTCTCACCTCTGCCTGCCACGCATCGATCGATGTATGGAATCGCTCCAGTCTCGTCCAAAACCTCTTACCATTTAAGGGCCCTGATCAATACTGCTGGTTTTCCAGAGCATAGGTCCCACCTTATACTTTTAGCGCTTTTTCCTTTTCTGCATGTGGTTCTTCGATTCCCCCACGTGACTGAGTGCTTGGGCTTTTCCTTCATGGCCCTATTCACCTAGCAATGCGCGATTAGAGTTAAGTGCTAATCATGCATCGCACCTCTGTTTCCTAATCCAGGGCTCCCAGGGGCTACTTTGACCTCTTGCGCGGTCTCCATGGGCCTCAAGCAATGTGCTTTGATCGAGGTCCTCGTCGTTCCACATTGGCTACCATTGCCACTGGTTCAAGGTTTCTTTGATCGTTGTTTTGGATTTCTTTAGAGATTTGTTCAACCTGATACGGTCATGGTTCTTTGATAGTCTTCTATGGATCCAATTCGGATCACGACCTTCCCACTGAAAAAGCTTTTGGACCACCAAAAGTTAGCTTTAAAGCATCGACTAAGTAAGGGTAATGTTTTCTCACTTGTCCAATCTCAATCCACTTTGCACTGCTTGGCTTTGAACCTTTGAGCCCAATCCTAAGGTACTCAACATCTCCCCTATGCGTTGTCCTCACCTTCCTATCCAGCACTGTGTCTTCCTGCAATTCATTAAGATATTCAGGTAGCAGGTCATCAACAGAAGGCAATTGACTTCGCTCTTCAGTGTCCTCAATCATTGAAGGTTCAAACAATCTCAAGCAATATGTATTTACGACTAAGTAGATGTGCATGTAAGCTGGTAAATCAAGGCGAAAAGTGTTTTCACGAATCTTCTCAAGTATCCTTAAAAGGTCCATACCTGATAGGTGTTGAGTCGTTAATATGCCATTATTATTATCACTTTTGAACAGTTATTCCACCTATTTCTACCATTCTTCATCATGCCATTTATTATAATTTATCATTTAAATCCATTTTATTAATTATTTATGCTCTCATGAATAAATATTATTTATTCTCCTTTATTTCTAATAAATTGATTATTATGCATTATTTTACCAATGATAGTGCTAATAAGTTGGTTATAACATTATTCACCATTTTTAGCCTCCAAGATAATTGCCAGATTGAAGATTTGATAATTAAAAGTGTCAACTCAGAAATTCGCTGGAATAAGAAGTGACGGTTTTGCGGTTGAGATTCTGAGCAAATGGAGCAGAATCTGGCAAAATCCGGAGCATGGGTTTTGTCTAGAACGGGCCCAATTATCTTCATAAAGAACAGTTTTCCCAAATTCGGCTTGTACAGGGAGAAACACAGGGTTCTTTGAGCACGATTTTCTCAGATTTGCAGTTGCGGCCGTCCTCCAAATCTCAGCTGCAAACCCAAATTCGTCTTGTTTTTGTTGAAGAGATGAAGTTAGAATCAACCTAAATTTGTAAAAGAATCATGTTGTAATTATCTATGCTCTCTGATCTTTCTCTATTTAAATGAGAACAAAGATCAGAGAGGGGGGACGATTGTATTTTGTAATGATAAGTTTCAGAACAGACTCTGATCATTGAAGTTTCGTTGAGACCTGATTCTGTTACACTTTTGTTAATGCAATTAATCTAAAAGACTTGGTGTTCATTTCGTCTCTGCATCTGGAGTAACTTACGGCAGTGTACCATTGGTAGCCAAGGGCCCAGCTCCGACGGACACTTGCCGTTGTATTGTTATACGGTAAATTGTGTGTGGTTTGTTTATTTCCATTATTTAAGTAATCTGATATATCTTTTATATGATAGACTATGCTTCATAATTGATATCTGAATCTGAATGAGTTCCTTATCTCATGTCTTTGTATTACGCACAGTGAATCTATTCGAAATTACATCTATTTCCATAGCAGATATTGGTATGAATGTTATCATCACTAGATTCATATGAAATAGTATTTGCGAGACTTGAAAGCAATATTACTTCGTTCATAAACGTAATCATATCATTCGTTATTCTCAGATTGCTATAGTAGTATAGAACATGTACATACGGATGAGGATTGTTGTTCCAAGATTCATTGAGGATTGTTGTTCCATTTTATTACTGTTGTTTCATTTTATTATTGCTGTTTCATTTACTGCCGTTCTATTTCCTTGTGATGTTCGATTTATTCTTAGAATAACGATTGCTATTACTTTGGCTTTTCTGATTTCCATTAATTAAAGTTTGCTGTTCAAATTCCCTTAATTCTAGTTTGTTGTTCCATTTACTTGCATTTATTGCTTTGGTGTGAGAGAAGGTCTAAAGCTGTAGTGAGTTAGCAAGTCGCTGCTTAGCCCCCAGATCTTTGGTCCATACTCTATTTTCCTTTCCATCAATTTCTAGAGGAATGAGTTATTGCTACTATATCCTCGATTGATGGTCGTTTGAATGAATGATTTAGTTTAGAACATTTCAGTTTCTTGTTGTTCCAATTAGATTCTTTTTCAAGCATTCATTTACTTTTGGGTTTTAAGCACTATACGGCGAAACATTACTCTTAAGTAAATAGCCACCTCAGACAGAGTACACTCTTGAAATAAAAAGTCGTCCCTGGGTTGATAATTAATGTGAGATAATTAGGAGTTCACAAGACACCTTTTTATCGCTCTACAATAGGCTTTATCTTTTTACCTTCACCTTGCATCCTGTCCTTGCTGATATATAGCCAGACTTGGTCTCTAACTTGAAAACTATGCTCCATCTGATGCTTATCATGTGTAGCCTTTTACTTGGCCTGGCTCTTTTCCAGTTGTTCCTGTACTCCCTGATTGATCTCCTGGATATGTTCAATGAACATAGTTTCCTTGTCCACATCACTGTGTCCATCAACCATGGCATCTTTATCAAAGACAAAATCCAAAGGAGACCTTGGTGTGAAACCAAAACAGGTCTCAAAAGAAGATCTCTATGTAGAAGAGTGTTTGGCTCTGCTGTAAGCATGTTGCACATAACATAAGTGTTCATCCCAAAGCTTAGGATGTTTGTTGCAATAGCCTCTTAGTAACTGGATCACTATCCTCTTTACTACTTCTTTCTGGCCATTTGTTTATGGATGAAAAGCTATGCTTTTCTTCAAATTGGTGTCCATGATTTCCCATAGACTCGACCAAAAATTCCCCACAAATCGGGTGTCTCAATCAGATACAATGGAAGTGGGTAATCCAAAATGAACCCATACATGTTCAAAGCACAATTGTGCAGTTTATTCAGCTGTGATCTGTTTACTACAAGGTATGAAAATACACATTTTTCTGAACCTATCCACAACAACATATAGATAATCATGACCTTTCCTAGATTTAGGCAATCCTCCAACAAAATCCATAGAAGCACTTTCCCAAGGGTGAGAAGGAATTGGCAATGGAGTGTACAAGCCTAGTTTTCTATTGCTGGTCTTTCTTTTAGCACACATGGCACACCCTCTTACATATCTAGAAACTGTGTCATTCATTTTCAGCCAATAGTAGAATCTTTGCAGCTGTGCAACTATTTTACTTACCCCAAAGTGACCTGATGTCAGAGAATTGTGTGCTTCCCTAACTATCTTTATCTTCTCAGTTTATGGAATGCAGAGTTTCCCACAATGGTATACGAGTCGGTCCTTTATATGATAGTCCAATTCTTCTACTCTTTTGCCTTGACTCAAAGTTGCATATACATCCTTAAAGTCCATATCTTGAGCATATTGTTCTATGTAGCTTTCATGTAGCACATAATTATGCTTAAGTATGGTAGATGCATTTATAATGGGTCTAGATAACATATTTGCAACCTTGTTATGTATGCCTTTTTTATATCTAATGACTAAATGAAACTATTGTAGAAAAACCATCCATTTGCAATGTCTTGATTGCTGCAACTTAGTTTGGGAGTGTAAATATTGAAGTGGTCTATGATCAATATGTATTACTGTCTCTTTTCCCATTAAATAATGTTTCCACTTTTTCACACTCTGAACTAATACATACAATTCTTTATCATATATATGATAGTTGACTATTGCAGGATTAAAAGTCTCAGAATGATAACGTATGGGTTTATCATGCTATGTCAACACTGCTCCCATGGCATAGTCACTGGCATTAGTTTGGATCTCAAATGGTCTTTGCAAATCTGGCAGTGCTAGTATAGGTGCTGTACTAATTTTCTCTTTCAATGTGTCGAAGGCTTTCTGATGTTTGCCTCCCCACTGAAACACCTTATTCAATCATGTTAAAGCATGTAAGGGAGTTGCAATCGAGGAGAAGTTAGAAATGAACTTCCTCTAATATTGTGTTACTCCTATGAAGCTTCTTACTTCTATAACAGACCTGGGTTTAGGCTAGTTCACAATGACAGCCACTTTAGACGGATCTATTTTAAATTCACCTCCCCCTACTATATCACCCTAGTATTTTAGAGATGTTTTGCCAAATTCACATTTTGGGAGTTTAACATGAAGTTTTTCTCTTTTCAAAACATCTAATGTCTGCTTAACATGCTTTAAATTTTCTTCCCACATTTTACTAAAAATCAAAATGTCATCTAGATAGAAAATAACAAAATCATCAAGAAAATGTCTGAGTACATCATTCATTAATCTCATGAAAGTAGCAGGAGCATTACTTAAGCCAAAAGGCATAACCAACCATTCATACAATCCATGTTTTGTTTTGAAAGCAGTCTTCCATGCATCTTGCTCTGCAACTCTGACTTGATGGTATCCACTATGCAAATCCAGCTTGGTGAAATAAATAGCTTCCTTCAATTGATCTAAGAGATCATCTATGCAAGGAAGGGGATAACGTTTTTTGGTTGTTATCTTATTCAGTGCTCGGTAATCAATGCACATTCTCCACAAGCCATCTTTCTTTCTCACCAAAATGATTGGTGACCCACATGGTGATGTGCTAGGCCTGATCAAGCCCTTCTCAATCAACTCTTGCACCTGCTTCTTGATTTCAGCATTCTCTAAAGCAGACAACCTATACATCCCAATGTTAGGCAATGGAACATCTTGCTGCAAAATAATATCATGTACTATTCCCTTTTTGGGTGGCAGACCTTTAGGTCCTTGAAACAAGACATTATACTCTGAAACAACCTTTTCTATATCATCTTGTCGTTCAACATTACAACCCTAAAATACATTGGTTTTATCAGGTTTCTTTTCCTTTACAACCATCAGTAAGAATTGTTTGCATGAACTTATCATTCTTTTCATCTGTCTTGAGTTTACGAGAGTGTAACTATTCTTGAGCTTATGAGCTCTTACAAAGTATTCGATTCCATCTTTAACAAGTAGATATTTGTTCTTAGCTCTATAGAAAATAGCCTTTCTATCATACAAGTAAGGAATTCCTAAAACAATTCCACATATATCCAAAGGAATTATGTCTAACTCAACCTCATCTACAAATGCTGACCCAAAAGAAAACTTGAGATTGCACTATGTAGTCACTTATAGTTGTGCTTTATCATTCAACCATCCTAATGGGTATGGTTTCTTGTGAGGTGTAGTTGCTAATCCCAATTTCTTTACAATTGCTTCAGAAATCAAATTTACTTGTGAGCTACTATAAAAAAAAGTATCACTCTTTTGACTTTTGGAAATAACTCAAATATGGAAAAGCTCATGTCTTTTTCTCTCATTTTTTTCATCAATAACAGATTGAGAAGAATTACTAGTAGATGCTTTAGAATTCTTACCTTTTATACCAGTGGCTGCTATAGTTGTTTCATCTCCCATGTCTGACCCCAAATCTTTCTGAATAGCTGCAACTGTCTTCTTCTTCTAGCCCTCGGACTTCTTCGGTCTCAGCTCTAGATGCAGAATCCAACAATGCTCATCATCATGCCCCTCCTTTTTACAGTGAGTGCATGAAGCTTTGGCTTTCTGTGTAGTGTTAGCCTTCCTTGCTTTCCACTTCTGCTTTCTTTTCTCCTTGCTCTTGCTTACAATGGCTTTGGATGGTCCCCCAACTTCTGGATTGCCATTCTTTCCTCTAGCTTCTAGATGAGTAGCATGTATACATACATCATCTATACTAGTGTGATTAAACACGAGGATGGTATGCCTCATGTAGCTGTGTAGACCACAAATGTACTTCAAAAGAGTCTCTAGTGAATCTAATGAGATACCCAACATCAATGCTCTCTTTCTGAATTCTTGAGTATAACCTTGCACACTTTGCCATTTCAATTGTCGAAGAGTTTTCCAACCCATCATGGCTTGTTGCATGTAGGCCAATGGATAGAACTACTTTTTGATTGCAACAATAAATTAACTACATATAGAGATGGTTTTGCCATGTCTTTTCATATCATCTTGGGTTCTTCCCTCCCACCAAACCAAGGCAGTGCCTCCTAGGCATAGGCTTGCCAGCTAAATCTTACTTTTGTCTGAGTCTATGTTCTATACCTTGCAATACACATCAATTTGTCTAATCCAATTGTCCAACTTTTCAGCATTTAGCTCTCCATGATATATAGGCAAATAAAATTTAACATCTAGCTTGATCAAAGATGCTTTCTTATTATGCATAGGGCTATTAGGAGGTATGAGAATGCTTTCCTCTTTCCCCTTTCCTTTGGAGTGGTCATCAAAGTGAGACTCATCTTCTTCCTTATCTTGTTTAGAGCCTGATGAATCTTCAACCTTTTGCTTTCTAAAGTCTCTGTACATTTTTTCTACCATAGACTTTATAGCTAGGAAACTCTCTATGAATCGAGGGTATATCCCTACAGAACCTTCCCCTGACATTGTCTTTCGAGAACAGACTCTCCCAATTTCAAGATTAGTTTCCACCAACTCTGCTTCTCCTAATTTGAACTTTAATCTAGTGAGCCTTCACACCTAAACCAACACAAGCTTGTCTAACCTTACAGCCTAGAGCTCTGATACCACTTGATCTGATATTCACCCTATAAGTGACATCAGTTAAAGATTTATTAAACAAATGTATTACAGACTGATGTGCTGGTGTGTGCTCTATGTTATTGAAGAAACGGATCGATCAAATTGCTAATACACAGACAATAAAATGGAAAGACAACAGAGAAATATAGTAAGCGGCACAAAGACACAAGAAATTTTAATAATGAGTTCACCCTATTCTCCAGGGTTGCATCTCCAATCTAGCTTTCAGTGGTGGCCTTGTTTTATTGTGCCTTTAAGCATAGAATTACAATATAGGGACTCAATGTGAGTTCTCCTGAAGCAGGTTTTGCTTGGCAAGGTGGTTCTTGGATTCCCCAAGCCACTGGAGTGCACAGACTCTTCTTCTTCTACCAGCCCTATGACCTTCTATTCTACAATGCCAAGAGCCCAATGTGATGCTTAGCCCATACAGATCCTCTATGGGATGGCTCGAATCTTCAAGCTCTCTAGTGCTCGATGATGCCTCTAGTCAGCTCGGCTCTCTGTCTCTTCTGCTTTGCTTTACTGCTCTTTGTGTTCAGTCCTCCTCTTAGGGTTCATTGTTCCACTTCTTCGTCTCTCGACTCTTTTTCCTGGGTCTAACTTGATTGATTTGACTGTCTCTATTCATGGATTTTAGCCATTCATTCCAATGCATGTTTAGTTCCTCTTTCACCTCTGTTGATTCTCCTTTTGCAATTGTGCTTGGAGTTCCCTGTTCGGCATCATCATCAACGCTCAGGGAGTGGCCACTTGTCCTCCTCTAAATAGTGCCAGCATGCTTCGTCGGTTCGTTTCTTCAGTTATGTCATGGATGCGTTCTTCCTCCACCATGGTGGTCAAAAGGATTCCAAATCCTTCTAAAACTTGGCCTATTCCATCATCGATTCCACTTCCTCCGTCAGGCGCAATCTCAGTTGTTCGATCTGAGTCCCCAGATCCAACGCCATATGCACATTTCGTGCAGTTGACTTACTCGACCTATAGCTTGTGATCAATGACAGTTTTCTCTTTCCTCCACCTACCAGGCGTCGATCGATGTATGGAATCACTCGCTCTCTTCCAAAACCTCTTACCGTTTAAGGGCACCCCGATGAATACCGTCAATTTTCCAGAGCGTGGGTCCCACCTTGTACTTTCAGTGCCTTTTCCTTTTCCGCCTGTGGTTCTCCGGTTCCTCCATGCGACCCGAGGTTCCTACAGGCTACTTATACCTCTTGCGCAGTCTCCATGGGCCTCGGTCAACATGCTTTGACCGAGTTCCTCGTTGTTCCATGTTGGTTGCCATTGCCATTGGTTCAGGGTGTCTTTGGTCGCTATTTTGGATTTCTTTGGAGATTTGTTCGACCTGATACAGTCATGGTTCTTTGAAAGTATTCTATGGATCCAGTTCGGATTAGCAAGCACGATGCAATGCAAGCAGGATTAGTGCAGGAGCGCAAGCAACTATGGAATAAAGTGTAAAACAAATTTCACATAGTACAGGAGCATCTTTTGAAGAATGTTTATGGAATTTTATTACTCTACACATGAGTGATTGCTGCACTGACAGATCATAGCATTATATATTTTAATTGATACTTTGTTTTATCATTTATCATGAATCACCTCAATTTTTGCCTAAAGACCATAAAATTTCAGTGCTTGTAGATGGAGTGGCCCACACCATGTTAAACTAAGAAAACATGGAAAAGGAAGATGACATATTGTTGTCTACCCTTGTTCACAAATTAAGAAAGAAGAAGATGACACCGAGTGCTGGAGAAGTTGAGATAGAGGGTCACAAGGATGATGAGGCATAACAGATGGAGACCCTCAACAATTTCAATGAACATTACATCGAAACCCTCAATCTTTTTGATGAATAGGGTATTGAAGCCCCTGTTGATTTAAATGAACAAGGTACTGAATCCCCTGAATAATTGGAAGAAAGAGGCATTAAAAATCCCATGTAGTTAAGTGCGCAAGGTACTAAAACCCTTGGCATGAAGGCTGTGGAGGGCATAAAATCCTCAGTGATAAAGAAACCCTGGGCACAGAAGCTTTTGGCAATGTCATAATGCAAATGTTGGACGACCTTAATCTCAACGATGATGGGACTTGCCACGAGTCCATTGCGGAGAAGGTATTTACACTAGAGGATATAAGCACAATTCCCTCTACCCTCTACCTCAACAACCGAATAGTGGAATTGGAGCAGAAATTTTATGACCTAGAGGCTTTGACCTAGGTCATGAAGGAGAAAAGTTGGCAAAATCAAGGTGATGTAGAGCTACTCGTAGAAGTCAAGAAGCAAAAACAACAAGTGAAAGTATGGAAGTATGAGGCTTCCAAGTGCTACAAACAACTCAAGAAGGTGACTAATCAACTGAAAGGAGGCCGAGGTAAAAATCCAAAGGTAGTGAAAGCAGGGGTAATTATTGAATTATAGGATTGAGAGTTGCTCACCCATTTTTGAAGTTTTTTGCAGAAGGTAAAATGTTGTGTGAGGACACACGACAGCTTAGGGATGGGAGGATGCTAGTGTCCCAAATTTCTTTATTTTTACCCTATTCCTATAATCCTTAACCTCTGTTTTATCTCTACTTAACCCTCTCATTCCTGCATTAGTCCAAGATAATCATCTATTCCTACATATACTTCGTATTTCATAATTAAGATTTATTAAGTGCTTTATTAATTACTTTACACAGATTTCATACCTTTTAGTATCTCTTGTGACTTATGTTTAACTTTCCTAAAATTAATTGAAGAACTAAGTGTAATCATTATTTAGCATGATCAATGCAAGCAGATTCCTGCACCGCCAACGATGTTGCTCTGTGATCTCCATCATATTCCATGCTGGGGTTTTTGACCCACGACTCCTAGTTAAGTTGCGGACTATCTGAGGATGGACATTAGCAGCGTATAGTCATGGATACTTGCCAGGAATATGGTCTATGACCAGCAAAGTTCATGCTTTATTATAACCATTAGCAGGTTTTGCAATGTTGTTTTTTAGTCCGTTCGGCCAAAAGGCTTGAATAGGAAATGAATGCAATTAGCAGAATATGACTAAGGACGAGAGACTGTATATAACGTAGACCATAGGTAGAGCCAAGCTAGTGATCTTTGAGTTGTAATTTTATCTACTTTGTAATTTTGTATCGCCCTCGATTTTGGGTTGGACTTACATTATCATGTATATTTGCTGATCAAGTTAATACAAGGAATGTGCCATGCTTTATTCACGTTGTGTTTAATTTTTATTTCATGCATGATTAAGTGTTGAACCATTTCGTTTCCTAAACAGGAAACGAGTTGGTTGGCTAGGGCCCAACCAACCTAGCTCGTTTACCCTTGTGCTTTTGCCATTTGGAAAGTTTGTGTGAAAATTTATTCATTTGTAGTTACGTGCCTTGGATTGCTCTTATGTTTATTTCAGAAGATCCGAGTTAAATTCATTTCATATTCAAGCGTGAATGGATCCGTAGTTTGGAAGTTTAAGTTTATTTCTTTCTTGCAATTTATTTCCTGTAATTACTTTCTTGCAATCTCCTTCCTGCAATTTTTGTCTTAGTTTGCTTCCACTTGGGTCGTGCAAGAAGATTCTTCTTGTACCAGTGCATGTAGTTTCCTGCACTCCGATTTATTCATTTACTTTACAGCAACGGTTACATTCCTTTTCTTGCTTATAATTTCATTTAGTCCTGCAAGCAAATGTATTATCAATTCAAGTAATCATTCTCGATGTTAAGAGTTATACTTTTGAAGGATCTAAGAATGTTTACATGAATTAAGAAAGTACGTTATTACAAACACCATACTCTATACTTGCAGTTTATGACTTAAGAAAAAATAACATAAATGTTATAAGTGAATTTCTGAAAGTTAGTTGCTGCATGCAAATTAATTTGTCTGCTGCTTGATTATTCCGAATTGTTTTTTCTTTATGAAGTTTACTTTCATTGCAAAGTTCAATTAATTAAGGCATTCTTTTTCACATGTAACTTATCTCAGAATCTAGCTTGCAATTGCAATTCTTTCCAACACGTCTTCTAATTCTTTCGAAAGTAAATTAGAAACTTTGGTGAAGGAAGCTCTGTCTTGATGCAAGAGTTGTTATCTTGTCATAGGAATAGAGTTATCTAAGCCTTGAGGCTCAAAGCACCTCCGTAAAGACATAAGCCTTCATTAAAGAAGGTAAACTATACTTTTTCACATAAGTATTGTACTTGCACTAGTGCAAGCAAATTGCAATAGTACAAGAATAGGCTGCTTGGTGTAGAAGGAAGATCAATTGGGAAACAGATCTTTGCAAGGGACCAATTTTCAAACTGTTAGCCATCCATACTAAAGATAAACATAGTATTTCATTTCATCATTTAAGATTACTTCCAGTTGTGTGAAAGTTCCTTTACTTGATTTCCTCGCAAATTATTGTTTTACATTCCAGCACTAGAATTTCTTTGCTGTTGATTGTCTTTAAGATTGTTTTATGTCTAATCTTGCAACATTTCATTTAAGAAGTAGGTTTAGGAATAGGAAAATTGCATACCACTTATGGCATTGCCTGTGCTTCCTCTCTAAGTTTACAAAACCCTTCGGTTGACAATTAGGTGTTGAGGAGTTTTATTAAGTGCAATTCATGCACCCAACAATGCATGGCAAGAACTCTTCCAGTTAAAACAAAAAGAGAACTTGAGGGATGACATGCAACATACTCGAGAACTGCTAGCAAGTATTACACAATTTTCACTGCGAGGTTGGGAGACTGACTGTCGAAACTGTGCAAAATGTTGTCTGGACTATCGAGAGGTTGGTTGACTACTAGAATTGGGTAATGCACAATAAAACTGGCCTGTTGGGAGCTGAGATTGCGTGATGCTCAATTTCAGCTAGCAAGTGATGCAGGCCGAGGGACTGTACTAAGAAATTTTTTGGGCCAACATTCACTGCCTCTCATAATTGCGCAAAGCAGGACTGGAGGGAACTGACTGGCTAGATTTGTGCATTTTCTAGGAGCAAGGAAAAGCCTTCCCTCTCAAAATTGCGCAATGTTTTCCAGGCAAGGCAAAGTCTGGGCCAATGTTAGCCAGACCCACCGATGAGAATGGAAAGAGAATGAAGATGTGAATGCATGGCGATACTGAGTGTAAGAAGACGTGAATGATTGTGCATGAAAACAGGGAATGCAAGATTCAAAAATGGAACAACATGCATGTGTGTGAAATGAGTCATTGAATCAATGACCGTTCGTGCAAAAAAGTGTCATGCATGCGACAGAAGTGAGATGCTAACGAAAATTGAAACAATGATTGGATAAGCTAACATGCATGCAAAAAACAACAAGCCTTAACAGAAATCGAGTAAACAACACTCACACAATACAAAACATGAAAAGTGACAGAAATGTTGCAAAGGACAAGAAACACAAACTTACCTAGAAATAGCCGAGTTGGATGTCCTGAAGACTCTTGGATGTACTATGTAAATGTTGTACAAATGGTACTGGTGTACATGTGGTATTATGTGCATGTCATACATGTTGTGTTGCGGGCATGCGATAATATGTACATGCATTATGTAGTTGTGGTATCATGACATCTGTATTCATTAGGTTATACCCTGTGTAGGTACATGTTTTGTGTTATGTTGTACGCCAAGTGTGGGTACATGTATTGCGTGGTGTTGTACATCATATATAGATGCATCTGTTCTGTTTTACATAGGGTGTAGGTGTATATGTGGTATGTCGAGTGTAGGTGCATGCATTGCATGGTGTTGTATGTTATGTGTGGTTGTATGTGTGTGATGCACACTATGTGTATGTGCACATTGTTAAGGAGAAGGAACCGATGTTTGTCAGGTGTGGCAACTGATCTGGAGTGCATAAAGAATAAAGACAAAGGTAGATGCTAAGGATTGATTAACGGATAAGTATCAATATTGTGTTTCATTTTTATTATGCATGTGATCTATGATTCTGATTTATGATAAGTACATGTGATCTATCATTTTGGTTTATGATGATTACATGTGATGTATGATTATGGTTTATGATGGTTACATGTGCTCTATGATTTTTATCTATGATGGTTGAGTTTTGAGCTAACGTGATGTGATATATTTATACATGATGATTTGGTGAAAGATGCTAGTTTGACTTGTTGTGACAGGAAGTAAACATGATTGCAAGTGTACCTTATTGACGACTACCAATGAGGTATGATTTGAAGTTATTTCAATTTATTCAAATCTAATGGAAGTTATGTGCTTGGTACATGAACACATGAAATTCCCTGTTGGGTGGCCAAAATTGATGGCAAGCATTAGTAGCAACAACAATATAAATTGGAACACACAGCAGTATGTTGGTAAAGAACTTCAGGAGCCAAGCATTGTGGGACACTGGTACCCAATAGTCTCCATTGATTTCCATGAGCATGTTATGATCGATATGATGGTTTTGAGGAAGGTACATGCATTGGTTTTTGTATCTTTTGATTCGCGGAAACCTTTCCAAGGGATGGATTGCCCGAGACAAGGGATACCGGGGAACTTGGAAGGTTGGTTCATTACTTGGGTAGGTGTTTTAACCATTGATTTTACTTCATGGTCATGATCCAATAGAGTTATCCGCCATCAAAATATTCACCATCCTTGGGTCCCTTATTCCCAATCCGCCATGTTCTTTCAAAGCTCTAACATTTTTCCAATTTACCAAATGGTATTTTTTGCTTTCTATTTTCCCTCCTGTTGCACAAAAATTGTCACCTTGACATTCTACAATTTGTGTGAGTCGATTATCACTCATACTTACCTCCTTTGCAAGTCTAAAGCCTCAGTTCTTCATATCAAGCCTTGAAAATAAGAGAAAGTCCTCAAAAGTCTCTAAAACTCTGGTTCTGCACTTTCTCTTAGCATTACCTGCGGTCTCGCACCTGAAGGTCATGTTTCCTATGCACCTGACTGCTATGTCTCTATGTTATGGGTGCGAACCCCAGTAAAAGTTAAAAAGGCGCAAGTATATTCTTAAAAACTCACTTTGAGTCATTTCTAGAAGCTTCTGGAAGGAATCTTGAGGTGGCAAGTTCACTTACTTAAGGTTCATGCATCCCATACCTTAAGGAGCTAACCCCTTGATGTGAGGATCTTATCCCTTTGAAGGAGGACTCTATCCCTTCAAAGGTGGACCTGTAACCTCCTTCCTCTATGCTATAAAATGAAGCATTGGGCTGGTTACTAGGAGGTTTTAAAAAGCTAAATATTTTTGAGGTGAAACGCTGCTAGAACTTAGTCTTCCTAATTGAGCTTCTATGAGGAGAGATTACATACCTCTTTGATCTCATTTGGAAGAGTGTAAGGCTTGTCAAAGTAGAGGATATTCCTGTTTCAGACCCTGGGAAGAGCTTGTTCAACATCAAGGCTGAAAAGGTTGGAAGGTTCTTCTGTTTCAAAGTTAATACAAATAAGTTTGTTTTTCTCAATAAGCTGTGTTTTATGGTTTATTTTGTGGATTCCTTGATCACCACAATGAACATGATTTATGATATTAGCTATGCAGGTGTTATTTGATGTTTGCTTGTTTGTGTTTGCAGGTTCTCAAAAGGAAACTCTTTCGGATGGTTGAAGGATGGCTGCTACAAACTAGGGTTGGACATAAGGTAGGGTCTAAACACCTCTATATCTTTTATTAATGAATCACAATATGTTTAGGGAAAGATAGATTTACTTTTCTGCTTGTTGCTAGATATCTTTTGATACTAGGGAGATCGGCCTTGTCTCCAAGATCGATTTATCTGGCTAACACCTCCCTCGCATAAAAAAGTTTCTTATATACATCCCCAATTGATGTAATATGAATGTGGGGGCTTGCATGGCTGAAAAATGATCCAAAGGGATGGTCGAGAGGACATACTTCACCAGGGTTGTCCTATCTGCATGGTTGAGCTAGATACCTCACCAATTCACTATTTTTGATATAATTTTATCTATAACCTTTTCCTAGGCATATGGAGAAACCCGTCTTAGGAAGATAGGAACCCTTAAATAATTAAAGTCTTTCAAATCTCTCACTACTCTGAACCCAAATATTTCTTCTATTTTTTTCTCTTTTTGGATGGAGATGGTCGAGTTGTAGATATGACTCTTGTTATCATTGATGGCCCCTCCCGAAGCACTAAGGAATCGATCGAGGTTTCCTTTGAATCGTCGAGTAATTATAACAGAGGCTCCTCCCATCATGATTTTGTCATCCACGAACTGACCATGGTTATACTTCTAATTCCTTCTTTATATTTGATCCTTAGAAGGAGAAGATACACTCTATCTTGTTCAATTTTGACTCAAAACATCATCCATGATAATATATAGAAAGGGGAATGGGATAAACCTTGGTGCAACCCTCTAGAGCCTTTGAAGAAGCTAGCCACACGACCATTGACCAATGGTGCAATCCAAGGGATAGAGATACAAAGGCCTATCCATTTGATGAATATTTCATCCAACCCCATTTTCCTGAGAACCTTCAATAGGAAGTCGTGCCTGACTCTATCGGAAGTGTTTGCCATATCCAAATTTCTTATTCCTTTGAGCAACCAATTTTGCCATGCTAATGTTGTAGGGTCAAGTGAGGGGCTAGTGAACGAGGTTAGCATGGTAGAAGTGACATGGAGGATTCAAGATAGGAAGTGGTTGTATACCCCAACCCAAATAATCCTTGCAGCATTGATGAGGTTGATACCAGTTACGAAATATTTGGAAGATGATTTTATCATCTCACTAGGCTCATGGAATAACTAAGAAATGATCATCACTATAACATGAATATGGTAATATCTTTCATGAACTATAATGATAATGATAGTTGAGCATCACTGGTTTATTGGGTTTAATAAAAGTACGAGATTGCATTTCTTTTTATTTTAGTGAAATTGATTTTATGCTTTATAATAATCAAAAGAAAAAGTATCTCCCCTTATGGAATCTACACCCCAAAGCACGACTATATTTCCCTTGTGGCTAAAAGATTCGTAGTTGAATAGAAAAGGTGGTCGGATGCATTTTGGAAATCCAAGTTTCTTGATAAATAAAAGTTGCTAATGTGGTGTCTAGTGACGAAGAAGTTCCTCGCTTGGGATGTCCTAGAAAGAGGATTTATGATTGGGCAGGGACGATGTTCCTTATGTAGAAATGATGATGAAAACACACTACAATTTTTCATGCCATGCCCTTTCTATCAACAATTTTGTAATTAATGTAGAATTTCTCTAGGTCACTCGGGTCCATAGGAAGGTGTGGATTTGGAGGAATCCTAGAAAGAATGACTCTCAAACCCTAGTAGATGTGCTATCAAAGCACTTCCCCTAACCATATGTTGGGGAGTGTGGCTATCCAGAAGCATGGCCATTTTTCAAGACAATCGCTTAGTGCCTGAACACATTGTAGTTGAAGTCCTTGTTACCTTAAGTCATTTATGAATGATCAAAATATTTACTAGTAAACATAAGAGGTGGTAGTAGATCTAGGCTACACCAATCACCCCTGATCTATTCTTTGTCTTCTACTAGACTTCTCAATTCCTCGGTTGTGGTCCAAACCTTTCTAACCATGAAAACAGTCTTTGCCTCTCATTTTTTATTCCTTTTCTTAATCTACTTTATTTTCACTTTATGATCTATGGCTGCTATCTTTCTTCTGTCTTATAGTTACATTCCCTATTTCAAGAGATTTTTTTCCATATCACCACGCAAAAATATGGTTTTCAATATGTACCCTATAAAACACAATCTTCACCCAAAACATTATCATGCTCGACAAAAACAAAAAAAACTATAAACTAATAAACTTTTTCAAGATCCTAAACACTCTTTCCAATAAACCCTTTTATTTTAATAGCATACACGTTTGTTTTTTTTATATCTAAAACAAAATTAAATATTTTTTTCCCTTCAAATAAACCTCCAAACACATTCACCTTTATAATAAAACCTTTCGACTAAACCTTAAACACCTTTTAAAAACTTGCCAATTACGAAAAATAGGATGAAAAGACTCCCTTGATGAGAGACAACTTTTTTCATAAAAGACTTCTCTTTGAAAAAAACTTTCAAATATATTGTTTTTTAAATCTTTGATGTTGTGACGGTGTGGGATATGATAATAAAACAATTCCAGTACGACTTGTGTCTGACGGCTCTACTCCCAATGGACAGCAGTGGGTCCGGCGGTAAACTTACAGTAACTACGACCCTTATTCAAGCTATGGCACACTCACTTCTTCGAGCACCGAGCAATCGGTGTTCAAACCCTCAACAAACTATTTACGACCAAACAAACTCTTTGTTATGATGCTTTCAACTCTCTGTTATCTGTCACACACTGCGGTTTTGCACGTTATTAAATTGATAGATAGATAGATAAAGTGCAAACGAACTCTTTGTTACTACGCCTGAGAAACTTCTCGTTCAAACCCTCAACAGACTCTATTTACGACCAACCGAACTCTTTGTTATGACGCTTTGAACTCTCTGTTATCTCTCACAAACAGTGTGGCTTTCCACGTTATTAAATTGATAGATAGATAGGGTAATGATTGATAGATTTGAATGAGATGATAGATAGGGTAATGAATGATAGATTTGAATGAGATGTTTTGCATAACTTTTGTCATACAGATAAAGGAAAGCGACCCATTGAGGAGGAAGTTAAAGGTGCCGCTGATTTGGAAATGGTTGTTGGCAGAGTTGATTGATTCAAATCAACCTCGTGTACAGAAAAAAATTGATTGATTCCTTTTCTTGGAAAATGTTTGCAGTTTCCAAATCAGAAACGACAGACAGATTTGAATCAATCAACAGGTTGTCTGTACATGTGGTTGATTTAAATCGATCAACTGTTGTCTGTACATGTGGTTGATTTGAATCAATAACAGGTTGTCTGTACACGTGGTTGATTTAAATCGATCAACTGTTGTCTGTATAATGTATGATTAATAATAGTATTGAGTTTCATAGACTCTCTGCAGGTTATGTTGTGCTTTTCAGCGTGAGGATCAGGAGGAAGTGCAGGTTTTATGAACAAAGATTTTCCAAATCACAAGCGACAGATATCGAAAGAAAAGGAATCGATCAACTGTTTTATGTACATGTGGTTGATTTGAATCAATCAACTGTTTTTTTGTAGACGAGGTTGATCTGAATCAATGAACAGGTGATGATTATGATTTGAATCCATCAACATGTATGATTAATAATAGTATTGAGTTTCATAGCATAATTAAATCATTTTTTTAATGCTGGTATTCGTTTTTATTATAATTATATTTAAATAATTATATAAAATAATTATACCAAATATTTAAATAATGTAAATTTATTAATAATTTTTTTATATATTGATACTTTTAGTAAATTGTATTAATAAAAAATTGTATTAGTAAACCTCATCCAAGAATTTAAGGGAAGAAAAATATTAACAGGAATCCGTTGAATTAAACTCGGAGTGAAATAACTTATAGGCTAATAAATATCCAAGAATTTAAGGGAAGAAGAATATTAACAGGAATCCGTTGAATTAAACTCGGAGTGAAATAACTTATACGCTAATGATTGATATTTATGTTTAGATTAATTATGTTGTGTTTTGCATCACTTTTCTCAGGTAGATAAAAGAAAGTGCCTCATTGAGGAGGAAGTTGCAGTTGGAAAAGCTAAAGTTGTTGCTGATTTAAAATAGCTGAAGTTGTCGCTGATTTAAAATTAAACTCGGAGTGAAATAACTTATACGCTAATGATTGATATTTATGTTTAGATTAATTATGTTGTGTTTTGCATCACTTTTCTCAGGTAGATAAAAGAAAGTGCCTCATTGAGGAGGAAGTTGCAGTTGGAAAAGCTAAAATTGTTGCTGATTTAAAATCGCTGAAGTTGTCGCTGATTTAAAATGGTTTGCGGACAAAATCTGAGGAAGTGCAGGATTTGTCAACAAACTTTTTCCATATCAGGATTTGTAAAACGTTGCTCCTATGAATGATATTCTTGCAGGTATGATTAATAATAGTCTGAGGAGGAAGTGCAGGATTTGTCAACAAACTTTTTCCATATCAGGATTTGTAAAACGTTGCTCCTATGAATGATATTCTTGCAGGTAGGCTAATTATTAGTTTTCATAGGCTCACACTCACCCTTCCATGAAATATCTGAAAAAATCCTTACAAATGTCTGTTTAGAGTATTTAGTTTAATCAAAGAAATGTACCTTTATTGGATATGGTGTTAATGATTTTGGTTATCACTTATATAATTACGAAAATCACAAAATCATTAGGAGCAGAGATGTAATATTCAATGAAAAGGTCTTGTATAAGAATTAGTTGCAGGAAAAGAAACAGGAAAAGGAAAACAAGGAATACGCAGTTTTTGATGAAATCACTGAAAAAGTAAAGGTGCCTGAAAATAATAATAATCAACAACCACAACAACAGCAACCACCACAACAACAACAGGCACCTGAAACACCTGAAAGTGGTGTTAGAAGATCTACCAGGATAAGTAGACCCCCTGAACGATACTCTCCTTCATTATATTATTTATTGCTGACTGATTCCGGTGAACCCGAATGTTATGAAGAAGCAATGCAGGTTGAAAGCAGGAAGAAGTGGGAGGTAGCCATGGAAGAAGAGATGGACTCCTTAATGCATAACCAGACTTGGGATTTAGTTAGGTTGCCTGTAAGAAAAACGACATTGAAGAATAAATGGGTTTACAGGCTAAAGGAAGAAGATGGAGGAAAACAGAGGTATAAATCTAGACTTGTGGTGAAGGGGTTTGCACAGAAGAAAGGTATTGATTTTGATGAAATATTTTCTCCTGTTGTTAAAATGACTTCAATCAGAATTATTTTAAGTCTTGTAGCAGCTGAAGATTTGTATCTTGAGCAGTTAGATGTAAAGACAACCTTTCTCCATGGGGATTTGGAGGAAGAGATATATATGCAACATCCACAAGGATATGAGGTGAAAGGGATGGAGAAACTAGTGTGCAGGTTGAAGAAGAGCTTGTATGGCTTAAAACAGGTTCCAAGGCAGTGGTATCTAAAATTTGACAAGTTTATGTCTGAAGAAGGTTATACTAGATGTCACTCTGATCATTGTGTTTATTTGAAAAAGCAAAATGATGGCAACTATATTATATTGTTATTGTATGTAGATGACATGCTTGTTGCAGGATCTAACATGCAGGAAATAAATGTGCTCAAAAGAAAATTGGCAAATTCATTTGCAATGAAGAATTTGGGAGCTGCGAAACAAATCCTTGGTATGAGAATAACTAGAGACAGGAAAAATCGTAAATTAACATTGTCTCAGAATGAGTACATACAAAAGGTGTTGAAAAGATTTAACATGCACAATGCAAAACCAGTTAGTACACCTTTTGCTATCCATTTCAAACTTAGCAAGGAAATGTGCCCAAAGACCCAAGAAGACATGGATTATATGTCTAAAGTTCCATATGCATCAGCAGTTGGAAGTTTAATGTATGCAATGGTCTGCACAAGGCCTAATATTGCACATGCAGTGGGAGTTGTAAGCAGGTACATGAACAATCCAGGAAAGGAACATTGGATGGCAGTGAAATGGATTCTCAGATATTTGAAAGGTACCACAAATCAAGCATTATGCTTTGGTGGTTCAAACATCTCCCTACAAGGATATGTTGATGCAGATATGGCAGGTGACAGAGATAACAGGAGGAGCACTACAGGATATGTATTTACTGTTGGAGGAGCAGCTGTCAGTTGGGTTTCAAAAATCCAAAGTGTTGTTGCACTTTCAACAACAGAAGCAGAGTATGTTGCTGCTACAGAGGCTAGTAAAGAAATGATTTGGTTACAAAGGTTTATGGGTGAATTGGGTAAGGAGCATGATATGGGCACGTTATACAGTGATAGCCAAAGTGCCATTCATCTTGCAAAGAACTCAGCGTTTCATTCCAGGACTAAACACATACAGCTCAAGTATCATTTCATACGATCAGTGTTGGAAGATGGAGAGTTGAAGCTGGAAAAGATACACACTAGCCAGAATCCTGCAGATATGCTAACAAAAGTTGTAACCAGGGAGAAACTGAGAATATGCTCAGTTTCAGTTGGTCTTCTAGGATGACGATGAAGATGAGAAACAACCAGGTCCAAAGAGGAGTCATTGTCTAGCAAATGGAGCAGCGGTGGAGTTGCTACAATCAGTCTCCAATTGGGAGATTGTTGGTTGTGGAGCCTGATTATCTTCTATACTCAAAGGTATCGTCACATAGGACCCCAGCTCGAAATGGGGGCGGCAACGCTGCCCGTAAAATGTTCGCTGCAAAACATTATGTTTAGGTTAGGCGGATGATCTGACGGTAGAACTTATGTTTAGTTTAGGGTTTTTTGCCCTAGAAGGCAACCCCTCTCTTTGTATGAGGGTATTGTATTTGAGGCGGTGTGATAGATGTGTATTCTGTGAGCGAGAAATAGAGAGGTGAGACTGTGAGAGAAAACAGAGGATATTATAGCGGATTTGCTGTAGGTTGTGTCTCTTCATTTTGCTGGATAATAGAAAGGAAGGACTGGCTGTTCGGGGTGGACGTAGCCCAAACTGGGTGAACCACATATTTCTGTGTCTCTCTTGTTTTGTGTGTTTTGTGTGTTTATATTTCTGCAATATTTTATGTGTTCCATTGCTCCGTAATATGTAATTTTCTAACATACCCATCATTGTCATACAGTGAAAACGAGTATTACTTTAAGAAATCGAAGTTGTAGTCACAATATCTAGTCTTTTTGATAAAAAAATTATATATCCATCGTTTTTAGTATTCTTTTATTAAAAAATATATGCTCTTCCCTAAAATTTTAATAATAAATTATTTAATTATTTTAAAGTTATAGAATTATAAAATTTTAATAGTATAACTATTGAAACTAGTCAATATAAAATGGATGCCGGGAAAAATATTTTGTGTTCACTCTCAAAGCCAAAAATAAAATATTTTAATGTTTATCTGAATTAACATAATTTTAATTTAATTTGAGAGAGACTAAAAAGGCAAATGTCATTAGTAACCTTTTAAATATTTCAAACACTTAAATATAAATTGTTTGAAATATATATAAATATATATATATATATATATATATATATATATATATATATATATATATATATATATATATATATATATATATATATATATATAATGACTTACTTCTTCTCCCACCTTTTAGAGGAAAATAAGGCTTTTGAGGTTGTTATGCTTCAGACTAAACCTACATGGAAAAATAAGAGAACCAAAGTAGCTATAATCGCATGATAAATTGATCAGTTTCTGGTAGTTGAATCTTTTTTGGAAAGAATCTCTCTCTTTGGAGAGTGGGTTGGAGTGGGTGATAGTTATAATCATCACCCTATTTTCCTTCAACTTAAAAGCAGAATACAAAAGCCAAGATCCCCATTTAAATTCAATGTGGTTTGGATCAAGGATTAATCTTTCCATAATATTTTATTGGGGCACTCAATCCCCTACAATCTTGAAAGGGAAGGTTTTCTCTCATCTCAATTCTTGGATAACCTCAAGAGACTCAATAGGGTAATTGTAGAATGGTCTAAAGACAAAATTCAAAGGAGCAAGGAGGCCTTGCACAAGAAGGAGTAAGACTTGGAGCAATTAGAAGATCTAAATGGGGAGGGCTATGTGTTGGTAGGAGCTAAACAAAGAATCATTCAAATAGAAGCTACTAGGAAAACAATTTTGGAGAAAAAGAAGTAGTGCAGGGATGAAAACTCAAATTTTTCCCAATTTCTTGCAAAGGGTCACTAGGTGATCAACATTATTTGGGCTTTAAAACATTTGAATGGAGGTGAGGCCACAAATTTTGGAGCCCTAACTAGGTTAGAATTTATTTTTTTATCTTCGCTTTTAAGGCTCTGCAGGATGCTTATTTAACTCAGGTGACAAACATGGCCAATCACTTACCCAAATTAAAAGATAATAATTCCAACCAATCTCTAATTGAATCAGTGCTAGACGAAGAATTGCAAAAAGTCTTTCATAATTTTCAATGGGATGAAAGTTCAAGTCTTGATGGTTGGTCAGTTGAATTTTTCTCCAATTTATTTTATATACTAGGGGTCAAACTTCTAAATGTGGTATAGGATTATAGATTATCTATAAGAATGTATGAAACTTTCAATTACATGTTTATTTCTCTTATTCCGAAGGCTAGGTCCCATTGCTCTCTCGATAAATTTGGAACTATTTCTTTATGCAACAACATTTACACAATCATTGAAAAGCACACTGAAGTCAATTCTCTCTCATAATATTTCAAAGGAACAATTTTCTTTCTTGGAAGGAAGTAAGATACATGAGGCAATTGGGGTTACACACAAGGTTACACATGAGGGCTTGCACAATTTAGAAACTAGGAACGTAAAAGGAATGGTGCTCGAAATTGACCCATCCTAGGCATATGAAAGGGTTAGTTTGATCTATATAATAATGTCACTGATGCACTTGGGTTTTGAAGTAAGCTTTATAAATTCAGTAATGTGATGTATAACATCTTACTTTTGTGGTCCTTTATTATTTATTTTAGTAGTAGAAGGTTTAATTAGACTGTTCGTTGAGGCCAAAAGGAGGGGGTGATGTAAACATATCAATAGTCGTAGGTGATTTCATTATTACACATGTTTTCTTTATCAATGAAATTTTATTGTTCAATGATGGGTACAAAATGGATTTAACATCTATGAAAGTAGCTTTGTCAATATTTGAGAATGATACATGTACGATGATTAATATTCAGAAATCAACTTTGTCTAAAATTGTTCTAGATATGGAGGAGTTTATCAATGAAAAAACTGTGTCCTTTCCATTAAAATATCTTTGATCGACTCAAATATTTGAGTTTTCACCTAATGTGCAATGCCTACAAAAAGGATGATTGGTTTAATGAAGTATCCAAATGTCACATACACAAACTCATTACCATCCTAGAGGAGGTCTTGCAATTTAACATAAGTTTTGGTCATATTTCTTGCTATCATATTTTCAGGGAGAAGAATACCATTGTTGATGACCTTTCCAGAGGAAGTGCATGGTTGGAATTGGGCTTATGGAAGATATCAGAATAGGTCGGGGAAACATTTTATAAGTTCTATCGTAGGAATTTCATAGAAGGCCTATAGGTGGAATACACACAGGATTCAGGACCCATCTTTGTACTCACTATTCTTTATGACACTCATGTTAGATCTTCTATCCTAGATGAAATGAGCCTATCTTCTTAAAGTTTTTAGTTTTACTATTTTATGCTATTAAATGGTAATGTTGAACTGAAAGAGTCCTCATAAGCCCACTTTTTATATTATTTTTTAATGGATAGCTATTAAAAATAACAATTTTTTTAATGTACTCTATTGCAATTGCAAAATGTAATTTTCAAACTTTTTAATTAAAATTATGATTTTTCCTTGAGGAAAAGGAGATATGGATAGGAGGTGTGTGTGCGTGTGTATGAAATAATACGAAAAATTTCATTTGTCATCTTTGGATTATTCCCGCCAAGATCTACAGCAAAGGGATAATCCCCCCTCGACACTCCTGACGGTTAACAAAGGTGGGGGAGGGGGCGAAAAATGGTTTCTGCCAAAACCACTTGGAGTGACATGGCAAATCTTGGAGAATTTCAAGGGGCTCCCTCCCAAACCACTTACCACCTACACCCGCCACTGCCCTCGAAATATCGTTATCTCCCGCCAACTATCCGTTGCCTCCACCTACACTCCTGCTACCTGTCTTCTCATCCGTCACTCCACTCCTGCCATATTTCCTGCCACATCACCCCTTCCACATCAACTAGTCATTCAATGTTCAAATATTTTCCGCCAAATCCAATATTAAACGTTGTTGCATTTAAATCTCCCGATGTTTATATGGTTTTTCAATAAATTTCTCCCACTCCATAGCGTTAAATTTGTCATTATGAAACCTATCCAACTGCTATAAAAACTTGCGGAAGCTTGCAATTCACTCCTTTCACCATACCATTGATTTTGAAGATCGAAGATCAAGATACCACCAACTGTCAACATTCTACAATTTTTTTTTCCTTTGTGAAGTCAACCAAATTTCACCTAGGTAACCTTGTTCTTTAGATTTTTCTCAATCAATAATTCTATGATACTTTTTTTCTGCCTTCCTATTATTACATTTCCAAGATGCCGACACACAAAGAAAATGGGAAGTTTCAGAGGAAAATCCCATGATTCCCCCTATCTCGGATTTACATAAGTACCCTCTGACTGACACCCAGTATAAAATTGTCGAGACGCAGTGTGAACTCGACCTTTAAAAACTTCACAACTGCGCAAAGAAAAATTTCCTCGAGAAAAGTGATGATCTAAACATTTAGGAATCCCTTCTCCCTCAGTTTATTTTTCACCAAACTCAATATTTCCCTTAATTCTCCACTTGGCATCATCTATGATACCTGCCAATCCAAAAAGATGTTATTTTCGAAAATAACGAAGTCATCTTCTTGATTTACCCTGAAAGTATTTACCGGGCTTGTAACTTGAATACCAAACCTCCAACCATCATTTATCAGTCAATGTATTAATGGAGTTATATAGAAATCTGACTTTCCTTCAAAGAGCAAAAATATTCGAATGTTTCCTTCCCGAAAATGTTGAATTACGCTGGGAAAATCCCCCATACCGAGTTTCAATCTTCTAAGAAATGTCTAAAGAAGTAATTTCTATGGTAACCTCATTACTTGGGTATTATAATAATTAATGGGTAGATGAGATAGTTGTGGGATTTCTGTCAATTTTTGCAGTTGAGAAAAAACCATCCATTCTTTTCAATTATAGTCAATTTATGTGCAATACAATGCATGATCAATTTTCAAATTTCAAAGTTGAAGGTGTTTTCAAATATCACTCAATATTGGTTTATCTTATGTTATTTCATTCAAACAAGTTCAAATTTCCTTTATACAAGACAAAAAATGATGGAAATCCATTGTCAGTGATTCACTGGGTCATAAATAACATAGAAGAGTATATTTATATTGATTTTGTAGATAATTTTCTACATACCTCATTATGCTTGATTTGCAGTGATATGATCTCGATGGTTTCACCAGAGATAAAGAAGGCATTGCACTTGTCAGAGCAATCAAAAGTTTGATATTGGTATTTATACCAGAATTATACTAAAATTAGAATATATGGATCAAAGTTACATCCTCACAGGTTACCAATGTTTGTACGAGTCAGAATATTTGCATTAGAATACACTAGACAAATTTTGAACATGGATGAGATGCACTTTGTGCCCTACAAAAAGAAAGCACAGTTCAAGCTAAAGGCTCATATAGGTCCTTATATTATCAACAACATAGCTGCAAGAAAGGAGCTGAAATTTATTTTAAGTCAAAAGAAATTTAAGCCTAGTTTCACTTGGTCTTATGATCCTCTAGGCATCATTTCAAAACATAGATTGGAACAAAAGAGTAATTCGTTAACATAAACCAAGGCCCAAAATTGAACAATATTATAACCAAGATGGATGGAAAAAGGGAAATTTACAATAAGCTGAAGAACAACTTATTAGTAAATCATCCATACAAATGCCTATTCGCAAGGAAAAGGAGGTCAAAAGGGAGTGAGAGGCTTATGTCCCCTACGGACTCTGAAACTCAAGGTGCATGATTTCTTATTTTTAATAGAAGAAAGAAGGACCCAAACAATACTAAAAAATCAGACCCTCAAGTTGATCCTTAGGTGATTACTATCCAAGATGAATCTCCAAAAGAAAGGGATACACAAGAACTACCCAAAGTATTTTTGATAGGAACTCCTTGCACTCCTTCTCCTCAAGTAGAAGAAAAAATTCAGTCACCTACCATGGAAACAACAATTCAGTCTCCATTATCATCTAGTTCTCAAATTTCAACTCAACAGAGTATATTTTTAGGGTACATTGGGATAAAGTTGGAAAATGAAGCTTCAAAGGCTTCAACTTACTAAGAATTTTGGAAGCAGGCAATGAAAATACAACATAGATTTCCCTTAGCATTCGACTTAGAGAAAGGACGATTCCAAATGGCCTTCATGGAACCTTTAATGCCAGCTCCTAGGAGTGTTGGAGACTACAAAGCCTCCATGTTGTGAATCGATACAAAGAAGATACATGAAATCAATCAAATCGATTTACACAAGCAAACAGGGGAGATAATCTTTTGAACAATCACTAGTTCGACCATGACTGCCTTGAAATTACAGTCATCTTGGAACAACATGTCTTCTCAGTTGAAGATTGAGCAGATGTCCTCATTTGCTAAAGACAAAAGAAATAAAACTCTAGATTATTTCAAAATAAAGCTAGGACATGACCCTGCTAATATCAAGGCAACATAAGAGATTATAAAGAGCAAAGAGTCGATGTTCAAGCATTAAGAAATCAACTGAAGCTACCATCCATGGAACATCCGCAAGCTAAAGAAGTTTCTAACATAGAAATTGAAAATGAAAAAATATTTACAATAGTTGTTAAGAAGAATGCACAAATACAAAATGTTGGGTTGTGTTATATTCTTTCCACAACTAGCCCACATAGTTAACTCGGGGGCTATAAGGGGGGTGAATCCTCCCCTTTGTTGCGTCGATTACATAGCGGGGGGAGTCACAGGGGGTTTGAGGGGTGTAGGTCACCCCACTTTGTGTGGTTGGGCAAACCTACCTATGGTTTTGTGCATGTTTTTCGCACATGGTTTTGGACGCGATGGTTTTCGATCCATGGTATTTGGATGCTTCGACATGTATAATTATGTAGTGTAACATTGTAAGGAACATAATGAAAATTCAAGATGCTAATCCCGGTTTTGGGATCCAGGGGAAAATCTCTGTGTATATGTGTTTTATGTGTTATGCTCTGGCATTGCTTATTTTTTGTGTTTTATAATTTGTATGCAGGTAATTTTGTTATGGGGTTAAAACCTACATTTGGTATCAAATTTGTTTTGGCTTCACGGGGACACCTTTGTTGTTGAGGAGTTTTGCTCAGACCTGTGGTAGACCTCATTTAGTGGGAGATCGATTCTGGTGGTGAAAGAAGATGGCGAGCAGTGGAAATATAGAGATTGAGAAATTTAATGGTAAGAGTTTTGAGTTGTGGAAACTCAAGTTCTGTTGGTAGATAAACATTAGTGGATAGCGGTAGATCCAGGTACTAAACCAACGGAAGTGCCTGATGAAGAATGGAAGAAGTTGGATCAGAAGGCAAAGAGCACAATAGGATTATGTGTCTTAGATTCAGTATTGTTGAATATATCAAGGGAAGCTACGCCAAAGGTTTTATGGGACAAGTTAGGGAATTTGTACCAATCTAAGTCTCTAGTGAATAAATTGTTGCTATGGAAAAGGTTGTATAACCTGAGGATGAAAGATAGAGACGCGGTGACAGAGCATATGAATACGTTGAATGCTGTGGTAAGTTAGTTATCATTTATTCTCTACCATATTCGTGGGATAGTCTGGTTGTTGCAATAGGTAGTAATGCAACTGCCTTGCAGTTTGATGAAATAGTCTCATCCTTGCTAACGGAGGAGATGAGACAGAAAAATGTGGAGAGCCAGAATGGTGATGCCTTGTCTGTATGAGGACGGTCCCAGAAGATAAAAAAGAATGAGTCAACGAGTGGGAGATATAAATCTAGAGGGAGATCTAAATCTCCAGGAAAACCTGTAAAGGTGGTGTGCTGGAAATGTGGAAAGGAAGGGCACTACAAAAGAGACTGTAAATCTAAAGCTCCTGAAAAAGGAAAGGGATCTGATGATGCTCCTTCTTCAAAGGAAAAAACAACCTCAGATGAAGGTGGGGATGTGTACTTTCCTTCTTCAAGTACACAAGTAGATCATGAGGCATGGTTGATTGACTTAGGTGCATCCTTTCACTTCACTCCCCATAGAGAGTGGTTCTACGAGTATGAGAAATACGATGGTGGCGATGTCTTCTTAGGGGATGATAAGAAGGCTAGAATCGTTAGCCGCGGAAAAGTAAAGTTGAAGTTGCAAGGTGGAAGGGTTAGAACACTTTTGGGTGTTCTACATATTCTTGCATTGGCCAAAAATCTGATTTCTATAAGCAAGTTGGATGATGTAGGTGTAAAAATAGTGTTTGATAAGGATACCTTCAAGATGGTTTGGGGAGGATTGGTATTGATGTGGGGAGTTTGGATTGGAACTATGTACAAGCTACATGGTAGCACTGTTGTTGAAGGGTGCAACAGTTCTATGGTTCCTGAAAGTGGAATAGAAAATCCAGTGGTCTCTAGAGAGAAGACCATGTTGTGGCATCAAAGGCTTGGACATATTCGAGAGAAGGGCCTTCAAATACTTGATGGTAAAGGTATGGTAGAAAGTATGAGTAATAGTTCTCTCGATTTTCATTTTTGTGAAAATTGTGTATATGGGAAGTAGAATCAGGTGAGTTTCTCCTCTGGTGGTAAGAGAGTGAAACAGATATTAGAGCTTGTGCATAGTGATGTGTTTGGACCTATGAATGTTCCATTACTGGGTAAATCTATGTACTATGTATCATTTATAGATGAGTTCTCAAGGAATACATGGATATATTTCCTTAAGAAGAAATCTGAAGTCTTTGACAGGTTTCAAGAATTTAAGGCTCTGGTGGAAAACTAGACAGAGAAGAGGATAAAGGTGCTGAGGACAGATAATTGTGGAGAGTTTTGTAGTAAGGAATTTGAAGAATTCTGTAAGAAGTGTGGTATAGCATGATAGAAGGCTACTCCATATACACCACAACAAAATGGAGTTCCAGAAAGAATGAACAAGACATTGATGGAAAGGGCAAGAAGCATGCTCAATGGTGCCAAGTTAGGACAGGAATTTTGTATAGAGGCGGTGGAGACAACATGTTACCTGGCCAACAAATCACCTTCATCAACATTGGAGGATAAGATTCCACAAGAGATATGGACTAGTAAGAAACCCTTTCTATCACATCTTAGGGTATTTGGATGTGATGCATGTTAGAGTCGGTCTGGTCATCCCTCCGTCAGAGATCAAAACTCCTTTTGCATTTCATGTTTAGGTGTCCCATATCGCTCGATCAGTTGCACTCCGTTAGGAGCATGTCATAAATCTGTTGGAAGGGCTTTTGTCATTCATCCCCCTCATGCTTTGCACTGTTGTCTCAGGTCTGTTCATCAAAATCAAGTCTTAAAAGTCATTTGCAGTCTTGTTTCAATTTCTAGGTCATAACAATCATTTTAGTCATTAGGTCTAGGGTTAGTCAATTTGGTCTTCAACAAGGTCTAGTAAAGCCAGCAGGCCAAAGGGAGGTTCTTGATAGGTTGTTATTTCAAAGATTTTTATCGTCATATGGATGGATTATGACTTTTCTTCAAAACTTTGTTTTGAAGACAAGTCGACATTTCGTTTTTTGTAATAATTTTCCAAAATTTTCAGTTCTTGAATTCTTCAGGCGCAGCCCTGGTCTCCTTTTCCAAATCCCATGTCAGCTATTCCTGCAAAAATTTGCCAAGAATTTCATCATTTCAACCAAAAAATCAAGGAGGAAACAAAAAGACAAAGTTCTATTAATTGTGAAAAAGTGTCAATTTCAAAACATTACAAAAATGGGTTTTGAAGAACCAAAAATCAAATGAATGTCTTTATAAGCTTTTTCCATGAAGATCAATGTCATTTTGCACGCCAAGGTCAAAGAAAAGCATTTCAAACTAAATTGGGTGAGCAAGTGCGTGTTTTGGGGCGAAATAGCTTGCAGCTAGCCGGTGCGGTGCACAGAACAGGTGGCGCGGTGCACTGGAAGCGCGCGACACACTGGGAGAAACTACCCAGTGTTATTATAAACGGGCATGGTGCACTGGGAGCATGGAGTGCATTGGGTTCTTGGCACGGTGCATACAGTCCAAAGCCCGAAATTGTTTCAAATTTCACCAATTTGCTCATAACTTGCGTGGATTTGCCAGGTAGGGTTGCTATTTTGATATTTCATCCAGTTTTGTGATTAGTGATGGTGGTTTATGGATGACAATGGGTGAACACATATATCAAACCCTCTTTCTATAGACACAAAAAAACTTGCTGCCAGGGTTTCAGAACTCACTGTTTTTCCACCAAAATCATTTCTCCTTCCCATTGTTCCCTTGTCTTCACCAATCCCTAATTCCCTATCACCTAAATTCATTATTCCCTTCTCCTACATGCTCTGTCCCAAATCCTCCAACCTCACACCTCAAAACCTATACAACAATCCCAAACCCTAAACCCTATTCCCATACATAAATACCTCAAACCCTCTCCCATATTTCCCTATCAAATTTCTCCCAATAATTCCCATTCCTCACTATTATTTCCCCTTCCTAACAATGCCTATTTCATTTGTTGTTTCCCTTTGCTGGCAGACTTTTCACTCTCAAGAGCAGTTAAAAAAATTTCATATACAACAGCATCTTTTCTTCAAGGTATTTTGTACAACAGTAATGGCATCTGAGCATTCATCAGACTATGAAGTAGAAACCCAAAGTGACTCACCGTTGGAAGAACAGGCACCTCGGAGGCCTCATAAAGGTGGTAGACATGTTAGAGAAGAACCAACCACCCTTACAGAATTGCAGGCCTACCCTTACGGTTCTCTTGTCTCTATGCTTATCACATCAGGTTGCTCATGCATTTCACCAGGGTATCGATGATCAACATTCCGTATTTCATTTTCCGGAACATAGAGAGGATGACCACCTTTATGCAGCACAAAACCCCTCAGAAGCAACTTAACAGTGTCTATCATTTTGCTCTTATTAAGGTTTTGGTGGTTCATCAGCTTAGATTGCAGGGCATCACTTGGGATGATTTCATCTCTCGTGACTTCTTCAGAGCTTCAAGGGGATTATCAGAGGTCAAGCATGAAAGTGGACCTTCTCATCAGTATGAGCACCATGAGACCGCTAGTGTGTCGGTATTCATCACATATCAGAGAGGCACCAGACATTTGTTTGCAACGGCAAAGTGAGTGTTATCTCCACCCGGGGTGGAAGGGGCCTTGCTTCCTCCATCAGCATCACAGGTACAGGACAAAGGCAGGAGCCAATGAAGGATGAGGGGCCTTTAGGTGAAAGAGAGACTGACTTCATTCTCATTCATGATGATGATACAGATACGGGTCCACAAAGTGCTAAACTTAGAGAGATCATCCAGGAGCAGCAAACAGAGATCGAAGCCTTATCCCTTGACATAGAGAGGGTAAGTGGACCATGAAGTACTTGGAGCAGAGGAACAAACAGCTTGAAGATCAGCAGGAAATCATGGAGCTACAAAACATCTGCGAGAATCGCCAAGCTACACAAAGGAGAAGAATTGATCTCACGTCATTGGAGCAAGAGATTAATGAATATTGGGAGGCCAATCTTGGGAGAGTTAACATGCACTTAGAGAGGTTGTTGGACAAGGCTGAAAAAGGCCATGCATTGCTGAGACACATGGATTTCCACTACATGGCACAAAACAAGGTGTGCAAGGCCCAAATCAAGAATTTGAAGGCAAAATTGAGGAAGGCAATAAAGAAGAAAAAGAGACAAAGGGTGCTCGATCGTCTTCAGATATTGGCTGAAGACTCTTTAGCCCAACATAACACTTAATGAAGAAGCTCTAGCCAAAATTTCAAGAAATTTGGGGCATTTTTGTTATTTTTGCAAATTTTTGTACAAAAAACAGGGTTTTTCTCCCTGTGCGCTGCGCCACGTGGCGCACGCTTATGATAGGAGGCTCCAAATGAAAAAAAGTTTATATTTTTGGATTTTTCATGAAAAATCATAACTACTGGTGCATGGCCAAGAAGTTTGGGCAAGTTTTAAGTCCTCAGGAGGTCAAAAACACCCTAAAAATGACCTCTCTGCCCTAATTTCACACACAGGAAGCAGTCTTGGGAGATTGAGGTTTTGGAGGGGCAAATGGGAACCAAATTCAGAAATTCCACTTGGGTTGGAAGGTAGACAGGCAGGGATTTCCAACAAGTACACTTGGTCTCAATTGTGACTTCAGAAAGTGCCTAAATATCAGCATCAAAGTGGCGCGATGCATACAAAAATTGGCACGGCACACAGAGGTTTTTTACCCACTTTTTTCACCTTCCAACTCAGAAATTCGGCCAGTTTGACTAGTTTTGCTTTGTCGTGTAATTTTTGATCTATCTTGATGTAATTGAATGAAAATGATGTAATTTTGGCACTTATTTACTTGTTCTAGATGTTTCACTCACCAAAAAGTGAAAATTTAATGAATGAATCAGTTTCCTACCTTATAGAGGCAAGTTGTTTTGATTGCCTAGATTTTAGTGCATTGTTTAGAATTGGTTGAAACAGCTCCTAGAATGATGAGCTCGACCCCTAGAGACAATTTAATGGGTTGGGATAGTCTATATCATGTAATTTCTAAGTCATTTTTAGGGTTGGATTCTTGGGAAATGTTTGGCACTCTATTATACATTCATCTCTGCATTTTTGGCTAAGGAAAGACCAGGGTTGGGATCCATGTGGCTTTATGTTTTGATGGTGTGCTTCTCTGAGTAATTGTAAGTTCATTAGTGTTATGTATATCATTTTCTTGCTTATTCTTCTGAATTTGAACAAATGAGTGATTAAGGTAGAATCCATAACTGCTATGCTCTGCCTTTGAATTCATTTAAATTTCCATGTTTTCATCTGTTTAAGGAGAATTCTTGAGACTTTCTTTCTCTCCTTAGTGCCTAACTAGTATGATGTATCCATATCACTCACCTTAAAGCATCAAAACGATTGCCTTCCTTTCCCCAATCAGAACTCTCCAGAAACTGTGCCTCATACCCGAGCCCAAATTTGCCTTTCCCATTTTTTCAACAAAACCCTTAAAAAACCAAATCAAATCCTTGCACTTAATACCTAGCCTAAAATTAGTTTCAAAATCAGTCATCTCGAGCCCCATCGTTTTTCTTTTTCCGAGATCAACCCAGAGAGAGCCCTCTCCTGTCCTCGTAGGACTAGCTACGAGGCTGAGCGTGGTTTGATGTGTACCTAGAACCTTGTCTTTTCAGCGTGAGACAAATCTAGGCTTTAACAATGCATATGTACATGTTCCGAAGGAGAAATGAACCAAGTTGGATATTAAATCTGAATGGTGCATCTTTATTGGGTATAAGGATGATTTAAAGGGTTATAAGCTTTAGAACCTAGTAACAAGGAAGGTTGTGTACAATCGAGATGTGGTGTTCAGAGAGGTAAAAAATGTTATTAAACATGAATTCCAACCAAAGGAACCTGAGAAGATAGAGTTTGAGCTAAAGGAGGAAGAATCAAAATCTACAACAGATGAGGAATTAGAAGATGAAGAGCCACAAACTCCGGGTGTGAGAAGATCAGTTCGAGAAAGAAGGCAGCGAGAAAGGTATAATCCATCTACTTTCTATTCAAATTTTGCTTTATCTATTACTAATTATTATCCCAGAACTGTGAAGGAATCAATAAATTTAGAGGATGGAAAACTCTAGAAAGAGGCCATGGTTGTTGAAATGGCATCTTTGCACAAAAATGAGGCTTGGGATCTGGTGGAGTTGCTAATTGGAAGGAAACCCATTGGTAGCAAATAGGTGTTCAAGAAGAAGACAAATGCATAAGGAAAGGTGGAGAAACACAAAGCTCGGTTGGTAGAAAAATGTTATTCCCAGGGGCCGAGAGTCAATTTTGGTGATATTTTTTCTCCTGTTGCCAAGATAACCTCTAATAGATTACTTTTACCTATTGCTACTACTTTTGATTTTGAGGTAGAATAGATGGATGTGAAGACAACATTTCTTCACGGGAATCTAGAAGAGGAAATCTACATGAAGCAACCTGAAGGCTTTGTGGTGAAGGGTAAGAAAGAACTAGTATGCAAGTTAAATAAGTCTCTATATGGGTTAAAACAGTCACCAAGAATGTGGTATCAAAAATTTGATACATTTATACGGGGACTGGGCTTCACCAAAAGTAAAGGAGATCACTGTGTGTATTTTAAATTAATTGGTGACCATGTCATTTATCTGGTCTTGTGTGTGGATGATATGTTGCTGGTTGGAAATGACAAAGAAATTATCCAGGATTTGAAGACCCATTTATCCTCCAAATTCAACATGAAATATCTGGGTGCTGCAAACTATATTTTGGACATGGAAATTAAAAGAGATCGGAAAAAGAGGAAGCTCTCGTTAAACCAGAGGAAGTATGTCGAGACAATATTGCAGAGGCTTAATATGTAGGATAGTAAACCGGTGAAGGTTCCTATTCCTGTAGGTGTAAAGTTATTTGCTGAATAGTGTCCCAAGACACAAGAAGAGGAAGAGGGCATGTCCCTTGTTCCATATGCAAGTGCAGTCAGTAGCATGACGTATACTAGACCAGACATTTCACATGCAGTGGGAGTATTGAGCATGTTTATGTCAAAACCATTGAAGGAGATCTGGATCATAGAAGATCTACAAGCAGGTATGTGTTTAACCTATTTGGAGGTGCAGTAAGTTGGATGAGTAAGAAACAATCTGTAGTGGCACTATCAACTACAGAGGTAGAATACATGGCAGCCACTCATGCAAGCAAGGAAGCAGTTTGGTTGTAGAGATTGTGTTCGAGTATGGGGTTAGTACAGAGAGCTATAAGGATAGAATGTGACAGACAAAGTGCAATTTTCTTCTCAAACAACCCTGCATAGCATTGAAAGACAAATCACATTGATGTTTAGTATCACTTTGTGAGGGATATGATACAAGACAAAAAGGTGTTGCTGGTAAAGGTGGACACTTTGAAGAATACTGCAGATGCATTGAAAAAATATGTGAGCACTGAGAAGTTCTCTTGGTGTATAGAAACAATGGGAGTTATAGGGCTGGATAAATGACTAATATCTCTTGTGGCCACTTGTGGAAATAAAACAACAAGTGGGAGAATATTGGGTTGTGTTATATACTTTCCACAAATAGCCCATGTAGTTAACTGGGGATTTAGAATGGGGGCAGAGTCCCCCCTTCGTTGCACCAATTGCATAGCGGGAGGATTCATAAGGGGTTTAAGGGGTGTAGGTAACCCCACTCTATGGGGTCTAGGGCAACACCCCAGAAAATTTTGGTTTTGGACACAATATTAGGTTAGGTGAACCTACCTATCGTTTTGTGCATGTTTTTCACACATGATTTTGGATGTGATGGTTTTCGGTCCATGGTATTTGGATGCTTCGGCATGTATATATATATATATATGTATTGTAACATTGAAAGGAACATAATGAAAAATCAAGTTGGTAGTCCTAGTTTTTGGATCCAGGGGAAAATATCTGTGTATATGTGTTTTATGTGTTATGCTCTCACATTGGTTATTTTCTATGTTTTAGAATTCATATGTAGGTAATTTCTGTACGAGGTTAAAACCTACATAGAAAATGGAGCAGGACATGGAAAAATTGTTAAGAGAAAAGTAACAATGGGAAGTAGTAGGGACATCTACATCAGGCACAGGTACAACAACAGAGACTTATCAAAAGACAACATCTTCAAATTCTACAGAAATGCTTGTTGAAAGTTTGGAAGAATTATCATTAGTTAAGGTAGAGAAAGAGAAGTTATCATCAAAATTAATTCGAATGGAGGAGAATAAAATTAAAGATGATAATGCCTATTTAGCAGAAGTGCAGAAGAACGTCAAGTTGATTCAACAAATTCAGAAATTAGACGACTGGTCGTTTACCATCCAAATGTTGGCTAAGGCCAAAACTAATATTTGGCGGAATATAAATGTTAATATAATAGATATGTGGCCATCAATTGAAATAAATTTTGAGAAAGAATAACATTGAAAGAGTTAAGAAAACAATACAAAATACTAAAGTAGATTTGGAGCACAGACCAAAAGAGGTACAGAGGATTATTAAGGTGTTAAACTCCAAGAGCAATGATGAATTATGGGACCTAAACATTCCAGATAGGACAACAACAGTAATGGAGGTTAGAAGAGTTTTAACAAAAAGGAATTTGATGATACAACTAGAGAAAGAATGTGAAGAGCTTGAGTTGCAAGTTAGAAGATTCAACAAAATGTTCGCACTACTGCAAGAGAAGGGTCTACATACTCTGAGGAATTTTAATGGAATATTGATTCCATTATAAAACTACTAGGAACAACTATGTAACCTAGTTGTTGATGCTTCAAAGTTTGCAAAGGCCAAAGGAGTCATAAGTGGAGAAGCATTTATAGAAGGCCTACAGTTTGATTTAAATATTCAACATGATATTAGTCACCTTTTTGTCAACAAGCCAAATTTTGACATTTACACTGAAGTGGATGAAAGTTTTAGAAACATGATAAAATTTTCTATCCAAAATGAAGAAACGTAGGATTGGTTGCTGGTATTGATTGAATAAGCATAACTAAAGCCCTAAAATTTCGACAGCAGAGAGATAATTTCTGGAGCAAAACAACCACAGTTAGCACTAGATTCCTTGAAAGCCGCAACAACGTAGTAAATTTTACCAGACTTTCCTTATATTCTTCTCCTATATCTAAAATATGTGTGTCTTAAAAGATATTATTTTGTAAATCTTTTTATGTTGAAGTCTGGCCTGAGATGTAAAAGGTTTATATAAATACTTAGTAAAAGGACTCAAAAAAAGTTAGAACATGTATGAATAAAGGGGTTATATTTTTATAAGTTGTGCATGTACTAAATGGATAATTTTACAATGATATAGAGAGCCTTGTTCCAGGAATCCCATGTCAAATAAATGGTGATTTTCTTTTCTCATCTAAATTTATTTAATCTCTCAAGTTTCATATGTTTTCTTTTTTTACTATTTCAAGAAAATTTCAGGTCGAACAACCTTACATGTATTATGCTCTATCTTGTAAAAAATATTAATGTTTTCTTTCTGATATTAAGGATAGAGTTCATGTCATCATGCTCTATATTTAATTGAACCTAAATCATTTTCATCTTCCCACTCCACATAAATTTTATAAGATCCAAAAGTTTGCATATCTTGCCCTGTTACAACTATCCTTTTATTTTGTTATTGGTCACCAAATTTTCGTGACTCCATGCCCAATGGTCTTTTCCTACAATTTTCAACCAAATATTTGAAAAACCAACCTCACAACTCAATAAATAGCATAATATCTTGAAACATAAATCTAAATAAAAAAGAGAGATCCCTCTCTGAAGGTGGAATGTTTAGATCCCAACTTTGAAAGTGATTTTTCCTGGTGAATCTTCGTTTTCAAGCTTCAATACTTTCCCTGTAAGTGACAGTGAAAAATAAATTAAAGGCTGAATTATTCACTCAAAATATATGAATACCACTACCTTGTGAATACCACCATACTATCAATAATCCATTTAGAATATATGGCTCCTAGAAATATCTATACTAGACCCCATTTGGATCCTAACCCACCTAGAATTGTGAATAATCCTGAGAAACTTATTAGGAAAAAGAGTTTTACTAAGAGTCAAGCAAGAAATAATCCATTGCCTAGAGTTAATTCTCTCCCTAAAAGTTTCATAACTATAGAGGATATTGAATTTAACATATGTTTTTAGCACAATCTTTTCCATACCAAGTCAGAAAGGTTTGTTCCTAAGACAATTTTTGATGAAAATATTTTGAAATATTATATATCAACACATCAACTTGCCATTACAGATTCTGATGAAGATGTTATAAAATAGTTTAATAAACTTGAATATTTGGTGACTAAATTAAATCAGGTTGCTCAGAAAAAATTTATTGATCAATCATTTTTCTCTTCTTCTTCTACCTCATCACCAGCTCTCTAGCAGTTTCTTTCATTACCACTATCCCTATTTCATCTATTGTCCTTATAACTACTATACCAACTTAGAAGAGTATAATCCTACCTTATTTACTACTCTCAATATCCATATCAACTATAGTTTCATCTTCTTCACATTCCCATTTACCAATCATGGCATATCTTCATGGCCCCCTTGTCTTTTCTAGATAACTTCATGTCATGCCACAGGATTATCAGAGTCATATAAATAAATTTGATAGCACGGGGCTAATCACAACACGACAACACATAGACATAATGATTGATTATTTAGATTTGCAAGAAGTTGATGAAGATGTTGTAAAAATGAGACTCTTTTCACGAAGTCTACTGGAGAAGTTATGAAATGGTTCAAGGTATTGGTAGCAGCTACTTTTACAGATCTCCCACAATTTCACCAAAGTTCCATCACACGATGGGAAGTAAAAACGAATCCTCTCCAAATATTAGCTGAATATGAGAGTATAAGGAGGCCTCAAAGTGAAATAGTTCAATATTACTATGCTAGGTTCAATAACATTTACAATTATATTCCAGCTAAAATACTACCTCCACCTGGGCTATCTCTGATCAAATTTCTAGATGGTTTTGATGCAGATATGTCTTATCATCCGAGGGAGAGAAATATTGCTACCCTAGAGGAAATGCAAATAAATGATGTTTGTGTGGAAGCAAATTTACTGGAAAAGAGAGAAAGGTTAAAGGATGAGAGAAGAGTTGCGATAAAAGAAGAACCTTCTTCTTCTTCAAAATTTGGACACCTTAGTTAAAACCATGAAAATAATAATGGAAAGGATAAGTTTAACTGACATGGATCCACCAAGGGAAACTTAAGGGGGTCCTCAAATTAGAAATACTAATTTTAGGAGAAACCCACCCCAAATTAAACAAAGAAAACAAAGAGGCCCAACTAATCAACAAAAAATTAGACCTCCATTCCAAGAGAATTATGTGGATGATGAAGCTAAAATATTAGAGGATCCTGAAGAAAATCAAATAAAATTATTTGGGAAAGGATAAATAGACAATATTTTATTGATTAAGGAGGAGAAAGATGTATTTTTTCTATCACATCTCGAAGTCATCCATGCAGATTTAGATGATTGTAAAAAGGGTTACCGAAATGCAATCACTGAGGTGCACAAACAGTATAATTTGAGAAGTTAGAAGATTTTTGTAAATCCCCCCAGGAAGATTCATAGTGATGCCCCTTCCACCATCCAGGCAAAGGATGATTCTCAAACGGAGACTTCTAAAAAATAGGATGTAAGTATCAAACAAGTAGATAAACCTCAAACATCATTCAGTATTGAAAATGTATTAGCCAAGATAAAAATTTCTATCCCTCTAATAGAATTGATTAACAAGAATTCATATAGATCTCAAGTCATGATGGCACTAAAGATAGGGGAAGGAATAGACACAGCCAACTTAACTAATGGCCAACCTAATTCATTGTTTGGACTTGAAGTTGGAGGGAATTCTTAGGATGGTAATGTGGCACCCTTATATGTTAGTTTAAACATCCACGACAATATTCTTCACAATGCCATGATTTATTCTGGTGCTGCACACAATCTCAGGAATAGAGTCATCATGGAAAATCTAGGATTAGATATAACAAGAACCTACAAATATTTATATTCTTTTGACTCTAGCAGAGAAAGATGCTTAGGTCTCATCAAATATTTATGTGTGACTCTTGCCCAAATTCTAACAAAGAGTGTGGTGATGGATATCGTAGTAGCAGACATACCTCCCAAGTATGGAATGTTACTATGAAGATCATGGCGAGCAAAGTTACAAGGTAATTTGCAGATGGACATGACATATGCTACTATTCTTGTTTTCAGTCAACATAGAAGGTTGTACATGGAAACACTGATGAAATATATGGTAAATAGCTAAGAAAAACCAAATAATTATCCCCTGTATTTTGTGCATTTAGATATGGATTCCTTCATTCTATACAAGAGGAAGTGTCAGGCCTAGAAAGTAGATTGAGCAAAACATAGGAGAGGAAATTAGATGCTGGGAAAGAATATGAAGAAGGTGAAGCCCTTTGGAACATGGATTTTGATGGGGGGTAGTGATCAACATAGGAGCAAGGGCAAGTATTTGGGTCTCAAAATCACAAACATGTATAACAAAGGGATATTCTCACAAGCTCAATTTCCAATGAACAAATAACATAACTGAGTATGAAGCACTGATTTTAGGATTGCAGATTTTGAAAAGGTTGGGATATAAAAGGATTTTTGTACATGGTGATTCTCAATTCAGCATTAATCAAATTAAAGGTGGGTACTCGGATAAGCACTCTATACTAAGGGCCTACATAAATGTTGTTTTAGACTTTTTGTAGTGTTTCCCAAAGTAGCAATTTTCTATGATTCCCAGAGGTCAAAATATCTTACTTGATGCATTAGATGTCTGAGCCAATACTTGTAAGATGCCTTTTCATGACAGTAGAAAATATGAGATTGAAGTGAAACATAGGCCAACTATCTCGGATAATGTTAGACATTGGCATGTTTTTTGTAGTGATAAGTAGGTACAAAGTTTTTTGCAATTAAGAGAAGAGTTTCAGAATGTACATATTGATGTAGATAAATATGCAGATGAGGATATAAATGAAGTAGTGTTGAATGAGACTGATGAAATTCTAGAAGAGCTTGAGGTCCTACAATTGAGAGAAAATGTGTTACCAAGGGGTTTGGTGCCATTAGAAGAGTTGTTTGATTTTAATGATGTAGCTAAAAAGCAAAGATAAAACCTATAGGAGTTGAGGTTGAAGATTGTAATATAGCTACTAAGGAAAATCCTAAGATTTAAGGTTGTCCAAGTCCTTGCCTCCTAAAGAAAAACAGAAGTACATTGATCTCCTAAAAGAATATTCTTATGTGTTTTCTTGGGCTTATGAAGATTTAAAGGCATATGATACTAGTATTATACAACATAATATTCCCATCAGAGAGGACCAAAAACCTTTCAAACATAAATCAAGGAGGGTAAATCCACTTTTGTTACGCTTGATAGAAAAGGAGGTAAAAAACGTTTTGATGCCAAAATCATTGTGCCTTTAAGATTTTCAAAATGGGTGTTGAACCTAATTCCAACAAGGAAAAAGATAGGAGAAATAAGGCTATGTTTGGATTTCAGGAATCTAAACAAATTTTCTGTCAAGGATGACTACCCTCTTCCTAAAATGGATCATGTTTAACATAAAGTAGTTGGTTCCACCAGAATTTATTTTCTCGATAGTTTTTCAAGATATAACCAAATTATGGTACCTCCTAATGATCAACATAAAAAAACATTGACAACACCTTGCAGAACCTTTATGTATGTGAAGATGCCCTTTGGCCTTATGAATGTAGGGGCTACTTTCTAGAGAGCAATGCATATTGCTTTCGCAGATGAGAAAGATAGATTTATTGTGATTTATCTCGATGGCATTATTGTATTTTCCAAAATAGATGAATATCACCTACTTTACTCAAGGAAGGTTTTTGAGAAATGCACAAAACATTGTATCTCCTTGAACCCCAAAAAGTCTCTCTTTGGTTTAGAGGAAGGAAAGCTACTTGGTCACATTATTTCAAAATATGGTATCAGGATAGACCCCCATAGGGTTGAAGCCATAATAAAGATTTATCCTCCCAGGAACAAAAAATATAGTCTTTCCTTGGAAGGAAAAATTTCCTAAGAGGATTCATCCCAAACCTAACCGAGATTCTGAGAGCAATCACAAACATGATGAAAAAGGATAGTGAGATAAAATGGGGTAGTGAGGCTAAAAAATATTTCAGTGAAGTGAAAGTAGCTTTGACATGTTCTCTTGTTTTAATTAGCCTTGATTTTACTAAAGATTTCATGATTTTATCTTTTGCATCAGAACACACTATTGTAGCAGTATTGTTGCAGAAAAATAAGGAGGGCCATGAAAAGTATATAAAATTCTTCAACAGAGATTTAAGAGGTGTCTCCTTGAAGTACAATATCATGGAAAAACAAGAATTTTCTTTATTAAAGGCACTGAAGAACTTCAGAGTGTATATTATACACTTCTACATATTGTTTTTGTTCCAAGTGCAGTAGTGAAATATATCCTCACTTAGACTAATCCAGGTGGGAAAAGAGGCAAATGTATTGTAGTAATTTTAGAATATGACATTGATGTAAAGCCTACTAAACTCATCAAAGGTCAAAGATTTGGTAGGCTAATGGCTTAATCAAATTTCCATGCACTGGACATAAATTTTATAGCTGCACTTGATGAACAGGAAGAGATGGTGACTCCACAGGTATCAGAATAATTTGTTACCTCTCCTTGGTATGAAAATATTGTGTATGTTTTACATAATTTCCAAACTCATGTTGGTTTGACCAAAAGCAAAGCTAGATTTCTAAAACAAAAAAGCTTTAAAGTTTTGCATTTTTAATTAATCTCTACACTGGAAGGATAATGGAGGTATTTTTCTGAATTGTTTATTGAAGGATGAAGAAAACAAATTCATGGGAGAATTTCATCAAGGGGGGTGCGAAGGACATTTATATTGGAAAACCACTCCTGAGAGATGGTTTTTTCTAGCATACCTTGTTTATAGATGATCATAAAAAAGTTTCAACTTGTCATCAATTTCAAATCTTTGAAGGCAAGTCAGAAAATTTGTGCTTATCTTTAATGCCCATTTCAGAGGAGGTGCCTTTCCAATAATGGGGATTAGATTTTATTGGAGAAATCTGTCCAAGATCTTCAACTCAACATAAATGGATTGAGGCAATTCAATGACACAGGCTATGGATTTTGTAATCATTCAGTTCTTAGAAGGTAACATTTTGTCAAGATTTGGATGTCCACATAAAATCATTACTGACAATGCTGCAACTTTCAAATAAAAGAAAACAATTGATTTCTTCTACATGTATCAAATAAATTTAGGACATTCTATTACTTAGTATCCTCAGGGGAATGGGTTATTTGAGTCTTCTAATAAGAGTTTGGTCAACAATATAAAGAAGTTATTTCAAGAAAATAAGAAATCCTCGCACAAGAAGTTGATTAATGTTGTATGGGTCGATAGAATTAGCACTATAAAATCTATTGGAATGCCTCCTTTCCAATTAGTATATGGAATGGATGTAATTTTTCCCACCTCCTTAGGATTTACAGTGCTAAAGTTATTGCAGGAAATACAAGTGGAGCCAAATGATGTACAAAGAAGGACAAATCAAATGATACAACTGTAGAAAACTAGGGAGGCAGTCTAAAACAAAACTTAGATAATTCAAGACAAAATCAAGAAAATTCATGATAGAAGGACTAAATTATATGATTTTGAACGAGATGATCTCGTTTAAAGATGGGACTCCAAAAATGAAGAGAAATGTAAGCATGGAAAGTTTGACAGTGTATGGAAAGGACCTTATAAAATTGAAGCTTTTTGAGGTAACAATGCATTCTTGCTTAAAGATTTCACTGGAGAAGAACCATTAGGAGGACCTATTAATGGTAGAATAGTCAACCACTATCTCACTCAAGGATATATAAGTTTTCATATGTGTCCTAAATCATTTTATCTTTTATTGCAAGTGAGGGTGGCCAACACTAGGAATTGTAGCCTGTAGAGAAGGTTCTAAGCTTTTGATGAGTTGCTGCCAATATTTATAATAAAAACAACTAATCAATTTAGTTATAGGACAAGAACAAAGGACCATTACCCTATGGACAAAGTTTACTGATCTAAGGTGTTTCTGGTGCCTCACAAGGAGGATGCCATCCCCATTGGAGCCTCTATTAGGGTCTTATAATTTATAGGATCAATTGATTATTATCTCTTGATTTTTCTCCCATTGTAGAAAATTTGATGTACGTTAACCTGATAATGCAATATAAATAAAATCAAACTACTATAAACTACTTCTACTATCAATTTTCAGAAGCTTAAAGATCAAGATGAATAATATAACAAGAAGAAGAAGAATCAATGAAAAATACACATGAAAATACTTTGGGGAAAGACTCAACTAAAAACCCCACTATTTTTATTATCATACAAGGTGGAAATACATAGAAATTATACAAAGCCTTAGCTCTCATAGCTAGCCAACTCTCAGTACAATCCTCACAGACGCTCACAGGCAATCTTGGCTTCTCTCCAATCTTCCTCTATACCCTCCAAGCTCCTATTTCCTTGCATTGTTCCTTGTGGATGATTCTCCTGTTACCAAGTGTAACACTCTCTCACACACTATCAGAACTACACAATCCTCAAGGAAAGATGTCTTGACTGCATGGATGAGTTTTATTTATAAGAAAACACATGCAACTGATAGTACACTATCATTGACTTTAACCTCAACTGGATCTTTCTCAGAATAGACATGCATGTGTTTTTGATGGGAGAATCTTCATTTAACTAGAGTACACTAGTTTAGTGCATGCATTTATCAACTAATTGTTAACTCACCAATAGTTCCTCAAATAGTTTGGAACTAATTTAACTAGACTTCACTTAGTAAATTGAGTTAACAAATTACCACTCAAATATAACTCAATCATATCTCCTTAATTTAAGAGATAATGGTTGCATGACTTCAAAAAGACTTTTAACTTGAATTACTACAATTATTTAATTCAAAATGAATTAATCAATTATTTCCAAGTAGTTGTTAAGACTAAATTTGATTTTAATTCACAATTTAATTCAAGGAAAAATTAATTTGTAATATTCTTGTTGCCACATTTCAACACCCATGAGATGTTGTAAATTATTATTGCATTCTGCAAATTATTTTCAAAAGTTCAAAGAAAGAATAAAAACAAAAAATATGATATTAAAAATAGAGAAAGAAAAAGGAAAAGTAAATAAATGGGGGATAATATATATATATATATATATATATATATATATATATATATATATATATATATATATATATATATATATATATATATACACATTAGTGAGAGCAAAAGAGAAGAAATAAAAAATAGACCCCTATAGCGAGCCAATCAAAATGTCGTTTTAAATTAAAAATTTTCAATTTCATAGAGTTTTAATGCTTGGTTATAATGTATTATGTTGTGAAATAGTACGACAAACTTAATTTTTCGTTTTTGATTAAATGATGTGTTTAAATTGATGGCTCAGATTATTCTTGCCAAGATCTACAATGGAGGGATAATTTCGGCCCCCCCACACTCTCGATGGTTAACACAAGGGGGGGGGGGGTGCAAAAAGGTTTCTACCAAGATCACTTGGAGTGATGTGGCAAGGAAGGGGATAATGATTTTTTATTGTTATCTTATTCAATGTTTAGTAATCAATGCATAATCTCCACGAGCCATCTTTCTTTCTCACCAAAACGATTGGTGACTCACATGGTGATGTGCTAGGCCTGATGAACCCTTTCTCGAGCAACTCATGCACCTGCTTCTTGATTTCAGCATTCACTAAAATAGACAACCTTTACATCCCAATGTTAGGCAATGGAACATCTTGCTGCAAAATAATATCATGAACTATTCCCTTTTTGGCTGGTAGACCTTTAGGTTCTTAAAACAAGACATCATACTCTGAAACAACCTTTTCTATATCAGCTTGTTGTTCAGCATTACAACCCTAAAATACATTGGTTTTATCAGGTTCCTTTTCCTTTACAACCATCAGTAAGAATTGTTTGCATGAACTTATCATTCTTTCCATCTGTCTTGAGTTTACGAGAGTGTAACTATTCTTGAGCTTATGAGCTCCTACAAAGTATTCGATTCCATCTTTAACAAGTAGATATTTGTTCTTAGCTCTATAGAAAATAGCCTTTCTATCATACAAGTAAGGAATTCCTAAAACAATTCCACATATATCCAAAGGAATTATGTCTAACTCAACCTCATCTACAAATGCTGACCCAAAAGAAAACTTGAGATTGCACTATCTAGTCCCTTATAGTTGTGCTTTATCATTCAACCATCCTAATGGGTATGGTTTCTTTTGAGGTGTAGTTGCTAATCCCAATTTCTTTAAAATTGCTTCAGAAACCAAATTTACTTGTGAGCCACTATCAAACAAAGTATCAATCTTTTGATTTTTCGAAATAACTCGAATATGGAAAAGCTCAAGTATTTTTCTCTCATTTTATTCAGAAATAACAGATTGAGCAGAATTACTAGTAGATGCTTCAGAATTCTTACCTTTTATACCTGTGGCTGCTATAGTTATTTCATCACCTGAGTCTGACCGAAAATCTTTCTAAATAGCTACAACTATCTTCTTCTTCTTGCCCTCGGACTTCTTAGGTCTCAGCTTTGGATGCAGAATCCAACAATGCCCATCATCATGCCCCTCCTTTTTACAGTGGGTGCATGAAGCTTTAGGTTTCTGTGCAGTGTTAGCCTTCCTTGCTTTCCACTTCTGCTTTCTTTTCTCCTTGCTCTTGCTTAGAGTGGGTTCGGATGGTCCCCCAACTTCTGGATTGCCATTCTTTCCTCTAGCCTCTAGATGAGTAGCTTGTACAGATACCTCATCTATACTAGTGGGATTAAACATGAGGATGGTATGCCTCATGTAGCTGTGTAGACCACCAATGTACTTCAAAAGAGTCTCTGGTGAGTCTAGTGAGATACTCCACATCAATGCTCTCTTTTCGAATTCTTTAGTATACCCTCGCACACTTTTCCCTTTCAATTGTCGAAGAGTTTGCCAACCCATCATAGCTTGTTTCATGTAGAACAATGGATAGAACTACTTTTTGATTGCAGCAACAATTTGACTCCAGACAAGGATGGTCTTACCATGTCCTTTCATATCAGCTTGGGTCCTGCCTTCCCACCAAACCAAATTAGTGCCTCCTATGGGTAGGCTTTCCAGCTGAATCTTACTCTTGTCTTAGTCAATGTTCTATACCCTGCAATACACATCAATTTGTCTAATCCAATTGTCCAACTTTTCAGCATTTAGCTCTCCATCATATATAGGCAAATCAAATTTAACATCTAGCTTAATCAAAGATGCTTTCTTATTATGCACAAGGCTATTAGGAGGTGTGAGAAAGCATTCCTCTTTCTTCTTTCCTTTGTAGTGGTCATGGAAGTGAGACTCATCTTCTCCTTTATCTTGTTTAGAACCTGATGAATCTTCAACTTTTTGCTTTCTAAAGTCTCTGTACACTTCTTGTACCATAGACTTTATAGCTAGGAAACTCTTTATGAATTGAGGGTCTGGCCCTACAGAACCTTCCTCTGACATTGTCTTTCGAGAATAGACTCTCCCAATTTCAGAATTAGTTTCCACCAACTCTGCTTCTCCTAATTTGAGCTTTGATCTAGTGAGCATTCACAACTAAACCAACACAAGCTTGTCTAACCTTACAGCCTAGAGCTCTGATACCACTTGATTTGATATTCACCCTATGAGTGACATCAGTTAAATATTTATTTGTATAAATGTATTACAGACTCATTTTCTAGTGTGTGTTCTATGTTATTGAAGCAATGGGTCGATCAGATTGCCAATGCACAGGCAATAAAATGGAAAGATAGCAGAGAAATATAGTAAGCAACATAAAGACACAAGAAATTGAATAAGGAGTTCACCCTATTCTCCAGGGCTACATCTTTGGTCCAACTTTCAGTGGTGGCCTTGTTTTATTATGCCTTTAAGCAGAGAATTACAATACAAGGACTCAATGAGAGTTCTCCTAAAGCAGTTTTTGCTTGGCAGGGTGGTTCTTGGATTCCCCAAGCCACTGGAGTACACATACTCTTCTTCTTCCTACTAGCTCAGTGACCCTCTAGTCTATAATGGCAAGAGCGCAATGTGGTGCTCAGCCCGGATAGATCCTCTATGGGATGGCTCAAATCTTCAAGCTCTTTGGTCAGCTCAGCATTTGTATCTCTTCTGCTTTGCTTTACTAATTTCCGTGTTCAGTCCTCCTCCTTGGGTTCACTGTTCCCCTTGTTCGTCGCTTGACTTTGACTAACTATCTAACTTCCCCTTTGAGTCGACTGTATCTGTTCATGGCTTTTAGCCATTCATTCCAATGCCTGTTGGGTTCCTCTTCCACCTCTGTCGATTCACCTTCTACAGCTGTGCTTGGAGTTCCCTGTTCGGCGTCATCATCAGCGCTCAGGTAATGGCAACTTGTCCTCCTCTAAAAGGCGCCAGCATGCTTCGTCGGTTCATTTCTTCAGTTACATCATGGATGTGTTCTTCCTCCACCGTGGCAATCAAACAGATTCCAAATCCTCCTAAAACGCGGCGTATTCCTTCGTTGATTCTGCTTCCTCCATCGGGTGTGATCTCAACCATCCGATATGGGGCCTCCAAATCTGATGCCATATGCATGTTTCACCAGGTTGACTTTCTCGACCAATAGCACGTGATCAACGGTGGTTTTCTCTCACCTCCACTTGCCACACATCAATTGGTGTAAGGAATCGCTCTGCTCTCGTCAAAAACCTCTTTCCATTTGATGGCGCCCCAATCAATACCGCTATTTTTCCAAAGCATGGGTCCCGCTTTTGTACCTTAGCACCTTTTGCTTTTCCACCCACGGTTCTCTGGTTCGCCCACGTGTTATAGACATTTTTGTGCCTCGCGACATGGAGCATGAAATGTCAATAATTACAGGGATCCTCAGTCCCTAAACATGTTGTTCTTACCCCTAAAAGAACAAGGTCATCAAACAACAGCACTTCCAATTAGTTCTCCACCTGAAAACACTTCAAAATAGGCTTATTTTGGATCATGTCAGCTGCTCCACTGAGCATCTGCGCTGGAATGCAACTGCTCCTCCTTGTACCTGCGCTGGAAGTCAAATCTAATGAAGGCTACCTGCGCTGGGCGAGATTGGCCAAGTGGCACAGTCATTCTGCAAGGTGTCAACTGCCCAGGAAGCTTCCAAACTGACACTTGGTTCATGAGATTCGCCCTGTGATGAGTAAGAGGTACTTGATCACCATGTGTAAGCAAGGATCTCCAAGTGGACTCAAGAACTGAAGATTAACTGAAGAGGGAGAGGACACAAGGCAGCTTCATGTCAGTCTCAAGCTGACTCATCCTCTCTTCTTCTCTCCTATATATAGAGCTCTTCTAAAGGTCTAAGGGGGCTGGAATTTTGTGTAAAGCAAGGAGGTGCTGTTGGTTTACAGTTAGAGCTATTGGGTGATTGTTTTACTAGAGGTGAAGAGGAGAGTTCTTGCTGCTGGGGAGGTGCTGCTGGATTGGAGCCATCATTGGTTGTAACCTTCTTAGAACCCTGTTACTTCTATCAATAAAGTTTTGCATGTTCTCCTATATACTTGTATTGCATTGATGTATTGTATTTACTCGTATATTTGATTCACTCTAATCCATGCATCAGTTATGAGTACATGTATCTTGTAGTTTCCTCTCTTGTTTTGTGCAGGATCTGTGTGTAGCTGAACCGGCAAAGAGAGCAAGGAGCTGGGAACAAGAGACAAAGAGAGAGGATAAGGATCGACTAAGCGAAAGACACCAGGTTGGTTAATCTTTTCTTCCTTCTCTCTGTACTTTCATAAAGGAAAATATCAAAGCTTTACTTTCAGTTGTTGCTAAAGACTGTCACCTTTAGAGTAGGGATAGGGTCATCTGAGTCGGATACTTTTCCCCACAACAAATTGGCGACTCCACTGGGGAGCCTAGTATCTTGTTGGTGTTTGTAGTATTTTGCTATTCATTTCTTGAAGAAAAGAGTACCAAATCGAAAAGCTTTTGACTATATCAAAAGCGAAGTAGAGGGACTGCTACTCTTGCTCATTTGCTGAGCAAATTCAAGATTTAAAGAGCTTATCTACAAAATACTCTTTACTCTTTGTGATAGATCTTCATCCTCTTGATCATCCCTTAGCCTATACTTGACCTATAGCTTTTTATTTCAGCAAAAACAGTGCATTTTTGAGCTTTTTATGACCCGGAAAACTTTGTAGACGTAACTCTCGTGTCCCAGAGCAGGTTGTCCACAGGCAGTCTGCATTACAGCGCAGGTGCTCCCTTCGGGAACTGCGCTGAGAGTCAAACTGACAGACCAGAGCCTGCGCTGGTCCAGTTAGCCATTGTCTTGCTCAGTTTTCCCATTGTGTCTTGGCCCTGTTTTCACTGATTTTTTGCTGATTGCTTGCTGGTCATTGTATTTGCTGTAAACCATTCTCCTTGACATTATTCTGCCTCAGTTGTGTGATGAAGCTGTGAATGTTCTTTCAGTATTTCTTGTTTCAGTTACAGTTTCCCATTGTGAAAAGCGAACCAGTATAGCTGTGGCCTCTTAGATCCTGAACTGTAAAAGTGTCTTTGTGATCTTAAGAGCTAGTTTTATTACTGTTCATGGCTGTTTGAGTTTGTTTGTTTTTCATTTTATGGTTTGAATCTATACATTTCCAGTGTTTAAACAAGTCGATCATAAGGTGTCTTTTTTATTTTGGACAAGCTTGTTTATTTCTACTTGAAATTAGATTCAAAATTATACAACAGTTTCCTTTCTGTCTTACATCAACATTAAGGATAACGAAAGGAAATACATGCATTGTGCATTTTGCATTTGACTGTGTGCTTGACGATTTAGGAAAATGTGCATTTTAGTGTGTGTTCTATGATCTGTGGAAAAAGTTGTGTCTTTCTTTTCCCTCAGTAGATTAAGGTTTTCAAAGTTGAAAGATTGAAAAGATTTGCTTCTCATCTTAGATTGCATATAGGAAGTTGTATATATACATCTCATGGCGACCCTGAAAGGCAAACTGTTAAGCAAGATCAACATTAAAATAAACCCAATTTACATAACAACGCTTTGTAACATAACGCAAACATCTAGAGGTCTAGGTAGAGACGTGTTCCGGCGTCGTTAAACATAGTGACTGTCGATCTCTACGAAGGTGGGTGATTCCTCCTGAGAGTCGGTGGCACTAACACGGACTTGTGCTCCCGCGTACCGTCGCGTATATTGGGAGACCCCTATAGGCTTTTATCCTTTATCCTTAGGAAACCGTGTCGGCCGCCCTACTGATCGCGATGCAGTGAACACAGCATTCACGAAGATCGACCACCCGTACCGTAAAACGTATTCTGTGGTTTCGCGAAAGGTTTGGCACACCCTCTACCTAGATCTCCAGAGCAGTTTCTTTTGGCCTTTTTCAAACTCTATAACTGAAAAAGTCCAACCGAGCATTTGTCACTTCGGGCTCGTTAAAACATCGAAGGCGACTAGAGTCATCTTTAGCTTTTTCTCGACTCTTAAAACATGAAAAAGCAAGTTTGTGTCTAAAAGCGTCGTTAATAAAATTTATTTTAAGCGGAACATAATCACCTGTTATTCCCACGTTGATCTTTCAGTTGAAAAGTATGGAGCCCACCAACCAAGGAGGTAACCTTAGCGGAAGTCCAAATCCCTTCTCCTCTTGGGGAGATGTTGGTGCGCCTCATATGGCAACATTGTCACTTCCAGGATTGACAATTGGCCTACCTGTATGGCTCTTTTCAACTAATGTAGTCCAGATCGCCACTAATCCTGAGCAGTCGAATCAACAGTCAGAACAATCTAGAACTACCCACCAGCCTTCCACTTCTTATGATACTTCCTCTGATCCTTCATCTTCACAAGGTAGAGCTGGCAAAAGCCAGCCTCCCAAGGAGAAGAAGGAAAAGAAGAAGAGAGAAAAGAAGCAGAAGGAGCCTATGGCGAAGGCGACTGGGGGCAAGCAGAAGAAAGCTGACAAAAACCCACACACTGCACCGACCGGGCCTAAATCGCCATGTGTCATTTGCAAAGGGATCCACTTCCATCGTGATTGTCCTTGTATTCCCCGGATACTAAGGGACTGGTCCCCAAGGTTGCACAATCCGGTAGCATCAACCTCTGGTTGTCATGTTGATTGCAATCCGTCGACTAATGAGAGTGAAGGACAAAGAAGGGGACCAAGATCACCCTGTCTATTGTGTGAAGGCAATCATGCCATCCACAAATGTCCATTCTTAGATGAGGCAAAGAGAGTTTTGGAAGATCGCCCGGTTTCACCGTTGCGACTTCCTCCTGGATACCAAAAACGCGTGCCTAATCCCTCGATAGTTGAAAATACAGCTGGCCCGCTCAAGTGGTCATCTGAAGTGTCGGTCATTGAGAATGAACCTACTGAATCCAGACCAGACGAAAGTCTAAAGGTCGAAACGGCAGTTGACCCGGTTCTTCCTTCAGAGGTTCTATCGTCCAATGACTCCGTCATTGAAGACCCGTCTTCAAATGACACCGTCGCCGAAGAGTCGTCTTCATGCGACACCCTCACTGAAGAGAATAAGGATGACACCATCCAGGTTCTTTTCATCAGCACCGACTCTGATGAGCGTCAGGGCAATGCGCCCATTCCTTTATCGCAGGAAGGAACATCATCAGGGTCATATCCGGCCGTATATTCGGTCCCATCACCAAGCAACCTGGTTGTATCCTTTGATTGGAATCAACTAGGCAGACCCCGGTTACCAGCCAGTACACCATTCAGAATCATTGTCCAGATCTATAGAATGATTATGGCTGGTACTATCATTGATGAAGGGGCATCTGTGAGTATCCTTTCCTCTGTTGCTTGGAAAGCACTGGGTTCCCCAGCGCTTTTACCTGAGTTGAGAAATCTCTCAGGTTTTGATAAAGGAACCAGTCGACCATTAGGGATCCTCCCGAATGTACCTGTTACATTGAAAGGGAAGACCGTCGAGATGAACGTGATGGTCGTCCAAGGACCTTTGGATTATAACCTACTCCTTGGACGTGACTATATTTATTGCATGGGAGCGATAGTCTCCTCACTCTTTAGAGTAATGTGTTTTCCACACGAAGGAAGGGTGGTCAAGCTCGTAGACCAACTTTCGTTTCCGGGATCTCGCATCGCAAATAGTCAAATACCATTCCTAAATGGTCTGTTCACTCAAGATTCGCCTCCACCCCCAGTCCTCCTTCCCGATGAGTGCGAGTGATTCGGAAAGAAAGACTAGGACCCAGGGGGCATGCACCCTGGTCTGCTTCGGGCAGAAGAAACCCCGGGTATAAGGAAGAATTTCCGCAGAAGAATATGACTAGTCCGTACCCCGTCCGTGGAAGGAAGTGGGGTTGTTCTGGAATAGTGTTCTTTTGTTAAAGTTATGTGTTTGGCAAAAGAGTCATTCACCTTTGTCTAAAAAAGTGGGCAATGCCCAAGTAGGAATTCCCTTATCGCGACGAATAGTAACCATCTTTGAATTCAAGCCTCGCCCATTAAAACATATGTTTTGAAGGATAAGCAGGGGCAGCCTACAAAGTAGGGGACTATATTGTTGTGACAGAGGTAACCATCTTTGGACAACCCAATGATAGACACCGCCGAAGAAAGGGATTGATTTGCGGCAGCAAATAGAACCCTCTTCAGATAATAAGAAAGAGGCAAACCTCGTTGATAAAGGGGCAGTCTCGAAATTCTACCCTATACCTGGGGGCATGCAAACTTTTGGAATGCAAGCAAGGGACGACTATTTATATTTTAAATTTTTAGGTCCTCCCTTTAAACCTGTAGGTCTAACCCTTTAAACTCGTAGGATTAGCCGTTTCCGACCTTGTATGAAGAAAGCCTGTGGGGCAAAAGTAAAAATTTGCCAAAATTGGAGCATAGCTTTGTGAGATAAAGCTCCTTAAAAAATAGTTATCTCATAGGAGGCGTTCTTTTTATGACTGGTATATCGAGCAGTTTTAGCACATAGTTCATGCTCGTTAAAAAATAAACGCAAGATTCGAGCAGTTTTAGCATATAGTTCATGCTCGTTAAAAAATAAACGCAAAATTCGAGCAGTTTTATGACTGAATTTATGCTCGTTAAAAAATAGAAAAGTGTGAGCAAAAGTTTCCCCCAGAGTTCAAGCTCATGGAAAAAATGAACCTATCCCGGTAAATAACCTTTTGAGATTGTAAATTCATCAGCCATAAGAACCTTGATCGTGTTTTCATCCATCACCTCCACTGTTCATTTGGCCGATCATTCACTTCCATTTGTGTGTTTACCTCTTTTGAGAAACAGCTGCGAAGGGTGATTTCATCTAGCCATCCTTGTGACACTGCCGTGATTGGAAAATTCCAATTTGTACATGGAATCTGCTGCTATCCCTGTTTATCACTCGTTCCTCAAAAGACGAGTCTTCTTTGAGCTCTTTTCACTGACTCGTAAAATATGAAAAGTTTGCCGAGTTTTGGCCTTCCCGCTCGTTAAATGACCGGAACGCTATCCCTCCTCTAAATTTTAATATTTTTGGACCTGAGGGATTATTGCACAAAAGGATCGAGCGCTTGTCTTGTTCGGCTCGTTAAAAGTACCGAACAGCCATCCCTTCTGTATTGTTTTATACTTTTTCGGACTTAAGGGATTAGCTGACGAAAAAGGGATTATGGAGTTGACTTTCTGTACCTTTTCAGACTCTCTAAAAATGAAAAGGACCGAGTTTTCATTGTCGTTAGACTCGTTAAAATGATTAAATAGCGACAAACTTGTCTTTAGACGAGAACGAGTTTCCCTATCGCTAAGCTCGTTAAATCATAGCGATGGGCTTGCCCGAAGGGCAGGTTATAGAACAAGCATATGTTATCCTCCTCAAGCTTGACAAAAATAAAGAGGTACTGGTTAGAAATGACTGGGGAAAAATTGGGAGAACATCAAAGTTTAATGGTAGCAAGTCACTCTTGAACATGACACTTTTCCTCCGTACCACATCGGGTTGGGTTGTTTCATTCACCGGTCTCATCACCATGGTCCTCGCCAAACCATCCACATTTGGGGTAATGCTACCGATCCATCGCATCAGTGTCGTTATATGTTCAAGAGGGGTCATTCTGAAAGTGTCAACCGTGTCCCATCCACTACCATACATTATCCTTCATCCATTCATGATCGCCACCCTGAATCATATGTCACAGTTTGTTTTCACCTCCACTAAAATCATTAGCTCCGTTCCGTGTCATTGATGTGGGATTCATTAAGGCCCTCCTTTGACGGATCGCTTCTTGTCGACTTCAGCTCATTATCCAAGAAGTTGATCTAGGAACAACCCCATCAGTACTTTGAAGCTTGCATGCCTCAATGGCAAGTTTCTCACTTCCGGCGACAGGTATACATCAATGACCTTCGACCAGAAGATTTTGCGTGGCGTTCGACGCCAAGTCCTTTATTCACGCCACGTGAATTGTACTGCAGTACCTTGAGGGTCATTATCATTATCGGTGATTCCTCTCGCGCTTGTTAACGGTTTTCATCATTGACCGGTAATCAAGCGATGTCTTTCCATGTTCGACTTCAGCGAAATTCTCACATGGATCGACTTGTACTTAGAGTGAAGATCGAACGAGTTTGAAGACCCCGGATCTAGTTTCATCCATTCGGGCTGCGATATATATTCAGGAAATATAAAAGCATTTGTCATGTACATCATTGCAGCAGATGATCATCCTACTCAAAGGATGATAATTTCAGCAGAAAATTATCAGTCTACCTTCAGACGATCGTCTGTCATATGTACCAAAATGTATTTATAAAAGTTGAGCATGGGAATGCCCGCCTCAGCTAGATCATGAAAATAGAATGAAAAATAATGTATTGTATTGTATTATATTACAGGGCGCCTCCTCAGCACTGGAATGAACTTCGGACCCTCTAGATAAAGCATTTCACCCGATAAACGGCCTCATACTTTAGGGGGCAACTGTTATAGACATTTTTGTGCCTCGCGACATGGAGCATGAAATGTCAATAATTACAGGGATCCTCAGTCCCTAAACATGTTGTTCTTACCCTTAAAAGAACAAGGTCATCAAACAACAACACTTCCTATCAGTTCTCCCCCTGAAAACACTTCAAAACAGGCTTATTTTGGATCATGTCAGCTGCTCCACTGAGCATCTGCGCTGGAATGCAACTGCTCCTCCTTGTACCTGCGCTGGAAGTCAAATCTAATGAAGGCTACCTGCGCTGGGCGAGATTGGCCAAGTGGCACAGTCATTCTGCAAGGTGTCAACTGCCCAGGAAGCTTCCAAACTGACACTTGGTTCATGAGATTCGCCCTGTGATGAGTAAGAGGTACTTGATCACCATGTGTAAGAAAGGATCTCCAAGTGGACTCAAGAACTGAAGATTAACTGAAGAGGGAGAGGACACAAGGCAGCTTCATGTCAGTCTCAAGCTGACTCATCCTCTCTTCTTCTCTCCTATATATAGAGCTCTTCTATGAGGTCTAAGGGGGCTGGAATTTTGTGTAAAGCAAGGAGGTGCTGTTGGTTTACAGTTAGAGCTATTGGGTGATTGTTTTACTAGAGGTGAAGAGGAGAGTTCTTGCTGCTGGGGAGGTGCTGCTGGATTGGAGCCATCATTGGTTGTAACCTTCTTAGAACCCTGTTACTTCTATCAATAAAGTTTTGCATGTTCTCCTATATACTTGTATTGCATTGATGTATTGTATTTACTCGTATATTTGATTCACTCTAATCCATGCATCAGTTATGAGTACATGTATCTTGTAGTTTCCTCTCTTGTTTTGTGCAGGATCTGTGTGTAGCTGAACCGGCAAAGAGAGCAAGGAGCTGGGAACAAGAGACAAAGAGAGAGGATAAGGATCGACTAAGCGAAAGACACCAGGTTGGTTAATCTTTTCTTCCTTCTCTCTGTACTTTCATAAAGGAAAATATCAAAGCTTTACTTTCAGTTGTTGCTAAAGACTGTCGCCTTTAGAGTAGGGATAGGGTCATCCGAGTCGGATACTTTTCCCCACAACACCACGTGATCGAGTGCTTGGGCTTTTCCTTCACGGCCTTGTTCGCCCAGCTAATCGCGCATCAAAAAACACCTCTGTTTCCCGATTCGGGGCTCCCATGGGCTACTTTGACCTCCTGCGTAGTCTCCATGGGCCTCAGTCAGCGCCCTTTGACCGAGGTCCTCGTCGTTCCATGTTGGCTGCCATTGCCACTGGTTTAGGGTGTTTTTAATCATTGTTTTGGATTTCTTTAGAGATTTTTCCTGACCTGAAACAGTCACGGTTCTTTGAAAGTCTTCTATAGATCCAATTTGGATCATCTGCTGATAGTCCTGTGCCTTGAAGGTAGCAATATTTTTCCCACTGACATCGCTCAATATCGTTGTCTCAGTGCCAGTGTGTGAGATGATCCAATGTATCATGTCCGTGCATCAGAACATAATATACTTGCATGCAATCTGGTACAAGTTGGAATTGTGAATGTTCACATAGGCTTGGCAGTCTTCAGGATCTTCCCCAAATGTTCCAGAGAATGCATCATTGACCTCTTTCCATTTAAGCTCGATGTCTTTGTCTACGATCAGCTTGGTGTCTTTGTAAAATCAGCAAACTCATAGACACTCGTTTAACAACTCTTCTAGTTGTGCTTCTGTCAATGTCCTTTGATCCTGCTCTCTTGGAGGCCATTGATCCTAAACTTCTAAGAGATGGATGAACACCTGCTATATCTGGAGACATGGTGACATGCACATTGGTGTTCCAGATTACTCTATTTTCACCTTATTCCCATAAGCCTTAACCTTTGTTTTATCTCTATTTAACCCTCTCATTCCTGCACTAGTCCAAGATAATAATTTATTCCTACATATACTTCATATTTCATAATTAAGATTTGTTAAATGCTTTATTAATTAGTTTACATAGATTTCATACCTTTTAGTATCTCTTGTAACTTATGTTTAACTTTCATAAAAGTAATTGAAGAACTAAGTGATAATCATTATTTAGCGTGATTAGTGCAGGCAGATTCCTGCACTGCCAATGATGTTGCTCTGTGATCTCTATGATATTCCAGGCGAGCATATTTTGATCCACAACTCCTAGTTCAATTTCGAACTATTTGAGGATGGACATTGGTGGTGTATAGTTAGGAATACTTGCCAAGAATATGGTATACAGCTAGCAAAGTTCATGCTTTATTATAACCATCATCCAATTTTGGAATGTTGTTTGTTAGTCCGTTCGGCAGAAAGGCTTGAATAGGAAATGACTGTAATTAGGAGAATATGGCTAAGGCCGAGAGACTGTATATAATGTAGACCATAGGTAGAGTGAAGCTAGCGATCTATGAGTTGTAATTTTATTTACTTTGTAATTTTGTATCACCCTCGGTTTTGGGCTATACTCGCAGTATCATGTATATTCGCTAATCAAGTTAATACAAGGAATGCACCATGTTGTATTCACACTGTGTTTAATTTTTATTTCATGCGTGATTAAGTGTTGAACCATTTCATTCCGTAAATGGGAAATAAGCTAAATAAAAGGAGATATGGATAGGAGGTGTGTGTGCGTGTGTATGAAATATTACGAAAAATTTCATTTGTCATCTTTAGATTATTCCCGCCAAGATCTACAGCAAAGGGATAATCCCCCTCCACACTCCTGACGGTTAATAAAGGTGGGGGGGGGGGAAATGGTTTCTGCCAAAATCACTTGGAGTGACATGGCAGATCTTGGAGAATTTCAAGGGGCTCCCTCCCAAACAACTTACCACCTACACCCGCCACCGCCCTCGAAATATCATTATCTCCCGCCAACTATTCGTTGCCTCCACCTACACTCCTGCTACCTGTATTCTCATCCGTCACTCCACTCCTGCCATAAAGTTAAATTTTTCATTGTGAAACCTATCCAACTGCTATAAAAACTTGTGGAAGCTTGCAATTCACTCCTTTCACCATACCATTGATTTTGAAGATCAAAGATCAAGTTACCACCAACTGTCAACATTCTACAATTTTTTTTCCTTTGTGAAGTCAACCAAATTTCACTTGGGTAACCTTGTTCTTTAGATTTGTCTCAATCAATGCCGACACACAACGAAAATGGGAAAGTTTCAGAGGAAAATCCCATGATTCCCCCTATCTCGGATTTACATAAGTACCCTCTGACTAACATCCAGTATAAAATTATCGAGACGCAGTGTGAACTCGACCTTTACAAACTTCACAACTGCGCAAAGAAAAATTTCCTCAAGAAAAGTGATGATCTAAACATTTAGGAATCCTTTCTCCCTCAGTTTATTTTTCCCCAAACTCACTTTTTCCCTTAATTTTCCACTTGGCGCCATCTATGGTACCTTCCAATCCAAAAAGATGTTATTTTCAAAAATAACAAAGTCATCTTCTTGATTTACCCTGAAAGTATTTACCAGGCCTGTAAATTGAATACCAAACCTCCAATCGTCATTTATCAGTTGATGTATTAATGGAGTTATGAAAAAATCTGACTTTCCTTCAGAGAGCACAGATATTCGAATGTTTCCTTCCCGAAAATGTTGAATTACGCTGGGAAAATCCCCCATACCCAGTTTCAATCTTCTAAGAAATGTCTAAAGAAGTAATTTCTATGGTAACCTCATTACTTGGGTATTATAATGATTAATGGGTAGATGGGATAGTTGTGGGATTTCTGTCAATTTTTGCAGTTGAGAAAAAACCATCCATTCTTTTCAATTATAGTCAATTTATGTGCAATACAATGCATGATCAATTTTCTAATTTCAAAGCTGAAGGTCTTTTCAAATATCAATCGATATTGGTTTATCTTATGTTATTTCATTCAAACAAGTTCAAATTTCCTTTATACAAGACAAAAAATGATGGAAATCCATTGTTAGTGATTCACTGGGTCATAAATAACATAGAAGAGTATATTTATATTGATTTTGTAGATAATTTTCTACATACCTCATTATGCTTCCTTTGCAGTAATGTGATCTCGATGGTTTCACCAGAGATAAAGAAGGCTTTTCACTTGTCAGAGCAATCAAAAGTTTGATACTGGTATTTATACCAGAATTATACTAAAATTAGAATATATGGATGAGAGTTACATCCTCACAGGTTACCAATGTTTGTACGAGTCAGAATATTTGCATTAGAATACACTAGACAAATGTTGAACATGGATGAGATGCACTTTGTGCCCTACAAAACGAAAGCACAGTTCAAGCTAAAGGCTCATATAGGTCCTTATATTATCAACAACACAGCTGCAAGAAATGAGCTGAAATTTATTTTAAGTCAAAAGAAATTTAAGTCTAGTTTCACTTGGTCTTATGATCCTCTAGGCATCATTTCAAAACATAGATTGGAACAAAAGAGTAATTCGTTAACATAAACCAAGTCCCAAAATTGAACAATATTATAACCAAGATGGATGGAAAAAGGGAAATTTACAATAAGATGAAGAACAACTGATTAGTAAATCATCCATACAAACGCCTATTCCCAAGGAAAAGGAGGTCAAAAGGGAGTGAGAGGCTTATGTCCTCTACGGACTCTGAAACTCAAGGTGCATGATATCTTATTTTTAAAAGAAGAAATAACTACCCAAACAATACTAAAAAATGAGACCCTCAAGTTGATCCTTAGGTGATTACTATCCAAGATGAATCTCCAAAAGAAAGGGATACACAAGAACCACCCAAAGTATTTTTGATATGAACTCCTTGCACTCCTTCCCCTCAAGTAGAAGAAAAAATTTAGTCACCTACCGTGGAAACAACAATTTAGTCTCCATTATCATCTAGTTCTCAAATTTCAACTCAACAGAGTATATTTTCAGGGTACATGGAGATAAAGTTGAAAAATGAAGCTTCAGAGGCTTCAACTTACTAAGAATTTTTGAAGTAGGCAATGAAAATACAACATAGATTTCCCTTTGCATTCGACTCAGAGAAAGGACGGTTCCAAATGGCCTTCATGGAACCTTTAATGCCATCTCCTAGGAGTGTTGGAGACTACAAAGCCTCCATGTTGTGAATTGATACAAATAAGATACATGAAATCAATCAAATCGATTCACACAAGCAAACAGGGGAGATAATCTTTTGAACAATCACTAGTTCGACCATGACTGCCTTGAAATTGCAGTCATCTTGGAACAACATGTCTTCTCAGTTCAAGATTGAGCAGATGTCCTCATTTGTTAAAGACAAAAGAATGAAAACTCTAGAAGATTTCAAAATAAAGCTAGGACATGACCCTGCTAATATCAAGGAAGCATAAGAGATTATAAAGAGCAAAGAGTCAATGTTCAAGCATTAAGAAATCAACTAAAGCTGCCATCCATGGAGCATCCGCAAGCTAAAGAAGTTTCTAGCATAGAAATGGAAAATGACAAAATATTTACAATAGCTGTTAAGAAGAATGCACAAATATAGAATGTTGGGTTGTGTTATATTCTTTCCACAACTAGCCCACGTAGTTAACTGGGGGGTTATAAGGGTGAATCCTCCCCTTTGTTGCATCGATTGTGTAGCGGGGGGAGTCACAGGGGGTTTGAGGGGTGTAGGTCACTCCACTTTGTGTGGTTGGGCAAACCTACCTATGGTTTTGTGCATGTTTTTCGCACATGGTTTTGGATGCGATGGTTTTCGATCCATGGTATTTGGATGCTTCGGCATGTATAATTATGTATTGTAACATTGTAAGGAACATAATCAAAATTCAAGATGGTAATCCCGGTTTTGGGATCCAGGGGAAAATATCTATGTATATGTGTTTTATGTGTTATGCTCTCGCATTGTTTATTTTTTGTGTTTATAATTCGTATGCAGGTAATTTCGTTATGGGGTTAAAACCTACATTTGGTATCAAATTTGTTTTGGCTTCAAGGGGACACCTTTGTTGTTGAGGATTTTTGCTCAGACCTGTGGTAGACCCCGTTCAGTGGGAGATCGATTCTGGTGGTGAAAGAAAATGGCGAGCAGTGGAAATATAGAGATCGAGAAATTTTTTGGTAAGAGTTTTGAGTTTTGGAAACTCAAGATCTGTTGGTAGATAAATATTAGTGGATAGCGGTAGATCCAGGTACTAAACCAACGGGAGTGCCTGATGAAGAATGGAAGAAGTTGGATCAAAAGGCTAAGAGCACAATAGGATTATGTGTCTTAGATTCAGTATTGTTGAATATATCAAGGGAAGCTACATCGAAGGCTTTATGGGACAAGTTAGGGACTTTGTACCAATCTAAGTCTCTAGTGAATAAACTGTTGCTACGGAAAAGGCTGTATAACCTGAGGATGAAAGATAGAGACTCGGTGACAGAGCATATGAATGCGTTGAATACTTTGGTAAGTGAGTTATCATTTATTCTCTACCATATTCGTGGGATAGTCTGGTTATTGCAATAGGTATTAATGCAACTTCTTTGCAGTTTGATGAAATAGTCTCATCCTTGTTGACGGAGGAGATGAGACAGAAAAATATGGAGAGCGAGAATGGTGATGCCTTGTATGTATGAGGATGGTCCCAGAAGATAAAAAGTAATGAGTCACCAAGTGGGAGATATAAAGCTAGAGGGAGATCTAAATCTCCAGGAAAACTTGTAAAGGTGGTGTGCTGGAAATGCAGAAAGGAAGGGCACTACAAAAGAGGCTGTAAATCTAAAGCTCCTGAAAAAGGAAAGGGATCTGATGATGATCCTTCTGAAAAGTTAAAAACCACCTCAGATGAATGTGGGGATGTGTACTTGCCTTCTTCAAGTACACAAGTAGATCATGAGGCATGGTTGATTGACTTAGGTGCATCCTTTCACTTCACTCCCCATATAGAGTGGTTCTACGAGTATGAGAAATACGATGGTGCTGATGTCTTCTTAGGGGATGATAAGAAGGCTAGAATTGTTAGCCGCGGAAAAGTAAAGTTGAAGTTGCAAGGTGGAAGGGTTATAACACTTTTGGGTGTTCTACATATTCTTGCATTGGCCAAAAATCTGATTTCTATAAGCAAGTTGGATGATGTAGGTGTAAAAATAGTGTTTGAGAAGGATACCTGCAAGATGGTTTGGGGAGGACTGGTACTGATGTCAGGAGTTTGGATTAGAACTATGTACAAGCTACATGGTAGCACTGTTGTTAAAGGGTGCAACAGTTCTGTGGTTCCTGAAATTGGAGTATAAAATCTAGTGGTCTCTCGAGAGAAGACCATGTTGTGGTAGCAAAGGCTTGGAAATATTCGAGAGAAGGGCCTTCAAATAATTCATGGTAAAGGTATGGTAGAAAGTATGAGTAATAGTTCTCTAGATTTTGATTTCTGTGAAAATTGTGTATATGGGAAGTAGAATCAGGTGAGTTTCCCCACTGGTGGTAAGAGGGCGAAACAAATATTAGATCTTGTGCATAGTGATGTGTTTGGACCTATGAAGGTTCCATTACTGGGTAAGTCTATGTACTATGTATCATTTATAGATGACTTCTCAAGGAATACATGGATATATTTCCTTAAGAAGAAATCTGAAGTCTTTGACAGGTCTCAAGAATTTAAGGCTCTGGTGGAAAACTAGATAGAGAAGAGGATAAAGGTGCTGAGGACAGATAATTGTGGAGAGTTTTGTAGTAAGGAAACTGAAGAATTCTGTAAGAAGTGTGGTATAGCATGATAGAAGGCTACTCCATATACACCACAGCAAAATGGAGTTGCAGAAAGAATGAACAAGACATTGATGGAAAAGGCAAGAAGCATGCTCAATGGTGCCAGGTTAGGACATGAAGTTTGTATAGAGGCGGTGGAGACAACATGTTACGTGGCCAAAAAATCACCTTCATCAGCGTTGGAGGATAAGATTCCACAAGAGGTATGGACTAGTAAGAAACCCTCTCTATCACATCTTAGGGTATTTGGATGTGATGCATGTTAGAGTCGGTCTGGTCATCCCTCTGTCAGAGATCAAAACTCTTTTTGCCTTTCATGTTTAGGTGTCCTATATCTCTCGATCAGTTGCATTCCGTTAGGAGCATGTCATAAATCTATCAGAAGGGACTTTTTCATTCATCCCCCTCATGCTTTACACTACTAGCTCAGGCCTGTTCATCAAAATCAAGTCTTAAAAGTCATTTGTAGTCCTGTTTCAGTTTCTAGGTCATAAGAATCATTTTAGTCATTAGGTCTAGGGTTAGTCAATTTGGTCTTCAACAAGGTTTAATTAAGCCAGTAGGCCAAAGGGAGGTTCTTGATAGGTTGTTATTTCAAAGATTTTTATCGTCATATGGATGGATTATGACTTTTGTTCAAAATTTTGTTTTGAAGACAAGTCGACATTTCGTTTTTTGTAATAATTTTCCAAAATTTTCAGTTCTTGAATTCTTCGAGCGCAACCCTGGTCTCCTTTGCCAAATCCCATGTCAGCTATTCCTCCAAAAAATTTCCATGAATTTCATCATTTAACCAAAAAATCAAGGAGGAAACAAAAAGACAGAGTTCTATTGATTGTGAAAAAGTGTCAATTTCAAAACATTACAAAAATGGGTTTTGAAGAACCAAAAATCAAATCAATGTCTTTATAAGCTTTTTCCATGAAGATCAATGTCATTTTGCACGCCAAGGTCAAAGAAAAGCATTTGAAACTAAATTGGGTGAGCAAGTGCGTGTTTTGGGGCGAAATAGCTTGCAGCTAGTCGGCGCGATGCACAGAACATGTGGCGCGGTGCACTGGAAGTGCGCGACGCACTGGGAGAAACTACCTAGTGTTATTCTGAATGGGCACGGTGCACTGGGAGCATGCAGTGCATTGGGTTCTTGGCACGGTGCATACAGTCCAAAGCCCGTAATTGTTTCAAATTTCACCAATTTTCTCATAACTTGCGTGGATTCGCCAGGTAGGGTTGCTATTTTGATATTTCATCCAGTTTTGTGATTAGTGATGGTGGTTTATGGATGACAATGGGTGAGCAAATATATCAAACCCTCTTTCTATAGACACAAGCAAACTTGCTGCCAGGGTTTCAGAACTCACTGTTTTGCCACCAAAATCATTTCTCCTTCCCATTGTTCTGTTGTCTTCACCAATCCCTAATTCCCTATCACCTAAATTCATTATTCCCTTCTCCTACATGCTCTGTCCCAAATCCTCCAACCTCACACCTCAAAACCTATACAACAATCCCAAACCCTAAACCCTATTCCCATACATAAATCCCTCAAACCCTCTCCCATATTTCCCTATCAAATTTCTCCCAATAATTCCCATTCCTCACTATTATTTCCCCTTCCTAGTAGTCCCTGTTTCATTTTTTGTTTCCCTTTGCTGGCAGACTTTTCACTCTACAGAGCAGTTAAACAATTTTCATATATAGCATCATCTTTTCTTCAAGGTATTTTGTACAGTAGTAATGGCATCTGAGCATTCATCGGACTATGAAGTAGAAACCCAAAGTGGCTCACCCTTGGAAGAATAGGCACCTCGGAGGCCTCATAAAGGTGGTAGACATGTTAGAGAAGAACCAACCACCCTTGCAGAATTGCAGGCCTACCCTCTTGCTATGCAGTGTTTTCAGCATCAGTCATGCTATGAGTTTTGTCAAAAGGTGGCTAGTGTTCAATTTCATCATGAGCTGGCTCATCTTTTTATGCTGCACTTACATGGAGATCAAGCTACCTTAGCTGGTGTCACCTTCACACTTACACATGAATCTGTCTCATTAGAAACCGGTATACCGAACATTGGTGAACCATGGCACAAGAAACAGAAGATTGATCGACAGCATTATGAGCCATACATTAAAACCAATTTCTTGAGGCATCTCAAGAGAGTGTTCCCGTTCCGATATCTGAAAGATGAATATGCTCCACTAATGAAGTTGATCATGAAATATTTCAGCTGTGAGGGACAATTCTCTCGTCTCTATGCTTATCACATCAGGTTTCTCATGCATTTCACCAGGGTACGGATGATGAACATTATGTATTTCATTTGCCGGAAGATAGAGAGTATGACCACCTTTATGCAGCACAAAACCCCTCAGCAGCAACTTAACAGTGTCTATCATTTTGCTCTTATTAAGGTTTTGGTGGTTCATCAACTTAGATTGCAGGGCATCACTTGGGATGATTTCATCTCTCGTAACTTCTTCAGAGCTTCAAGGGGATTATCAAAGGTCAAGCATGAAAGTGGACCTTCTCATCAGTATGAGCGCCATGAGACCGCTAGTGTGTCGATATTCATCACATATCAGAGAGGCACCAGACATTTGTTTGCAGCGGAAAAGCGAGTGTTATCTCCACCCGGGGTGGAAGGGGCCTCGCTTCCTCCATCAGCATCACAGGTACAGGACAATGGCAAGAGGAAAATGCAGGAGGAGGGGCCTTCAGGTGAAAGAGAGACTGACTTCATTCTCATTCACGATGATGATACAGATACGGGTCCACAAAGCGCTAAACTTAGAGAGATCATCTAGGAGCAGCAAACAGAGATCGAAGCCTTATCCCTTGACATAGTGAGAGGTAAGTGGACCATGAAGTACTTGGAGCAGAGGAACAAACAACTTGAAGATCAACAGGCAATCATGGAGCTACAAAACATCCGCGAGAATCGCCAAGCTACACAGAGGAGAAGAATTGATCTCACGTCATTGGAGCAAGAGATTAATGAAGATCGGGAGGCCAATATTGAGAGAGTTAACATGCACTTAGAGAGACTATTGGACAAGGCTGTGAAAGGCCATGCATTGCTGAGACACATGGCTTTCCACAACATGGCACAAAACAAGGTGTGCAAGGCCTGAATCAAGAATTTGAAGGCAAAATTGAGGAAGGCAATAAAGAAGCAAAAGAGGCAAAGGGAGCTCGATCATCTTCAGATATTGGCCAAAGCCTCTTTAGCCCAACATAACACTTAATGAAGAAGCTCTAGCCAAAATTTCAAGAAATTTGGGGCATTTTTGTTATTTTTGCAAATTTTTGTACAAAAAACAAAGTTTTTCTCCGTATGCGCTGCGCCACGTGGCACGCGCTTATGATAGGAGGCTCCAAATGAAAAAAAGTTTATATTTTTGGATTTTTCATGAAAAATCATAACTACTGGTGCATGGCCAAGAAGTTTGGGCAAGTTTTGAGTCCTCAGGAGGTCAAAAACACCCTAAAAATGACCTCTCTGCCCTAATTTCACACACAGGAAGCAGTCTTGGGAGATTGAGGTTTTGGAGGGGAAAATGGGCACCAAATTCAGAAATTCCACTTGGATTGGAAAGTAGATAGGCAGGGATTTCGAAAAAGTACACTTGCGCTCAATTGTGACTTCAGAAAGTGCCTAAATATGAGCATCAAAGTGGCGCGATGCATACAGAAATTGGCACGACACACAGAGGTTTTTTACCCAATTTTTTACCTTCCAGCTCAGAAATTCAGCCAGTTTGACTAGTTTTTCTTTGTCATGTAATTTTTGATCTATCTTGATGTAATTGAATGAACATGATGTAATTTTGGCACTTATTTACTTGTTCTAGAGGATTCATTCACCAAAAAGTGAAAATTTAATGAATGAATAAGTTTCCTACCTTATAGAGGCAAGTTGTTTTGATTGCCTAGATTTTAGTGCATTGTTTAGAATTGGTTGAAACAACTCCTAGAATGATGAGCTCGACCCCTAGAGGCAATGGAATGGGTTGGGCTAGTCTATATCATGTAATTTCTAAGTCATTTTCAGGGTTGGATTCTTGGGAAAAGTTTGGCACTCTATTGTACATTCATCTCTGCATTTTTGGCTAAGGAAAGACCAGGGTTGGGATCCATGTGGCTTTATGTTTTGATGGTGTGCTTCTATGAGTAATTGTAAGTTCATTAGTGTTATGTCTATCATTTTCGTGCTTATTCTTCTGAATTTGAACAAATGGGTGATTAAGGTAGAATCCATAACTGCTATGCTCTGCCTTTGAATTCATTTAAATTTCCATGTTTTCATCTGTTTAAGGAGAATTCATGAGACTTTCTTGCTCTCATTAGAGCCTCACCAGTCTGATTATCCATCTCACTCACCTTAAAGCATCAAAACGATTGCCTTACTTACCCCAATCAGAACTCTGCAGAAACTGTGCCTCATCACCGAGCCCAAATTTGCCTTTCCCATTTTTTCAACAAAACCCTTAAAAAACCAAATCAAATCCTTGCACTTAATACCTAGCCTAAAATTAGTTTCAAAATCAGTCATCTCGAGCCCCATCGTGTTATAGACATTTTTGTGCCTCGCGTCATGGAGCATGGAATGTCAATAATTACAGGGATCCTCAGTCCCTAAACATGTTGTTCTTACCCCTAAAAGAACAAGGTCATCAAACAACAGCACTTCCAATCAGTTCTCCACCTGAAAACACTTCAAAACAGGCTTATTTTGGATCATGTCAGCTGCTTAACTGAGCTTCTGCGCTGTATTGCAACTGTCCCACTCTGTACCTGCGCTGGAAGTCAAAAACAATGAAGGCTACCTGCGCTGGGCGAGATTGGCCAAGTGGCACAGTCATCCTGCAAGGTGTCAATTGCCCAGGAAGCTTCCAAAATGACACTTGGTTCATGAGATTCGCCCTGTGATGAGTAAGAGGTACTTGATCACCATGTGTAAGCAAGGATCTCCAAGTGGACACACGAACTGAAGATTAACTGAAGATGGAGAGGACACTAGTCAGCTATATGCCAGCCTCCAGCTGACTCATCCTTTCCTCTTCCCTCCTATATATAGAGCTCTTCTATGAGGTCTAGGGAGGCTGGAATTTTGTATAAGCAAGGAGGTGTTGTTGGTATACTGCCAGGATTATTGGGTGATTGTTTTACTAGAGGTGAAGAGGAGAGTTCTTGCTGCCGAGGAAGTGCTGCTGGATTGGATCCAACATCATTGGTTGTAACTTCCTCTGGAACCCTGTTACTTTCTATCAATAAAGTTTGCATGTTCTCCTATATACTTGTTTTACATAGATGCTTTGTGTTTACATGTATATTTGACGCACCCTAATCCATGCTTCAGTTATGAGTACATGTATCTTGTAGTTCGCTCTCTTGTTTTGTGCAGGATCTGTATGTAGCTGGATCGGCTAGGAGAGCAAAGAGCTGGGAGCAGGATACAAAGAGAGAAGGACAAGGATCGACTAAGCGCAAGACACCAGGTTGGTTGACCTTCTTACTATTCTCTCTGTACTTTCATAAAGTGGAACATGAAAACTTTATCATTCAGTTGTTGCTAAAGGCTGTCACCTTTAGAAGGGTTAGTGTCATCCGCATCGGATACTTTTCCCCACAACAAACTGGCGACTCCGCTGGGGAACCCAGTATCTTGTTGTTGTTTGTAGTATTTTGCTATTCATTTCTTGAAGAAAAGAGTACCAAATCAAAAAGCTTTTGACTATATCAAAAGCGAAGTAGAGGGACTGCTACTCTTGCTCCTTTGCTGAGCAAATTCAAGATTTAAAGAGATAATCTACAGATGAATCTTTACTCTTTGTGATAGATCTTTATCCTCTTGATCATCCCTTAGCCTGTACTTGACCTATAGCTTTTTATTTCAGCAAATACAGTGCATTTTTGAGCTTTATATGACCCGGAATTCTTAGCAGACGTAACTCTCGTAAGTCAGTGCAGGCTGTCCACAGGCAGTCTGCATTACAGCGCAGGTGCTCCCTTCGGGAACTGCGCTGAGAGTGAGATTGGCAGACTAGAACCTGCGCTGGTCCAGTTAGCCCTTGTCTTGCTCAGTCTTCCTATTGTGTCTTGGCCCTGTTTGCATTTGTTTTTGGCTGATTGCTTGCTGGTCATTGTATTTGTTGTAGACCACTTCTCCTTGACTTTATTCTGCCTCAGTTGTGTGATGAAACTGTGAATGTTCTTTCAGTATTTCTTACTTCAGTTACAGTTTCCCATTGTGAAAAGCGAACCAGTATAGCTGTGACCTCTTAGATCCTGAACTGTAAAAGTGTCTTTGTGATCTTATGAGCTAGTTTTATTACTGTTCATGGCTGTTTGAGTTTGTTTGCTTTTCACTTTTATGGTTTGAATCTATACTTTTCCTGTGTTTAAACAAGTCTATCATAAGGTGTCTTTTTGATTGTGGACAAACTTGTTTATTTCTACTTGAAAGTTGATTCAAAAATCATACAACAGTTTCCTTTTGTTAGCATCAACATTAAGGATAACGAAAAGAAATACATGCATTGTGCATTTTGCATTTGACTGTGTGCTTGACAATTTAGGAAAATGTGCATTTTAGTGTGTGTTCTTTGATCTGTGGAAAAAGTTGTGTCTTTCTTTTCCCTCAAGTAGATTAAGGTTTTCAAAAGTTGAAAGATTGAAAAGATTTGCTTCTCATTCTTAGATTGCATATAGGAAGTTGTATATATACATCTCGTGGCGAACCTGAAAGGCAAACTGTTAAGAAAGATCAACATTAAAATAAACTCAATTTACATAACAACGCTTTGGAATTTAACGCAAACATCTAGAGGTCTAGGTAGAGACGTGTTCCGGCGTCGTTAAACATAGTGACTGTCGATCTCTACGAAGGTGGGTGATTCCTCCTGAGAGTCGGTGGCACTAACACGGACTTGAGCTCCCGCGTACCGTCGCGTATATTGGGAGACCCCTATAGGCTTTTATCCTTTATCCTTAGGAAACCGTGTCAGCCGCCCTACTGATCGCGATGCAGTGAACACAGCATTCACGAAGATCGACCACCCGTACTGTAAAACGTATTCTGTGGTTTCGCGAAAGGTTTGGCACACCCTCTGCCTAGATCTCCAGAGCAGTTTCTTTTGGCCTTTTTCAAACTCTATAACTGAAAAGGTCCAACCGAGCATTTGTCACTTCGGGCTCGTTAATACATCGAAGGCGACTAGAGTCATCTTTAGCTTTTTCTCGACTCTTAAAACATGAAAAAGCAAGTTTGTGTCTAAAAGCGTCGTAAATAAAATTTATTTTAAAGCGGAACATAATCACCTGTTATTCCCACGTTGATCTTTCAGTTGAAAAGTATGGAGCCTACCAACCAAGGAAGTAACCTTGGCGGAAATCCAAATCCCTTCTCCTCTTGGGGAGATGTTGGTGCGCCTCATATGGCTACATTGTCGCTTCCAGGATTGACAATCGGCCTCCCTGTATGGTTTTTTTCAACTAATGTAGTCCAGATCGCCACTAATCCTGAGCATTCGAATCAACAGTCAGAACAATCTAGAACTACCCACCAGCCTTCCACTTCTTGTGATACTTCCTCTGATCCTTCATCTTCGCAAGGTAGAGCTGGCAAAAGTCAGCCTCCCAAGGAGAAGAAGGAAAAGAAGAAGAGAGAAAAGAAGCAGAAGGAGCCTCTGGCGAAGGCGACTGGGGGCAAGCAGAAGAAAGCTGACAAAAACCCACACACTGCACCGACCGGGCCTAAAACGCCATGTGTCATTTGCAAAGGGATCCACTTCCATCGTGATTGTCCTTGTATTCCCCGGATACTAAGGGACTGGTCCCCAAGGTTGCACAATCCGGTAGCATCAACCTCTGGTTGTCAAGTTGATTGCATTCCGTCAACTAGCGAGAGTGAAGGACGAAGAAGGGGACCAAGATCACCCTGTCTATTGTGTGAAGGTCATCATGCCATCCACAAATGTCCATTCTTAGATGAGGCCAAGAGAGTTTTGGAAGATCGCCCGGTGTCACCGGTGCAACTTCCTCCTGGATACCGAAAACTCGCGCCTAATCCCTCGATAGTTGAAAATCCAGTTGAACCACTCAGGTGGTCAGCTGAAGTGTCGGTCATTGAGAATGAACCTACCGAATCTAGACCAGACGAAAGTCTAAAGGTCGATACGGCAGTCGGCCCGGTTCTTCCTTCAGAGGTTCTATCGTCCAATGACCCCGTCATTGAAGACCCGTCTTCAAATGACACCGTCGCCGAAGAGTCATCTTCATGCGACACCCTCACTGATGAGAACAAGGATGACACCATCCAGGTTCTTTTCATCAGCACCGACTCAGATGAGCATCAGGGCAATGCGCCCATTCCTTTATCGCAGGAAGGAACATCATCAGAGTCGTATCCGGCCGTATATTCGGTCCCACCACCAAGCAACCTGGTTGTATCCTTTGATTGGAATCAACTAGGCAGACCCCGGTTACCAGCCAGTGTACCATTCAGAATCATTGTCCAGATCTATAGAATGATTATGGCTGGTACTATCATTGATGAAGGGGCGTCTGTGAGTATCCTTTCCTCTGTTGCTTGGAAAGCACTGGGTTCCCCGGCGCTTTTACCTGAGTTGAGAAATCTCTCAGGTTTTGATAAAGGAACCAGTCGACCATTAGGGATCCTCCCCGATGTACCTGTTACATTGAAAGGGAAGACCGTAAGGATGAACGTGTTGGTAGTTCAAGGACCCTTGGATTATAACCTACTCCTTGGACGCGACTATATTTATTGCATGGGAGCGATAGTCTCCTCACTCTTTAGAGTAATGTGTTTTCCGCACGAAGGAGGGGTGGTCAAGCTCGTAGACCAACTTTCACTTCCGGGATCTCGCATCGCAAATAGTCAAATACCAATCCTAAATGGTCTGTTCACTCAAGATTCGCCTCCGCCCCCAGTCCTCCTTCCTGATGAGCACGAGTAATTCGGAAAGAAAGACTAGGACCCAGGGGGCATGCACCCTGGTCTGCTTCGGGCAGAAGAAACTCCGGGTATAAGGAAGAATTTCCGCAGAAGAACATGACTAGTCCGTACCCCATCCGAAGGAAGTGGGGTTGTTCTGGAATAATGATCTTTTGTTAAAGTTATGTGTTTGGGAATCATTCACCTTTGTCTAAAAAAGTGGGCAATGCCCAAGTAGGAATTCCCTTATTGTAACAAGTAGTCACCATCTTTAAATTCAAGCCTCGCCCATCGAAACATATGTTTTGAAGGATAAGCAGGGGCAGTCAACTAAGGAGACCGTATTGTTATAACAGAGGGTAACCATCTTTGGACAACCCAATGATAGACACCGCCGAAGAAAGAGATTGATTTGCGGCAGCGAATAGAACCACTCTTCGGATAATAAGAAAGAGGCAAGCCTCCCTCAATAATACCAATGTTTTATCTTTGAGTAGTGTTCTTCTATTGTCACAAATAGCTGTTTGTTCAAAGTGGGCCGACAGAAAGTCTGAGTACTGCGTAAGACCCCTTAAAATAACGAGAAGACAAGTATCGTTAACATTAGATTAGCAAGATGACAAATAAGTAAGAACACCCAAAGAAAAACAGAAGTAGGGGAGAGGAGGGGCAGCCTCGAAATTCTATCCTATACCTGGGGGCATGCAAACTTTCTGGAGTGCAAGCTAGGGGCGGTTATTTATCTGGTTTTAAGATTAGCCGTTTCCGAACTTGCATGAAAGAAAGCCTGTGGGGCAGAAGTAAAATTTGCCAAAAGTGAGCACAGCTGTGGTAAGGCATAAGCTCTATAAAAATTGGTCCTTACGAGAGGCGTTCTTCAAATGACTGGTATATCGAGCAGTTTTAGCATATAGTTCATGCTCGTTAAAAAATAAACGCAAATCCGAGCAGTTTTAGGCCTGAATTTAAGCTCGTTAAAAAATAGAAAAGTGTGAGCAAAAGTTTCCCCCAGAGTTCAAGCTCATGGAAAAAATGAACCGGTAAATGACCTTTTGAGATCGTAAATTCATCAGCCATAAGAACCTTAATCGTGTTTTCATCCATCACCTCCACTGTTCATTTGGCCGATCATTCACTTCCATTTGTGTGTTTACCTCTTTTGAGAAACAACTGCGAAGAGTGATTTCACCTAGCCATCCTTACGACACTGCCATGATTGGAAAATTCCAACCTGTACCTGGAATCCGTAGCTATCCATGTTTATCACTCGTTCCTCAAAAGACGAGTCTTCTTTCAGCTCTGTTCACTGACTCGTAAAATATGAAAAGTTTGCCGAGTTTTGGCCTTCCAGCTCGTTAAAGGACTGGAACGCTATCCCTCCTCTAAATTTTAATCTTTTTGGACCTGAGGGATTATTGCACAAAAGGATCGAGCGCTTGTCTTGTTCGGCTCGTTAAAAGTACCGAACAGCCATCCCTTCTGTATTGTTTTATACTTTTTCGGACTTAAGGGATTTGCTGACGAAAAAGGAATTATGGAGTTAACTTTCTGTACCTTTTTAGACTCTCTAAAAATGAAAAGGACCGAGTTTTCTTTGTCGTTAGACTCGTTAAAATGATTAAATAGCGACAAACTTGTCTTTAGACGAGAACGAGTTTCCCTATCGCTAGGCTCGTTAAATCATAGCGATGGGCTTGCCCTAAGGGCAGGTTATAGAACAAGCATATGTTATCCTCCTCAAGCTTGACAAAAATAAAGAGGTACTGGTCAGAAATGACTGGGGAAAAATTGGGAGAACATTCAAAGTTTAATGGTAGCAAGTCACTCTTGAACATGACACTTTTCCTCCGTATCACATCGGGTTGGGTTGTTTCATTCACCGGTCTCATCACCATGGTCCTCGCCACACCATCCACATTTGGGGTAATGCTACCGATCCATCGCATCAGTGTCATTATATGTTCAAGAGGGGTCATTCTGAAAGTGTCAACCGTGTCCCATCCACTGCCATACATTATCCTTCATCCATTCATGATCGCCACCCTGAATCATATGTCACAGTTTGTTTTCACCTCCACTAAAGTCATTAGCTCCGTTCCGTGTCATTGATGTGGGATTCATTAAGGCCCTCCTTTGACGGATCGCTTCTTGTCGACTTCAGCTCATTATCCAAGAAGTGGATCTAGGAACACCCCCCATCAGTACTTTGAAGCTTGCATGCCTCAATGGCAAGTTTCTCACTTCCGGTGACAGGTATACATCAATGACCTTCGACCAGAAGATTTTGCGTGGCGTTCGATGCCAAGTCCGTTATTCACGCCACGTGAATTGTACTGCAGTACCTTGAGGGTCATCGTCATTATTGGTGATTCCTCTCGCGCTTGTTAACGGTTTTCATTATTGACCGGTAATCAAGCGATGTCTTTCCATGTTCGACTTCAGCGCAATTCTCACATGGATCGACTTGTACTTAGAGTGAAGATCGAACGAGTTTGAAGACCCCGGATCTAGTTTCATCCATCCGGGCTGCGATATATATTCAGGAAATATAAAAGCATTTGCCATGTACATCATTGCAGCAGATGATCATCCTACTCAAAGGATGATAATTTCAGCAGAAAATTATCAGTCTATCTTCAGACGATCGTCTGTCATATGTACCAAAATGTATTTATAAAAAGTTGAGCATGGGAATGCCCGCCTCAGCTAGATCATGAGAATAATGATAAATGAAAAATAATGTATTGTATTGTATTGTATTACAGGGCACTCTCCTCAGCACTGGAACGAACTTCGGATCCTCTAGATAAAGCATTTCACCCGATAAACGGCCTCATACTTTAGGGGGCAACTGTTATAGACATTTTTGTGCCTCGCGTCATGGAGCATGGAATGTCAATAATTACAGGGATCCTCAGTCCCTAAACATGTTGTTCTTACCCCTAAAAGAACAAGGTCATCAAACAACAGCACTTCCAATCAGTTCTCCACCGGAAAACACTTCAAAACAGGCTTATTTTGGATCATGTCAGCTGCTTAACTGAGCTTCTGCGCTGTATTGCAACTGTCCCACTCTGTACCTGCGCTGGAAGTCAAAAACAATGAAGGCTACCTGCGCTGGGCGAGATTGGCCAAGTGGCACAGTCATCCTGCAAGGTGTCAATTGCCCAGGAAGCTTCCAAAATGACACTTGGTTCATGAGATTCGCCCTGTGATGAGTAAGAGGTACTTGATCACCATGTGTAAGCAAGGATCTCCAAGTGGACACACGAACTGAAGATTAACTGAAGATGGAGAGGACACTAGTCAGCTATATGCCAGCCTCCAGCTGACTCATCCTTTCCTCTTCCCTCCTATATATAGAGCTCTTCTATGAGGTCTAGGGAGGCTGGAATTTTGTATAAGCAAGGAGGTGCTGTTGGTATACCGCCAGGATTATTGGGTGATTGTTTTACTAGAGGTGAAGAGGAGAGTTCTTGCTGCCGAGGAAGTGCTGCTGGATTGGATCCAACATCATTGGTTGTAACTTCCTCTGGAACCCTGTTACTTTCTATCAATAAAGTTTGCATGTTCTCCTATATACTTGTTTTACATAGATGCTTTGTGTTTACATGTATATTTGACGCACCCTAATCCATGCTTCAGTTATGAGTACATGTATCTTGTAGTTCGCTCTCTTGTTTTGTGCAGGATCTGTATGTAGCTGGATCGGCTAGGAGAGCAAAGAGCTGGGAGCAGGATACAAAGAGAGAAGGACAAGGATCGACTAAGCGCAAGACACCAGGTTGGTTGACCTTCTTACTATTCTCTCTGTACTTTCATAAAGTGGAACATGAAAACTTTATCATTCAGTTGTTGCTAAAGACTGTCACCTTTAGAAGGGTTAGTGTCATCCGCATCGGATACTTTTCCCCACAACACATCGCTTGTCTTTTTCCGATATCAACCCGGAGAGAGCCTTCTCCTGTCCTCGTAGGGCTAGCTACGAGGCTGAGCGTGGTTTGATGTGTACCTAGAACCTTGTCTTTTCAGCTTGAGACAAATCTAAGCTTTAACAATACTTATGCACATGTTCTGAAGGAGAAATGAACCAAGTTGGATAGTAAATCTGAATGGTGCATCTTTATTGGGTATAAGAATGATTTAAAGGGTTATAAGCTTTGGAACCTAGTAACAAGGAAGGTTGTGTACTATCGAGATGTGGTGTTCAGAGAGGTAAAAAATGTTATTAAACATGAATTCCAACCAAAGGAACCTGAGAAGATAGAGTTTCAGCTAAAGGAGCAAGAATCAGAATCTACAATAGAAGAGGAATTAGAAGATGAAGAGCCACAAACTCCGGGTGTGAGAAGATCAGTTTGAGAAAGAAGGCAGCCAGAAAGGTATAATCCATCTGCTTTCTATTCAAATTTTACTTTATATATTACTAATTATTATCCTAGAACTTTGAAGGAATCAATAAATCTAGAGGATGGAAAAATCTAGAAAGAGGCCATGGTTGTTGAAATGGCATCTTTGCACAAAAATGAGGCTTGGGATCTGGTGGAGTTGCTAATTGGAAGGAAACCCATTGGTAGCAAATAGGTGTTCAAGAAGAAGACAAATGCATAAGGAAAGGTGGAGAAACACAAAGCTCAGTTGGTAGAAAAATTTTATTCCCGGGTGCCGAGAGTTGATTTTGGTGATATTTTTTATCCTGTTGCCACGATAACTTCTATTAGATTACTTTTACCTATTGCTACTACTTTTGATTTTGAGGTAGAATAGATGGATGTGAAGACAACATTTCTTCACGGGGATCTGGAAGAGGAGATCTATATGAAGCAACCTGAAGGCTTTGTGGTGAAGGGTAAGAAAGAATTGGTATGCAAGTTAAATAAGTCTCTATATGGGTTAAAACAATCACCAAGAATGTGGTATCAAAAATTTGATATATTTATATGGGGACTTGGCTTCACCAAAAGTAAAGCAGATCACTGTGTGTATTTTAAATTAATTGGTGACCATGTCATTTATCTGGTCTTATGTGTGGATGATATGTTGCTGGTTGGAAATGACAAAGAAATTATCCAGGATTTGAAGACCCATTTATCCTCCAAATTCGACATGAAATATCTGGGTGCTACAAACTATATTTTGGCCATGGAAATTAAAAGAGATCGGAAAAAGAGGAAGCTCTGGTTAAACCAGAGGAAGTATGTCGAGACAATATTGTATAGGCTTAATATGTAGGATAGTAAACCAATGAAGGTTCCTATTCCTATAGGTGTAAAGTTATTTGTTGAATAGTGTCCCAAGACACAAGAAGAGGAAGAGGACATGTCCCGTGTTCGATATGCAAGTGCAGTCGGTAGCCTGACGTATACTAGACCAGACATTTTACATGTAGTGGGAGTATTGAGCAGGTTTATGTCAAAACCATTGAAGGAGCACTGGATAGCAGTGAAGCAAGTTTTCAGGTATTTGTGTGGCAGTAGTGATTATGGTTTATGCTACCAAGGAAGACTAGGATTAGATATAGTGTTGGATGTTCGTGGATTTGTTGATGCAGATTGGGCTGGAGATCTGGATCATAGAAGATCTACAAGTGGGTATGTGTTTAACCTATTTGGAGGTGCAGCCAGTTGGATGAGTAAGAAACAATCTGTAGTGGCACTATCAACTACAGAGGTAGAATACATGGTAGCCACTCATGCAAGCAAGGAAGCAGTTTGGTTGTAGAGATTGTGTTCGAGTATGGGGTTAGTACAGAGAGCTATAAGGATAGAATGTGATAGCCAAAGTGCAATTTTCTTCTCAAAGAACCCTACATAGCATTGAAAGACAAAGCACATTGATGTTCAGTATCACTTTGTGAGGGATATGATAGAAGACAAAAAGGTGTTGCTGGTAAATGTGGACACTTTGAAGAATACTGCAGATGAATTGACAAAATATGTGAGCACTGAGAAGTTCTCTTGGTGTAGAGAAACAATGGGAGTTATAGGGCTGGATAAATGACTAAGCTCTCTTGTGGCCGCCTGTGGAAATAAAACAACAAGTGGGAGAATATTGGGTTGTTATATATACTTTCCACAAATAGCCCATGTAGTTAACTAGGGGTTTAGAAGGGGGGCAGAGCCCCCCCTTCGTTGCACCAATTGCATAGCGGGATGATTAATAAGGGTTTTGAGGGGTGTAGGTAACCCCACTATGTGGGGTCTGGGGCAACACCCCAGAAAATTTTGGTTTTTGACACAATATTAGGTTGGGTGAACCTACCTATGGTTTTGTGCATGTTTTTCACACATGATTTTGGATGTGATGGTTTTCGGTCCATGGTATTTGGATGCTTCGGCATGTATATATATATATGTATTGTAACATTGAAAGGAACATAATGAAAAATCAAGTTGGTAGTCCTAGTTTTGGGATCCAAGGGAAAATATTTGCATATATGTGTTTTATGTGTTATGGTCTCACATTGGTTATTTTCTATGTTTTAGAATTCATATGTAGGTAATTTCTGTACGAGGTTAAAACCTACATAGAAAATGGAGTAGGACATGGAAAAATTGTTAAGAGAAAAGTAACAATGGGAAGTAGTAGGGACATCTACATCAGGCACAGGTACAACAACAGAGACTTATCAAAATACAACATCTTCAAATTCTCCAGAAATGCTTGTTGAAGGTTTGGAAGAATTATCATTAGTTAAGGTAGAGAAAGAGAAGTTATCATCAAAATTAATTTGAATGGAGGAGAATAAAATTAAAGTTGATAATGCCTATTTAGCAGAAGTGCAGAAGAACTTCAAGTTGATTCAACAAATTCATAAATTAGAGGATTGGTCGTTTCCATCTAAACATTGGATGAGGCGAAAAATAATATTTGGCGGAATATAAATGTTAATATAATAGATATGTGGCCATCAATTGAAATAACTTTTGAGAAAGAATAACACTGAAAGAGTTAAGAAAACAATACAAAATACTAAAGTAGATTTGGAGCACAGACCAAAAGAGAGGTGTTAAACTCCAAGAGAAATGATGAATTATGGGACCTAAAAATTCCAAATAGGACAACAACAGTAATGGAGGTTAGAAAATTTTTAACAAAAATGAATTTGATGATACAACTAGAGAAAGAATGTGAAGAGCTTGAGTTGCAAGTTAGAAGATTCAACAAAAAGTTCGCACTACTGTAAGACAAGGGTCTACATACTCTGAGGAATTTTAACGAAAAATTTATTCCATTATAAAACTACTAGGAACAACTATGTAACCTAGTTTTGGATGCTTCAAAGTTTGCAAAGGCAAAAGGATTCATAAGTGGAGAAGCATTTATAGAAGGCCTACATTTTTATTTAAATATTCAACATGATATTAATCACCTTTTTGTCAACAAGCCAAATTTTGACATTTACACCGAAGTGGATGAAAGTTTTAGAAACATGATAAAATTTTCTATCCAAAATGAAGAAACGTAGGATTGGTTGCTGGTATTGATTGAATAAGCATAACTAAAGCCCTAAAATTTCGACAGCAGAGAGATAATTTCGGGAGCAAAACAACCACAGTTAGCACTAGATTCCTTGAAAGCCGCAACAACGTAGTAAATTTTACCAGACTTTCCTTATATTCTTCTCCTATATCTAAAATATGTGTGTCCTTAAAATATATTATTTTGTAAATCTTTTTATGTTGAAGTCTGGCCTGAGATGTAAAAGGTTTATATAAATACTTAGTAAAAGGACTCAGAAAAAGTTAGAACATGTATGAATAAAGGGGTTATATTTTTATAAGTTGTGCATGTACTAAAGGGATAATTTTACAATGATATAGAGAGCCTTGTTCCAGGAATCCCATGTCAAATAAATGGTGATTTTATTTTCTCATCTAAATTTATTTAATCTCTCAAGTTTCATATGTTTTCTTTGTTTACTGTTTCAAGAAAATTTCGGGTCGAACCAACTTACATGTATTATGCTCTATCTTGTAAAAAATATTAATGTTTTCTTTCTGATATTAGGGATAGAATTCATGTCATCATGCTCTATATTTAATTGAACCTAAATCATTTTCATCTTCCCACTTCACAGAAATTTTATAAGATCCAAAAGTTTGCATATCTTGCCCTGTTACAACTATCCTTTTATTTTGTTATTGGTCATCAAATTTTCATGACTCCATGCCAAATGGTCTTTTCCTACAATTTTCAACCAAATATTTGAAAAACCAACCTCACAACTCAATAAATAGCATAATATCTTGAAACAAAAATCTAAATAAAAAAGAGAGATCCCTCTCTGAAGGTGGAATGTTTAGATCCAAACTTTGAAAGTGATTTTTCCGGGTGAATCTTCGTTTTCAAGCTTCAATACTTTCCCTGTAAGTGACAGTGAAAAATAAATTAAAGGCTGAATTATTCACTCAAAATCTATGAATACCACTACCTTGTGAATACCACCATACTATCAATAATCCATTTAGAATATCTGGCTCCTAGAAATATCTATACTAGACTCCATTTGGATCTTAACCCACCTAGAATTGTGAATAATCCTGAGAAACTTATTAGGAAAAAGAGTTTGACTGAGAGTCAAGCAAGAAATAATCCATTTCCTAGAGTTAATTCTCTCCCTAAAAGTTTCATAACTATAGAGGATATTGAATTTAACATATGTTTTTAGCACAATATTTTCCATACCAAGTCAGAAAGGTTTGTTCCTAAGACAATTTTTGATGAAAATATTTTGAAATCTTATATATCAACACATCAACTTTCCATTACAGATTTTGATGAAGATGTTATAAAATAGTTTAATAAACTTGAATATTTGGTGACTAAATTAAATCAAGTTGCTCAGAAAAAATTTATTGATCAATCAATTTTCTCTTCTTCTTCTACCTCATCACCAGCTCTCTAGCGGTTTCTTTCATTACCACTATCCCTATTTCATCTATTGTCCTTATAACTACTATACCAACTTATAAGAGTATAATCCTACCTTATTTACTACCCTCAATATCCATATCAACTATAGTTTCATCTTCTTCACATTCCCATTTACCAATCATGGCATATCTTCATGGCCCCCTTGTCTTTCCTAGATAACTTCATGCCATGCCACAGGATTATCAGAGTCATATACCTAAATTTGATAGCACGGGGCTAATCACAACATGACAACACATAGACATAATGATTGATTATTTAGATTTGCAAGAGGTTGATGAAGATGTTGTGAAAATGAGACTCTTTGCACGAAGTCTACTCGAGAAGTTATGAAATGGTTCAAGGTATTGGTAGCAGCTACTTTTATAGATCTCCCACAATTTCACCAAAGTTCCATCACACGATGGGAAGTAAAAACGAATCCTCCCCAAATATTAGCTGAATACGAGAGTATAAGGAGGCGTCTTAGTGAAACAGTTCAATATTACTATGCTAGGTTCAATAACATTTACAATTATATTCCAGCTAAAATACTACCTCCACCTGGGCTATCTCTGATCAAATTTCCAGATGGTTTTGATGCAGATATGTCTTATCAGCTGAGGGAGAGAAATATTGCTACCCTAGAGGAAATGCAAATAAATGATGTTTGTGTGGAAGAAAATTTATTGGAAACGAGAGAAAGGCTAAAGGATGAGAGAAGAGTTGCGATAAAAGAAGAACCTTCTTCTTCTTCAAAATTTGGACACCTTAGTTAAAACCATGCAAATAATAATGGAAAGGATAAGTTTAACTGACAGGGATCCACCAAGGGAAACTTAAGGGGGTCCTCAAATTAGAAATACTAATTTTAGGAGAAACCCACCCAAAATTAAACAAAGAAAACAAAGAGGCCCAACTAATCAACAAAAAATTAGACCTCCATTCCAAGAGAATTATGTGGATGATGAAGCTAAAATATTAGAGGATTCTGAAGAAAATCAAATAAAATTATTTGCGAAAGGATAAATAGACAATATTTTATTGATTAAGGAGGAGAAAGATGTATTTTTTCTATCACATCCCGAAGTCATCCGTGCAGATTTAGATGATTGTAAAAAGGGTTACCGAAATGCAATCATGGAGGTGCACAAACAGTACAATTTGAGAAGTTAGAAGATTGTTGTAAATCCCCCCAGGAAGATTCATAGTGATGCCCCTTCCACCATCCAGGCAAATGATCATTCTCAAAGGGAGACATCTAAAAAGTAGGATGTAAGTATCAAACAAGTAGATAAACCTTAAACATCATTCAGTATTGAAAATGTGTTAGCCAAGATAAAAATTTCTATCCCTCTAATAGAATTGATTAACAAGAATTCATATAGATCTCAAGTCATGATGGCACTAAAGATAGGGGAAGGAACAGACACATCCAACTTAACTAATGGCCAACCTAATTAATTGTTTGGACTTGAAGTTGAAGGGAATTCTTAGGATGCTGATGTGGCACCTTTATATGTTAGTTTAAACATCCACGACAATATTCTTCACAATGCCATGATTTATTCTGGTGCTGCACACAATCTCAGGAATAGAGTCATCATGGAAAATCTAGGATTAGATATAACAAGAACCTACAAATATTTATATTCTTTTGATTCTAGCAGAGTAAGATGTGACTCTTGCCCAAATCCTAACAAAGAGTGTGGTGATGGATATCGTAGTAGCAGACATACCTCCCAAGTATGGAATGTTACTATCAAGATCATGGTGAGCAAAGTTACAAGGTAATTTGCAGATGGACATGACATATGCTACTATTCTTGTTTTCCGTCAACATAGAAGGTTGTACATGGAAACACTGATGAAATATATGGTAAGTAGCTAAGAAAAACCAAATAATTATCCCCTGTATTTTGTGCATTTAGATATGGATTCCTTCATTCTATACAAGAGGAAGTGTTAGGCCTAGAAAGTAGATTGAGCAAAACATAGGAGAGGAAATTTGATGTTGGGAAAGAATATGAAGACGGTGAAGCCCTTTGGAAAATGGATTTTGATGGGGGGCAGTGATCAACATAGGAGCAAGGGCAAGTATTTGGGTCTCAAAATCACAAACATGTATAGCAAAGGGATATTATCACAAGCTCAATTTCCAATGAACAAATAACATAACTGAGTATGAAGAACTGATTTTAGGATTGCAGATTTTGAAAAGGTTGGGATATAAAAGGATTTTTGTACATGGTGATTCTCAATTCAGCATTAATCAAATTAAAGGTGGGTACTCGGATAAGCACCCTATACTAAGGGCCTACATAAATGTTGTTTTATATTTTTTGTAGTGTTTCCCAAAGTAGCAATTTTCTATGATTCCCAGAGGTCAAAATATCTTGATGCATTAGATGTCTCAGCCAATAACTTGTAAGATGCCTTTTCATGACAATAGAAAATATGAGATTGAAGTGAAACATAGGCCAACTATCTCGGATAATGTTAGACATTGGCATGTTTTTTGTAGTGATAAGTAGGTAGAAAGTTTTTTGCAGTTAAGAGAAGAGTTTGAGAATGTACATATTGATGTAGATAAATATGTAGATGAGGATATAAATGAAGTAGTGTTGAATGAGACTGATGAAATTCTAGAAGAGCTTGAGGTCCTACAATTGAGAGAAAAAGTGTTACCAAGGGGTTTGGTGCCATTAGTAGAGTTGTTTGATTTTAATGATGTAGCTAAAAAGCAAAGATAAAACCTATAGGAGTTGAGGTTGAAGATTGTAATATAGCTACTAAGGAAAATCCTAAGATTTAAGGTTGTCCAAGTCCTTGCCTCCTAAAGAAAAACAGAAGTACATTGATCTACTAAAAGAATATTCTGATGTGTTTGCTTGGGCTTATGAAGATCTAAAGGCATATGATACTAGTATTATACAACATAATATTCCCATCAGAGAGGACCAAAAACCTTTCAAACATAAATCAAGGAGGGTAAATCCACTTTTGTTACGCTTGATAGAAAAGGAGGTAAAAAACGTTTTGATGCCAAAACCATTATGCCTTTAAGATTTTCAAAATGGGTGTTGAACCTAATGCCAACAAGGAAAAAGATAGGAGAAATAAGGCTATGTTTGGATTTCGGGAATCTGAACAAATTTTCTGTCAAGGATGACTAACCTCTTCCTAAAATGGATCATATTTTACAGAAAGTAGTTGGTTCCACCAGAATTTATTTGCTCGATAGTTTTTCAAGTTATAACCAAATTCTGGTACATCCTAATGATCAACATAAAAAGACATTGACAACACCTTGCAGAACCTTTATGTATGTGAAGATGCCCTTTGGCCTTATGAATGTAGGGTCTACTTTCTAGAGAGCAATGCATATTGCTTTCACAGATGAGAAAGATAGATTTATTGTGATTTATCTCGATGAAATTATTGTATTTTCCAAAATAGATGAAGATCACCTACTTTACTCAAGGAAGGTTTTTGAGAAATGCACAAAACATTGTATCTCCTTGAACCCCAAAAAGTCTCTCTTTGGTTTAGAGGAAGGAAAGCTACTTGGTCACATTATTTCAAAATATGGTATTAGGATAGACCCCCATAGGGTTGAAGCCATAATAAAGATTGATCCTCCCAGGAACAAAATATATAGTCTTTCCTTGGAAGGACGAATTTCCTAAGAGGATTCATCCCAAACCTAACCGAGATTCTGAGAGAAATCACAAACATGATGAAAAAGGATACTGAGATAAAATGCGGTAGTGAGGCTAAAAAATATTTCAGTGAAGTGAAAGTAGCTTTGACATGTGCTCTTTTTTTAATTAGCCTTGATTTTACTAAAGATTTCATGATTTTATCTTTTGCATCAGAACACACTATTGCAGCAGTATTGTTGCAGAAAAATAAGGAGGGCCATGAAAAGTCTATAACATTCTTCAACAGAGATTTAAGAGGTGTCTCCTTGAAGTACAATATCATGGAAAAACAAGATTTTTCTTTATTAAAGGCACTGAAGAACTTCAGAGTGTATATTATACACTTCTACATATTGTTTTTGTTCCAAGTGCAATAGTGAAATATATCCTCACTTAGACTAATCCAGGTGGGAAAAGAGGCAAACGGATTGTAGTAATTTTAGAATATGACATTGATGTAAAGCCTACTAAACTCATCAAAGGTCAAAGATTTGGTAGGCTAATGGCTTAATCAAATTTCCATGCACTGGACATAAATTTTATAGCTGCACTTGATGAACAGGAAGAGATGGTGACTCCACAGGTATCAGAATAATTTGTTACCTCTCCTTGGTATGAAAATATTGTGTATGTTTTACATAATTTACAAACTCATGTTGGTTTGACCAAAAGCAAAGCTAGATTTCTAAAACAAAAAAGCTGTAAAGTTTTGCATTTTTAATTAATCTCTACACTGGAAGGATAATGGAGGTATTTTTCTGAATTGTTTATTGAAGGATGAAGAAAACAAATTCATGGGAGAATTACATCAAGGGGGGTGCGAAGGACATTTATATTGGAAAACCACTCCTGAGAGATGGTTTTTTCTAGCATACCTTGTTTATAGATGATCATAAAAAAGTTTCAACTTGTCATCAATTTCAAATCTTTGAAGGCAAGTCAAAAACTTTGTGCTTATCTTTAATGCCCATTTCAGAGGAGGTGCCTTTCTAATAATGGGGATTAGATTTTATTGGAGAAATCTGTCCAAGCTCTTCAACTCAACATAAATGGATTGAGGCCATTCAATGAGACAGGTTATGGATTTTGTAATCATTCAGTTCTTAGAAGGTAACATTTTTTCAAGATTTGGATGTCCACATAAAATCATTACTGACAATGCTGCAACTTTCAAATAAAAGAAAACAATTGATTTCTTCTACATGTATCAAATAAATTTAGGACATTCTATTACTTAGTATCCTAAGGGGAATGGGTTATTTGAGTCTTCTAATAAGAGTTTGGTCAACAATATAAAGAAGTTATTTCAAGAAAATAAGAAATCCTCTCACAAGAAGTTGATTAATGCTCTATGGGTCGATAGAATTAGCACTATAAAATCTATTGGAATGCCTCCTTTCCAATTAGTATATGGAATGGACATAATTTACATAATTTTTCCCACCTCCTTAGGATTTACAGTGCTAAAGTTATTGCAAGAAATACAAGTGGAGCCAAATGATGTACAAAGAAGGACAAATCAAATGATACAACTGTAGAAAACTAGGGAGGTAGTCTAAAACAAAACTTAGATAATTCAAGATAAAATCAAGAAAATTCATGATAGAAGGACTAAATTATATGATTTTGAACTAGATGATCTCGTTTAAAGATGGGACTCCAAAAATGAAGAGAAATGTAAGCATGGAATGTTTGATAGTGTATGGAAAGGACCTTATAAAATTGAAACTTTTTGAGGTAACAATGCATCCTTGCTTAAAGATTTCACTGGAGAAGGACCATTAGGAGGACCTATTAATGGTAGACTAGTCAACCACTATCTCACTCAAGGATATATAGGTTTTCATATGTGTCATAAATCATTTTATCTTTTATTGCAAGTGAGGATGGCCAACACTAGGAATTGTAGCCTGTAGAGAAGGTTCTAAGCTTTTGATGAGTTACTCCCAATATTTATAATAAAAACAACTAATCAATTTAGTTGTAGGACAAGAACAAAGGACCATTACCCCATGGACAAATTTTACTGATCTAAGGTGTTTTTGGTGCCTCATAAGGAGGATGCCATCCCCATTGGAGCCTCTATTAGGGTCTTATAATTTGTAGGATCAATTGATTATTATCTCTTGATTTTTCTCCCATTGTAGAAAATTTTATGTACGTTAACCTAATAATGTTATATAAATAAAAGCAGACTACTATAACCTACTTCTACTATCAATTTTCAGAAGCTTAAAGATCAAGATGAATAATATAACCAGAAGAAGAAGAATCGATGAAAAATACACATGAAAATACTTTGGGGAAAGCCTCAACTAAAAACCCCACTATTTGTATTATCATACAAGGTGGAAATACATAGAAATTATACAAAGCCTTAGCTCTCATAGCTAGCCAACTCTCAGTACAATCCTCACAGATGCTCACAGGCAATCTTGGCTTCTCTCCAGTCTTCCTCTCTGCCCTCCAAGCTCCTATTTCCTTGCATTTTTCCTTGTGGATGATTCTCCTGTTATCAAGTGTAACACTCTCTCACACACTATCAGAACTACATAATCCTCAAGGAAAGATGTCTTGACTGCATGCATGAGTTTTATTTATAAGAAAACACATGCAACTGATAGTACACTATCATTGACTCTAACCTCAACTGGATCTTTCTGAGAATAGTCATGCATGAGTTTTTGATGGGAGAATCTTCAGTTAACTAGAGTACACTAGTTGAGTTCATGCATTTATCAACTGATTGTTAACTCACCAATAGTTCCTCAAATAGTTTGGAACTAATTTAACTAGACTTAACTTAGTAAATTGAGTTAACAAATTACCACTCAAATATAACTCAATCATATCTCCTTAATTTAAGAGATAATGGTTGCATGACTTCAAAAAGACTTCTAACTTGAATTTCTCCAATTAATTAATTCAAAATGAATTAATCAATTATTTCCAAGTAGTTGTTAAGACTAAATTTGATTTTAATTCACAATTTAATTCAAGGAAAAATTAATTTGGAATATTCTTGTTGCCACATTTCAACACCCATGAGATGTTGTAAATTATTATTGCATTCTGCAAATTATTTTCAAAAGTTCAAAGAAAGAATAAAAATAAAAAAATATGATATAAAAAATAGAGAAAGAAAAAGGAAAAGTAAATAAATGGGGGATAATATATATATATATATATATATATATATATATATATATATATATATATATATATATATATATATATATATATATATATTAGTGAGAGCGAAAGAGAAAAAATAAAAAATAGACCCCTATAGCGAGCCAATCAAAATGTCGTTTTAAATTAAAAAATTTCAATTTCATACAGTTTTAATGCTTGGTTATAATGTATTATGTTATGAAATAGTACGACAAAGTTAATTTTTCGTTTTTGATTAAATTATGTGTTTAAATTGATGGCTTAGATTAGTCTTGCCAAGATCTACAACGGAGGGATAATTTCGGCCCCCCTTACACTCTCGATGGTTAACACAACAGGGGGGGGCGAAAAGGTTTCTACCAAGACCACTTGGAGTGACGTGGCGGCTCTTGAAGAATTTCTGGTGGTGTCATCTCAAAACTGCATGCCTTAAATGTTTTTCCCATGTTTTACTAAAAATCAGAATGTCATCCAGATACACAATAACAAAATCATCAAGAAAAGGTCTGAGTACATCATTCATTAATCTTATGAAAGTAGCAGGAGAATTAGTTAAGCCAAAAGGCATAACCAACCATTCATACAATCCTTACCTTGTTTTGAAAGCAGTCTTCCATGCACCTTGCTCTGCAACTCTGACCTGATGGTATCCACTCTGCAAATCCAACTTGGTGAGATAAACAACCTCTTTCAATTGATCTAAAAGATCATCTATGCAAGGAAGGGGATAACGATTTTTTATTGTTATCTTATTCAGTGTTCGATAATCAATGCATAATCTCCACGAGCCATCCTTCTTTCTCACCAAAACGATTGGTGACTCACATGGTGATGTGCTAGGCCTGATTTACCCTTTCTCGAGAAACTCCTGCACCTGCTTCTTGATTTCAGCATTCACTAAAACAGACAACCTTTACATCCCAATGTTAGGAAATGGAACATCTTGTTGCAACATAATATCATGTACTATTCCCATTTTGGCTGGTATACCTTTAGGTTCTTAAAACAAGACATCATACTCTGTAACAACCTTTTCTATATCAGCTTGTTGTTCAGCATTACAGCCCTAAAATACATTGGTTTATCAGGTTCCTTTTCCTTTACAAACATCAGTAAGAACTGTTTGCATGAACTTATCATTCTTTTCATCTGTCCTGAGTTTATGAGAGTGTAATTATTCTTGAGCTTATGAGATCTTACAAAGTATTCGATTCCATCTTTAACAAGTAGATACTTGTTCTCATCTCTATAGAAAATAGCCTTTCTATCATAAAAGTAAGGAATTCCTAAAGCAATTCCACATATATCCAAAGGAATTATGTCTAGCTCAACCTCATCTACAAATGTTGTCACAAAAGAAAACTTGAGTTTGCACTATCTAGTCACTTGTAGTTGTGCTTTATCATTCAACTATCCTAATGGGTATGGTTTCTTTTGAGGTGTAGTTGCTAATCCCAATTTCTTTACAATTGCTTCAGAAATCAAATTTACTTGTGAGCCACTATAAAACAAAGTATCAATCTTTTGATTTTTCGAAATAACTCGAATATGGAAAAGCTCAAGTATTTTTCTCTCATTTTCTTCAGCAATAACAGATTGAGCATAATTACTAGTAGATGCTTTAGAATTCTTACCTTTTCTACCTGTGGCTACTATAGTTATTTCATCTCCTGAGTCTGGCCGAAAATCTTTCTAAATAGCTACAACTGTCTTCTTCTTCTTGCCCTCGGACTTCTTAGGTCTCAGCTTTGGATGCAGAATCCAACAATGCCCATCATCATGCCCCTCCTTTTTACAGTGAGTGCATGAAGCTTTAGCTTTCTGTGCAGTGTTAGCCTTCCTTGCTTTCCACTTCTTCTTTCTTTTCTCCTTTCTCTTGCTTACAGTGGGTTGGGATGGTCCCCCACTTCTGGATTGCCATTCTTTCCTCTAGCCTCTAGATGAGTAGCCTGTACAAATACCTCATCTATACTAGTGGGATTAAACATGAGGATGGTATGCCTCATGTAGCTGTGTAGACCACCAATGTACTTCAAAAGAGTCTCTGGTGAGTCTGGTGAGATACCCAACATCAATGCTCTCTTTTCGAATTCTTTAGTATACCCTCGCACACTTTTCTCTTTCAATTTTCGAAGAGTTTCCCAACTCATCATGGCTTGTTGCATGTAGAAGAATGGATAGAACTACTTTTTGATCGCAGCAGCAAATTCACTCCAGAAAAAGATGGTCTTACCATGTCTTTTCATATCAGCTTGGGTACTGCCTTCCCACCAAACCAAAGTAGTGCCTCCTAGGGGTAGGCTTGCCAGCTGAATCTTACTCTTGTCTGAGTCAATGTTCTATACCCTGCAATACACATCAATTTGTCTGATCCAATTGTCCAACTTTTCAGCATTTAGCTCTCCATCATATATAGGCAAATCAAATTTAACATCTAGCTTAATCAAAGATGCTTTCTTATTATACACAGGGCTATTAGGAGGTGTGAGAAAGCTTTCCTCTTTCCGCTTTCCTTTGTAGTGGTCATGGAAGTGAGACTCATCTTCTCCTTTATCTTGTTTAGAACCTGATGAATCTTCAACCTTTTGCTTTCTAAAGTCTCTGTACACTTCTTCTACCATAGACTTTATATCTAGGAAACACTCTATGAATTGAGGGTCTGGCCCTACAGAACCTTCCTCTGACATTGTCTTTCGAGAATAGACTCTCCCAATTTTAGGATTAGTTTCCACCAACTCTCCTTCTCCTAATTTGAGCTTTGATCTAGTGAGCATTCACAACTAAACGAACACAAGCTTGTCTAACCTTACAGCCTAGAGCTCTGATACCACTTGATCTGATATTCACCCTATGAGTGACATCAGTTAAATATTTATTTGTTCAAATGTATTACAGACTCATGTGCTGGTGTGTGTTCTATGTATTTCAAGCAATGGGTCGATTAGATTGCCAATACACAGGTAATAAAATGGAAAGACAATAGAGAAATATAGTAAGAAACAAAAAGACACAAGAAATTTAATAAGGAGTTCACCCTATTCTCCAGGGCTACATCTTTGGTCCAGCTTTCAGTGGTGGCCTTGTTTTATTATGCCTTTAAGCAGAGAATTACAATAAAGGGACTCAATGAGAGTTCTCCTAAAGTAGTTTTTGCTTGGTAGGGTGTTACCGGGAAACGTGTCTATTTAGAACTGCTCTATCCCACTAAGGTGTGACAGCTGCCTTCGAAACAAACAGAGAAAACTAATTTTGTATTTCCTTTATGAACTATAAATAAAGAGGAATAGGAAGAACCAACCTGTGTCTTGCGCTAGTCCTTCGATCCAATTTCTCTCCTCTTTGACAGCTTCCAGCTACCTGCTCTCTTACTTGCCCAGCTTCACCAAGTACCTGTAAGATCACAGAAGAATAAAACTATACAAATACATGGATTTATATTCATAAATAACTTAGTATCATATTTAAGTTAACCATACAAATGTAACAAGCATCAATGATACAAAAGCATGGAGGAGAAACTCAAATAGTTTTTATTGATATACAAGAAGATCCAGGAGGAGTTACAACCGATGATTCCTGACCCAACATCAACCTCCCAGCAAAGAAGCCTCTCTTCACCTCCAACAAAGCATAGATCACCCAATTCTCTGATGTTTATCTCAAAACCAACAACAATTCCTTACAATGTGCAAAATTCCAGCCTCTGGATCTCTGGGATGAGGTATCCATATATAGATGTATGCAAGGAGGATGAGTCAGCTTGTGATTTTATTAGTGGCTTCTCTCTGTCAGTTCTTTCTTCCACTTGGAGACTGAAGGCCTCTTACTCATCCTTGGTCGAATTCAGTGAGGCAAGTGTCATAGGAGAAGATTCTGGAAGCTTCCATTGTCTCTCCACCTCGCGGAATGACACTGCCATTTGTCATTTCCCACTCAACGCACCCTGATAGTGCATTTAGGTGCGTTGCAATGCACCTAGCTAGTGGATTTAGGTGCTATGCAACACACTTAGCTAGTGGAGCAGCTGAAATGATCCTGTTTTGACTTATTCTGAGCAGTTTCTGGTGGAGAACTTCTGGGAGAAGTTGTAATTTGTTGACATTGTTCCTTTAGGGGTTAGAACAACACTTTTAGGGACTGAGCCCTTGGTTTATGGACATTTCATGCTTGGAGCTGCAAGGCACAAAAATGTCTATAACAGTTGCCCCTTAAAGTATGAGGCCATTTATCGGGTGAAATGCTTTATTATGAGGATCCGGATTTCTTTCAATGCTGGGAGGAGACCTGTAATAAGATACAATACAATACATTATCTTCATACCTTTTTCATGATCTAGCTGAGGCGGGCATTCCCATGCTCAGCTTTATAAATTCATTTTCTGATGGTAGACTGATGATTCTGATAGAGCCATCATCCTTTTGGTAGGATGATTATCTGTGCTGCAGTGCTGTACATTTTAATGTATTTATTTTCTTCAATATATATCGCAGCCTGGAAGGATGAAACTAGATCCGGGGTCTTCAATCTCGTCCGATCTTCACTCGAAGTACAAGTCGATCCATGTGAGAAATGTTTTGAAGTCGAACATGGAAAGACATCGCTTGATTACCAGTCAATGATGTAAATTGTTAACAAGCGCGAGAGGAATCATCGATAATGATAATGATCCTCAAGGTACTGTAGTACAATTCACGTGGTGTGAATAAAGGACTTGGCGTCGAACACCACGCAAAATATTTCGGTCGAAGGTCATTGATGTAAACCTGTCGCCGGAAGTGAGAAACTTGCCATTGAGGCATGCAAGCTTCAAAGTACCGAATGGGGTGTTCCTAAACCAACTTCTTGGATAATGAGCTGATGTCGACAAGAAGTGATCCGTCATAGGAGGACCTTAATGAATCCCACATCAATGACATGGAACGGAGAAAATGATTTTGATGGAGGTGAAAACGATATGATGATATATGGTTCAGGGTGGCGGTCATGAAATAATGGAGTATAATGTATGGTAGTGGGCGGGACACAGGTGGCCTTTCTGGATGACTTCTCTTGAACATATCGGCGACACTGATGTGATGGATTGGTAGCATTAACCCCAAATTTGGATGGTATGGTGTGACCAGGGCGATGTGACCGGTGAATGAAACAACCCAACCCGACTCGGACACGGAGCGGAAATGTCATGTTCAAGAGCGACTTGCTACCATTAAAGATTCTTTGAGTTTTCTCCCCAATTTTTCCCCAGTCATTGCTGACCAGTACCTCTTTATTTTTTGTCAAGCTTGAGGAGGATAACATATGCTTGTTCTATAATTTTCCCTTCGGGCAAACCCATCCCTATATTTTAACGAGCCTAGTGATAGTGAAACTCGTTCTCGTCTAAAGACAAGTTTGTCGCTATTAACCTTTTTAACGAGTTTAACGACAAAGATAACTCGGTCCTTTTCATTTTTAGAGAGCCTGAAAAGGTATGTAAAGGTAACTCCAAAATTCCTTTTTCTCCATCTAATCCCTTAAGTCCGAAAAAGTATAAAACAATACAGAAGGGATGAATTTTCGATAGCTTTAATGAGTCGAACAAAACAAGCGCTCGATCTTTTTGTGCAATAATCCCTCAGGTCCAAAAAGATTAAAATCTAGAGGAGGGATAGCACTTCCTGTCCCTTTAACGAGCTGGAAGGCCAAGGAATCGACAATATTTTCATATTTTACGAGTCAGTTGAAAAGAGCTTAAAGAAGACTCGTCTTTTGAGGAACGAGTGATAAAATGGGTAGCAGCTGATTCCAGGTAAGGTTTGGAATTTTCCAATCACGGCAGTGTCACAAGGATGGCTAGTGAAATCACTCTTCACAGCTATTCCTCAAAATGGGTAAACAATCAAATGGAGGTGAATGATCGGCCAATGAAAAAGTGGAGGCGACGGTGCAAACACGACCAAGGCTTTAATGGCTGAAGTACTACATTCACGGTGGTTATTTACCAGGGAATAGTTCATTTTTTAGCGAGCTTAAACGCGGGTGGAAACATTTGCTCGGTCCAGGTTTATTTTTTAACGAGCTTGAACCTCGCAGTAACACTGCTCGATTAATCCAGTCATATCATAAGAATGTCTCATATAAAAACGACAATTTTTTAGAGTTTTTCCCCACATCCTTTCTTCATGCAAGTTAGGAGACGACCAATCCTACGAGTTTAAAGGGTTAGAGGTCCTAAAAATTTAAAAAAATAAATAGTCACCCTTTGCATGCCCCCAAGTATAAAACAAAGTTTCAAGGTTACCTCTACTTTTTTATGCCAAAACATTTGTTTTACCGAGAGAGGCCTACCTCTTACAGGTCACCCAAAGATTGTTCTATTCGCGGCACAAACAAAACACTTCTTCGGTGATGTCTACCGAGATAAACAAAGGTGAGCAGCGATGCCCTCCAACTCACATAACTTTGACAAGAGAATCTTGTTCTAGAATAACCCCTCTTCCAATCACGGACGGGGCTACAGACTAGATATATTCTCCCGAGGAAACCTACCCTATACCCGAAGTTTTCCTGCCGAAGCAGACCAGGATGCATGCCCCCTGGGTTTCAGTCATATCCCTCTGAATTACTCGCGCTCATCGGGAGGATGGGCTGGAGATCGAGACATTTCTTGCGTGAAAAGGACCATTTAGGGATGGTATATGACTATTTGCTATGCGTGATCAGGGAAATGAAAGTTGGTCTACGAGCTTGACCACTCTTCCTTCATGCGGAAAAACATTTACTCTAAAGAGTGAGGAGACAATTGCTTCCATGCAATAAAAATAGTCTCGTCCAAGGAGTAGGTTATAATCCAAGGGTCCTTGAACTACCATTACGTTCATGCAAACTGTCTTCCTTCTCAATGTTATGGGAACATCGGGAAGGATCCCTAAAGGTCGACTGGTTCCTTTATCAAAGCCTGTCAGATTTCTCATCTCAGGCAAAAGCGATGGCGAACCAAGCGCTTTCCAAGCAGTTGAGGAAAGGATACTCACAGAAGCCCCCTCATCTATGATGGTACCAGCCATAACCATTCTATATATTTGAACGCTAATTCGGAATGGTATGCTTGCTGGTAAACGAGGTCTGCCTAGTTGATTCCAGTCGAAGGAGACAACTAGGTTGCTTGGAGGTGGGACGGAATAGATGGTCGGGTACGCCTCTGACGAACTTCCTTCCTGTGGTAAAGGAATTGGTAAATTGCCCCCATGTTCGTCGGAGTCTGTGTTTATGAAGAGAATTTGGACAGTGTCATCCTTGTTCTCTTTAGTGACTTTATCATCTGAAGGTGAAACCTCTGAAGGCAAGACTGGGTCAACTGCCGCCTCGACCTTTTGACTTTCATCTGGTATGGATCCAGATGGTTTATCTTCAATGATAGGTGCTTCAGCCGACCACCTGAGTGGGCCAGTCGAATTTTCAAATAATGACGGACTCGGCAAGAGTTTTTTATATCTAGGAGAAAGTCGTAACAGTGAAACCGGACAATCATCCAAAACTCTTTTAGCTTCATCTGAGAAGGGACAACGGTGGATGGCATGATCGCCTTCGCACAGTTTACAAGGAAATCTAAATTTCCCTTTTTGTCCTGGGGCTTCACTTTCACTAGTTGACGGTGTGCTTTCAACATGATCATCAGAGGTTGACAACACTGGGTTGTGCAAACGAGGAGACCAGTCCCTTAATATCCGAGGGATTCAAGGACAATCTCTGTGAAAGTGGTCTCCTTTTCAAATGACACATGGCGATTTAGGCCTGGTCGGTGCAGTGTGTGGATTTTCGTTAGACGACACTCGTTTCCCCCATTCGCCTTTGGCTCCTTCTTCTTCTTCTTCTCTTTCTTCTTCTTTTCCTTCTTCTCCTTAGGAACTTGACTTTTGGCTCCAGCCCCATCAAGCGAAGAGGAAGGAGGAGAGGAAGAATTAGAGGAAGTAGAAGGCTGATGGGCAACTCTGGACTCATCTAATTGCTGATTCGATTGTTCAAGAATAGTGGTGTTCTGAACGACAGAGGTTGAGAAGAGCCATACAGGCAGACCAATTGTCAGTCCTGGAAGCGACAATGTGGCCATATGGGGTGCACCAACATCTCCCCAAGAGGAGAAGGGACTAGGATTTCCACCAAGGGGAATTCCTTGGTTGGTAGGCTCCATTTTCTCAACCCAACTTCAACGTAGGAAAGGGGTATGAATATTCCGTTTAAAATAAATTTTAACATGCTTTGACACAACTTGTTTTTTCAGTTTTTAAGAGTCGAGAAAAAACAAAAGATGACTCTAGTCTCCTTCGATTTTTAATGAGCCTGAAGTGACAAGTGCTCAGATGGACCTTTTCCGTTAAGGAGTCTGAAAAGGAACGAAAGGGACTGCTCTGGAGGTCTAGGTAGAGGGAGTACCAAACCAATCGCAAAAATGCAGAATAATTTTTATGGTACGGCAGTCAATCTTCCCGAATGCTGTGTTCAGTGCATTGCGATCAGTAGGGCGGCCGACACGGCTTCCTCTGGATAAAGGATTTAAGCCTATAGGGGTCTCCCAAAATATACTCGACGGTACGTGGGAGCACAAGTCCGTACTGGCACTTATCGTCTCAAAGTGGAGGAATCACCCAACCATCAGTGAGGACAACAGTTACCAGGCTTTACGACACCAGAATACATCTCTAGCCTAGACCTCTAAATGTTGTGCGTTAAGTTCCAAAGCGTTGTTAGATTCATTGAATTTATTTAAAGTTGATCTTTCTTATGAAGTTTGCCTTTTGGGTTCACCACGAGATGTAGATGTAATTTCTAAAATGCAATCTAAAGATGATAAACAAACTTTTATCTCTTTTTAGCAATGAAAATCCTAGCTACTAGGGGAAAAGAAAGACACAATCTTTTCACAAAGAGAAACGAGCACACTGTAAATGCACTTTCCTAAATCAAGCCAAACAAATTGTCTATATGCAAATGCACATGTATGTATTTGTTTTTCACTTTCTTAGTATTGATGCTAAAAAGAAAGTTGATGTACAAATCTGAATTTGCTTTCAAGCGACAAACACAAACAAGCTTCTTTTCGAAATCAAAAGGTAGAGATGATTACGATACTTTATGATTTTGAAATAAATACTCATTTTGACACTAGAAAGTCACAAATTTAAACCAAAGGCAATAGTAAAAGCATAATCGACCATCAACAGCAATAAAACTTTCTCCTATGATCGAAATCGACACTTGCGATAGATCTAAATCAAAGGACGATAGTACGACTATTATACTTTTGCAATGGAAAACTGTAAACGACTCAACAAACACACAAAAACATCTACAGTTCTTTGGTACAAATGAGGCGGAATATCAGTAAGGAAAAGGGGTTTGAAACAGTCATATACTGATCACAGGCTGCAAAATTCAGAGACAAAACTGGAAAGAATGAAGCAAAGAACCTCAGCTGCACAGGGCTAGGCTGATCAGCGCACCTGTAACACGGAGAAACTGCATTGCAGCACAGGTTTCCCTTTCGGGAAGTGCGTTGAAATGCAGGATCTCTTCACAGTGCCTGCGCTGGGCCAGAAACGAGAATTCTATCTGGGTTCTGGGTCACAGTTTGCAGTTTAGTCTTTGGTTTTTGGCCGAGTAAAAGCAATCAGTAATACACAATCAAGGGTAGATCTAAGGAGGGTCTAAGAGCAATCAGATAGTCTATGAATCAGTTGTTCAAATCATAAACAGATCCAGTGAATGGATTGAAGCAGAAGATGTCTACTTTGCATTCGTTATGGTAAATGCAGTTCGATTGCTACTTATAATTTTATGAAACAAACAACAAGAGATACACAAACAAACTAATTAGACACGATCCCCAGCGGAGTCGCCATTTTGTTACCGGGAAAAGTGTCTATTTAGAACTGCTCTATCCCACTAAGGTGTGACAGCCGCCTTAGAAACAAACATAGAAAACTACTTTTGTATTTCCTTTATGAACAATAAATAAAGAGGAATAGGAAGAACCAACCTGTGCCTTGCACTAGTCCTTCGATCCACTTTCTCTCCTCTTTGACAGCTTCCAGCTACCTGCTCTCTTACTTGCCCAGCTTCACCAAGTACCTGTAAGATCACAGAAGAAGAAAGCTATACAAAGACATGGATTTATATTCATAAATAACTTAGGATCAGATTTAAGTTAACCATACAAATGTAACAAGCATCAATGATACAAAAGCATGGAGGAGAAACTCAAATAGTTTTTATTGATATACAAGAAGATCCAGGAGGAGTTACAACTGATGATTCTTGACCCAGCATCAACCTCCCAACAAAGAAGCCCCTCTTCACCTCCAACAAAGCATAGATCACCCAATTCTCTGATGTTTATCTCAAAACCAACAGCAATTCCTTACAATGTGCAAAACTCCAGCCTCTGGATCTCTGGGATGAGGGATCCATATATAGATGCATGCAAGGAGGATGAGTCAGCTTGTGATTTGATTAGTGGCTTCTCTCTGTCAGTTCTTGCTTCCACTTGGAGACTGAAGGCCTCTTACTCATCCTTGGTCATAGGAGAAGATTCAGTGGAAGCTTCCATTGTCTCTCCACCTCGCGGAATGACACTACCATTTGTCATTTCCCACTCAACGCACCCTGATAGTGCATTTAGGTGTGTTGCAACGCACCTAGCCAGTGGATTTAGGTGCTATGGAACGCACTTAGCTAGTGGAGTAGCTGAAATGATCCTGTTTTGACTTATTCTGAGCAGTTTCTGGTGGAGAACTTCTAGGAGAAGCTGTAATTTGTTGACCTTGTTCCTTTAGGGGTTAGAACAACACTTTTAGGGACTTAGGAGCCCTTGGTTTATGGAGATTTCATGCTTGGAGCTGCAAGGCACAAAAATGTCTATAACACAGGGTGGTTCTTGGATTCCCCAAGCCACTGGAGTACACATACTCTTCTTCTTCCTACTAGCTCTGTGACCCTCTAGTCTATAATGGCAAGAGCCCAATGTGGTGCTCAGATTGGATAGATCCTCTATGGGATGGCTCAAATCTTCAAGCTCTTTGGTGCTTGATGTTGCCTCTGGTCAGCTCAGCCTTCTATCTCTTCTGCTTTGCTTTACTATTTTCTGTGTTCAGTCCTCCTCTCTGGGTTCACTGTTCCCCTTGTTCGTCTCTTGAATTCGACTAACTATCTAACTTCCTCTTTGATTCGACTGTATCTATTAATGGCTTTTAGCCATTCATTCCAATGTCTGTTGGGTTCCTCTTCCACCTCTATCAATTCAGCTTCTGCAGCTGCGCTTAGAGTTCCCTGTTCGGCGTCATCATCAGCGCTCAGGTAATGGCGACTTGTCCTCCTCTAAAAGGCGCCAGCATGCTTCGTCGGTTCATTTCTTCAGCTACATCATGGATGTGTTCTTCCTCCACCGTGGCACTCAAACAGATTCCAAATCCTCCTAAAACGTGATGTATTCCTTCGTTGATTATGCTTCCCTCATCGGGTGTGATCTCAGCCATCCGATCTGGGGCCTCCAAATCTGATGCCATATGCATGTTTCACCCGGTTGACTTGCTTGACCAATAGCACGCGATCAGCGGTGGTTTTCTCTCACCTCCGCTTGCCACACATCAATTGGTGTATGGAATCGCTTTGCTCTCGTCAAAAACCTCTTTCTGTTTGATCCCTCTTTTGTACCTTAGCACCTTTTGCTTTTCCACCCACGGTTCTCCAGTTCCCCCACGCGATCGAGTTCTTGGGCTTTTCCTTCACGGCCTTGTTTTCCCAGCTAATCGCGCATCAAAAAACACCTCTGTTTCCCAATCCGGGGCTCCCAGGGGCTACTTTGACCTCCTGTGTAGTCTCCATGGGCCTCAATCAGTGCGCTTTGACTGAGGTCCTCGTCGTTCCATGTTGGCTGCCATTGCCACTTGTTTAAGGTGTTTTTAATCGTTGTTTTGGATTTCTTTAGAGATTTTTCCTGACCTGAAATAGTGACGGTTCTTTGAAATTCTTGTGCTGATAGTCCTGTGCCTTGAAGGTAGCAATCTCTGTCCCACTGATATCGCTCAATATCATTGTCTCGGCGCTAGTGTGTGAGATGATCCAATGTATCATATCCGTGCATCAGAACATAATATAATTACATGCAATCTGGTACAAGTTGGAATTGTGAGTGTTCACATAGGCTTGGCAGTCTTCAGGATCTTCCCCAAATGTTCCCGAGAATGCATCATTGACCTCTTTCCATTTAAGCTTGATGTCTTTGTCTACAATCAGCTTGGTGTCTTCGTATATCAGCAAACTCATAGACACTCGTTAAGCAACTCTTCTAGTTGTGCTTTTGTTTGTGTCCTTTGATCCTGCTCTCTTGGAGGCCATTGATCCTAAACTTCTAAGAGACAGATGAACACCTGCTATATTTGGAGACATGGTGACATGCATGTTGGTGTTCCAAATTACTCTATTTTTACCTTATTCCCATAAGCCTTAACCTCTGTTTTATCTCTATTTAACCCTCTCATTCCTGCACTAGTCCAAGATAATAATTTATTCCTACATATACTTCATATTTCATAATTAATATTTGTTAAATGATTTATTAATTAGTTTAATTAGATTTCATACCTTTTAGTATCTCTTGTAACTTATGTTTAACTTTCATAAAAGTAATTGAAGAACTAAGTGATTGTTATGAAACGAGCTCACAAAAAGATAGAAAAGGGAGATCCACGCCTTAGAATTCAGCCTCTTCGAGGGGGCAACCTCCTTTACATTACATAAATGAACAATTCTTGGATGATACAAATGAAAATACCTCCTTTCTATATATAGGAGTCTAAGTGGTCCCAATACAATCAAAGCCTACATAACAATAATATTGTAGGGCACAACAATAACAATAGTGGGCTTCTATGGGGCACAATAGTAACAATATGGGCACTACATGGGTACGTCAATATAATAAGTGGGTTATACTAATAACAATAAGGGGTTACACTAGTAGTATAGGGGCCTAACATGCCCCTCTCCTTCAAAAAGCGTTGTCCTCAACGCTTGAGTAGTTCTTGATGCTTCTATATAAAATTCTTGTCCTCCCATGTGGAATATTCAGCGGGTAAGTTCTTCCACTTGATGAGATACTTTGAAATTGATCAATTTCGTAGCTGTCGGGTTCTTGTTTCTGTGACTGTTCCAGGTTCCAATATGATTTTTCCTTCCTCTTCAATTTCTGGCAATATTGCTTGAATTGGGATCTTTTGCAACTTTTGAATAAGTGGCCATACTTCTTCATTCTTCTTCCATTCATCCGTTGCTTCGTTTATCCAATTTGGTTGGATAATATAAATAGCACAAAACAATGCTTCCACATCCTCATCCTTGAAGCGTCTTCCCATTCGGTAAGGTCGCCATTTTTTAAGTGCATGTAGTATTGCCAACATTTCCTTCTCATAAATAGCTTGCTTGAGATGTAGCAGTAAAAATACCCAATCACTCACATCAAAACATTTTTCACTACGATGTTGATCTACCTGTTGTTTCATTTGATTTTGCACCGAAGTGGCGTTATCCTTTAAAAGTTGGAGAACTTGCTGTTGATGCTCGATATGATCTTTCTCTACTTGAACCTTTTTCTTCTTGATATGTCCTTCTATCTTTTGAGGAGTGGTAATTTCTTCCAGTCCTTTACAAGATATGGTCGGATTCATTTCTTGATGCTCGATGTGATCTTTCACTTCTTGAACATTTTTCTTCTTGATGTGTCCTTCTATCTTGATAGTTTGAGGAGTGGTAATTTCATCCATTGAATTACAAGATATGGTTGGATTCATTTCTTCTTTCTCGATGTGATCTTTCACTTCTTGCACCTTTTTCTTCTTGATATGTCCTTCTATCTTAAGAGTTTGAGGAGTGGTAATTCTTGCCAATGCTTTACAAGATATGGTCTTATTCATTTCTTCTTTCTCTAGGGTGGTGTCCTGACGTATATCCTCTTCTTTTGATGTTTCTTGATCCTTTTCTTCCTCCTCTTCATATTCTATGTAAAATAATTTCTTCTCAGCACACCTATGACCTTTAGTGCATTTTCTATCACATTTGTAACAAAGCCCTTTTTCTCTTTTTTCTTCCAATTGTTGTGGTGTAACCCTTGTAGGTTGTGCAAGGCTGGGAGAAACAACACTTCCATCTTTATAGTTGTGAGGGGTATGCTTCCTGCTTTCCATAATTTTGCTTTCAATTATGTCACAAAGCCCTCTTACTCTTTCCAATTGTTGTGGTGTTGCTCTAAAGAAGGTGTTGCTCTTTATATCCTCATAATGTGCTATCATTTCCTCCGTGAAAATTGACCACGTAACAAGTTTTCTACGAGAACAAAGCCCTTTGTACCATAAAAATTGATCTGGTTCTAAATATGAAGATGCAATACATACCTTTTGTAACAGTTGTACACCATGTATATCAAAATATTGCTCCATCTGAAGTATCCAATTTACCGGATCCTTGCCATCAAACTTCCTCATCTTGCTTTTTCTTGATTTTAGGAGCTCTACCTTGAAATGACTGTAACTCTGTACTTTAGGATCTTTAAGTTCTAAACTTATGATCTGTAGTATCCCTCTACGTCCTCTTTCAAATGCGACAAGTCTGATCCAAATTGGATTCTCCAAGAAAAAGTTATGCACAATCTCCCGTAGTGACCTGATTATAGACTAGTTCAGTAGAGCGAACTTGTATGAAGTGCCACGTGTCACTGTTTCCACCTTTGACTCTGAAAAATATATAAAAAGAAACTACACTCCGTCCTCTTTCTATACCTTCTTACGCAATTTCAATCCGATGCTCAGAAATAAAGTTATGACGATTTTCCCCAGGTCACCTGTTTTGAGTGTAATTCAGGAGTCTGCAAAAATACCAACTTCTGCAGATCATGTCTCTGAAAATATCGTGCGAAAAGATCTGAAATTCAGACCCAGGTTTCAGCGCCCATTCTTCTCAAATGGGTTTTTTTTGCGACTTCTGAAACGTCACAGAAACAAAGTTATAGCGAAAATGCCACGATGACCTGTTTGGAGCAGCGAAACCCTAGAATCCAAAGCTCTGATACCAAATGTTATGAAACCAGCTCACAAAAAGATAGAAAAGGGAGATCCACGCCTTAGAATTCAGCCTCTTCGAGGGGGCAACCTCCTTTACATTACATAAATGAACAATTCGTGGATGATACAAATGAAAATACCTCCTTTCTATATATAGGAGTCTAAGTGGTCCCAATACAATCAAAGCCTACATAACAATAATATTGTAGGGCACAACAATAACAATAGTGGGCTTCTATGGGGCACAATAGTAACAATATGGGCACTACATGGGTACGTCAATATAATAAGTGTGTTATACTAATAACAATAAGGGGTTACACTAGTAGTATAGGGGCCTAACAGTGATAATCATTATTTAGCGTGATTAGTGCAGGCAGATTCCTGCACTGCCAATGATGTTGCTCCGTGATCTCTATGATATTCCAGGCGAGCATTTTTTGATCCACAACTCCTAGTTAATTTTCAAACTATCGAAGGATGGACATTGGTGGTGTATAGTTAGGAATACTTGCCAAGAATATGGTATACAGCTAGCAAAGTTCGTGCTTTATTATAACCATCATCCAATTTTGGAATGTTGTTTGTTAGTCCGTTCGGTAGAAAGGCTTGAATAGGAAATGATTGTAATTAGCAGAATATGGCTAAGGCCGAGAGACTGTATATAATGTAGACCGTAGGTAGAGTGAAGCTAGCGATCTATGAGTTGTAATTTTATTTACTTTGTAATTTTGTATCACCCTGGGTTTTGGGCTATACTCGGAGTATCATGTATATTCGCTAATCAAGTTAATACAAGGAATGCGCCATGTAGTATTTACACTGTGTTTAATTTTTATTTCATGCGTGATTAAGTGTTGAACCATTTCATTACGTAAATGGGAAATAAGCTAGTTGGAAAGGACCCATCCAACCCAGCTCGTTTACCCTTGTGCTTTCGCCATTTGAAAAGTTTGTGTGAACATTTATTCATTTGCAGTTGTGTGGCTTGGATTTCTCTTATGTTTATTTCAGAAGTTCTGAGTTAAATTCATTTCATAGTCAAGCATGAATGAATATGTTGTTTGGAAGTTTAATTAAGTTTATTTCTTTCTTGCAATTTCTTTCTTGCAATTACTTTCTTGCAAATGCTTTCTTGCAGTTTCATTCCTTCAATTATTTTCCTGCAATTTTTGTCTTAGTTTGCTTATGCTCGGGTCATGCAGGAAGGTTCTTCTTGTACCAATGCATGTAGTTTCATGCACTCCAGTTTATTCATTTACTTTACAACAAGTGTTACGTTCCTTTTCCTGCTTATAATTTCATTTATTCTTGCAAGAAAATGTATTTTCAATTCAAGTAATCATTCTCAATGTTAACAGTTATACTTTTGAAGGATATAAGAACATTTACATGAATTAAGGAAGGGCGTTATTACAAACACTATACTCTATACTTGCAGTTTATGAATTAAGAAAAAGGAATAGAAACGTTATAATTGAATTTTCAAAAGTTAGTTGATGCATGCAAATTACTTTGACTACTACTTGATTATTCCAAATTGTTTTTGTTTTATGAAGTTTACTTTCATTGAAAAGTTCAAATAATTAAAGAATTCTTTTTCACATGTAATTTATCTCAAAATCTATCTTACAGTTGCAATTCTTTCCAACACGTCTTTTAATTATTTCGAAAGTAAATTCGAAACTTTGGTGAAGGAAGCTCTGTCTCGATGCAAGCGCTAGTCTCTTGTCGTAGGAACAGAGTGCTATAAGCCTTGAGGCTTAGAGAACCTCCATAAAGACATTAGTCTTCAGTACATAAGGTAAAATATACTTTTTCAAATAAGTATTGTACCTGCACTACTGCAAGAATATTGAAATAGTACAACAACATGCTGCTTGGTGTAGAAGGAAGATCAATCGGGAAACAGATCTTTGCAATGGCCCACTTGTCAAATTGTTAGCCATCCAAACTGAAGAGAAACATAGTATTTCATTTCAGCATTTAAGATTGCTTCTAGTTGTGTGGAAATTCCTTTACTTGATTTCCTCGCAAATTATTATTTTACATTCTAGCACTAGAATTGCTTTGGTGTTGATTGTCTTTAAGATTGTTTTTTGTCTGATTCTGCAACATTTCATTTAAGAAGTATGATTACGAATAGGAAAATTTCATACCACTTCTGTCATTGCCTGTGCTTTGTCTCTAAGTTTACGAAACCCCTGGGTTAACAATTAAGTGTTGAGGATTTTGGTTAAGTGCAATTCCTACACCCAACATTTTGGCGTCGTTGCCGAGGAGGCGATTTGAATTGGTAAGAATTTCCATTTTTTTGCAATAGGGGTAACTTAGTATGATATTATTTTTTCTATCTAGTGCTTCTATTTTCTTGAAGGAATTGATAGGTGTCCAGTTATTTTTAAGTTGCAACATTTTTATTCAAATTTTGTTGTATCATTTTTTGAAATGAATGCCTAAAAGAGGTAGGGGTCCAAATCCCACTAGTTGCCAAAGAAATAAAGATAAATCTGAAACCAAATCTCATATTGGGCCTTCTTTTGCAGGCAGAAAGTCCAAACAAACCCAGAATCATCACGCAGTAACAGTCCACTTGGGCTTTGACAACAATTGTCTAGGTTTGACACAACTCACAAAGGGGAAGAAGGGGACTATTAGAACCCATAGTCAGCCTTCTCAACCTATTGAGGGAAATTCACATGGAAGAACAAAAATGGAAAATTAGGAAGACCATGTAGAAGGAACTAGTGAAAATCAGGTAAATGAGGAACAATCCACCTTCAAATTCCCAATTGTGGTTCTGGATACACAAGTAGAAATGAAAAATATTTCACCATCAACTCTTCCTCATTTCTACGGTAAGGTACATGAAGATCTAGACTCTTTCCTATTTGAGTTTTATATTTTGTGTAGAAGTTATGATTATTCATCTAATGCCTAGAAGTTAAAGTTGTTTCCTGCAACTCTCAAGGATGCAGCACTCCGCTGGTTCATGGGACTAGGAGGAAACACTATATCTTCTTGGGAACAAATGAAGAGAGTGTTCTTGTCAAAATATTAGGAATATTGTAAGACTAGAGATATTCAAGCTGAAATATTTACTATTGTGCAAAATGATGATGAGACCCTAGAGGAATACTTAGAGAGATTCATGTACATCCTCCAAAGGTCAAAGCATAAATTTGATCTAAGTAGCATTAGGACCTTGTTCTTACCAGGGCTTACTAATGATGCTATGAATAATCTAAATCTATTAGGAGAAGAGGATATTGCTCAAAAATATTTTGCTCAAATCTGTGACTTGTGCAGGAAATTCTCGAGGAACTAATATAGATCTGGTAAAGGAATTCGGAATAGAAATAAGAAAACCAAATCTACTGATGCTATGATTATTAGATTAGAAAACAAAATGGACAATATAAAAATTGAAATAATGAATACTGTCAGTAAACAAATAGACTCTTTGAAGTTTCAAGAAAAACTTATAGAGGAACAAGAATCATTGTCTAATTTTTGTCCAAAATGTAGAAGAAAGCATATTTTAAGAGAATGTCCTCTCGATATTAAAGAAACTAATAAATGTGAAATTTGTAAGGAGAACCATGCCACAGAAAATGTCCCTCTCAACATTGGTAGCATGGGAACCAATATCATTATGGACAACCCTCCCAATCTTGGAAACAAGGATGGAGAGGGCCAAACCATTCATATCATTCACACCATTCCTATCTTGCACCTATGTAGTCATACCCTCCTACATATGCACCTTACCCAATGCCACAACCATCATTACCTCAACTAAGTCATCTAATGCCACCATTGCGTTCACCTCCACCATTTTGAAGTTCTCAGCTGTAGGAATTTAGAGGGTAAGTTCCTCAGAAAGAACACCAAAAGGACACCGCTCACAACCAGATCTCAAATCAATACACCAGTATTTTTGACGTGGTTAAAACCCTCAAAGTGCAAGGAGGGAAACAGTCCACGACCTATCCCAACGTGGGTACTACAGGAAATTTATTAATCAAAGAATGAAAATTTACATAAGCTTCTCTCATGCATGGATTACCCGAACAATGACCCTCCATGCGCTTTAAATAGAACTCATGGACCAATCGGGTGTCAAGCCACGGATCAAGTGTCGGTAATACCGAGGTGAGAGTGAACCGTCGGATCACTACATATCATGACCGTCGGATTGTAAGTTACAAAATGTACAACGGTAAAGAAACACACTTTACCTAACTCTAACCTAACTCTATACTAGACCAAGTTGAACTTAACTATATCCTATGTGTCGGAATATCCTAACATCCCCCCTTAAGAACAACTTGGGATAGGATTGAAGGATTTACAAATATGACACAATAGGAGAAGGAAGGAGGCACTAGAGCCTATCCCCCCTTAGTGATAACTTCCTGAACTCCAAGCATATATCGAAGTTTAGTGAACTTCGCCTCTGTGAGAGCCTTTGTGAAGATGTCTGCAACCTGATCATCTGTTGGACAATATTGCACTTCAAGAACATGGTCATGAATGAGCTTTCTGATGAAGTGCATGTGTAGTTCAATGTGTTTGCTGCGCTGATTCTGGACTGGATCTTTGCATAGCTGAATGGCACTTTGATTATCACACCAAAGTGTGGTTGGATGCTGCTGCTCAAAGCCAAACTCTGATAGGATCTGACGAAGCCACAAGGCTTCCTTACTAGCTTCCACGGCACCACGATACTCTGCTTCTGCTGACGAAAGAGAAATGGCAGCCTGTTTCTTACAATCCCATGTAATAGGTCCTGAACCAAGAGTGAAGACATAACCGGCAGTAGACTTCCGATCATCAGGGTCACCAGCCCAATCAGAATCAGTGAAACCAACTAACAGAGGAGCTGCTTTGGCACTGTAATGAATCCCAAACTGTACTGTACCTCGAACATAACGAAGTATTCTTTTAGCTGATTTCCAATGACTTTCACGGGGGTTTTGCATAAAACGAGCAACAAGGCCAACAACAAAGGAAAGATCAGGACGAGTATGGGTTAAATACAAGAGTTTTCTGACAAGTTGACGGTATAAGGTAGCATCAACTTCAGGTGAAGTACAAGAGACTGAAAGTTTGACTCCAGACTGAGAGGGAGAAGGGGCTGGATTACAGTCTTCCATGTGAAAATGACGAAGAATATCACAAGCATACTTGGACTGGGAAAGGAAAATACCCTCCTAGGATTGCAAGACTTGAAGACCGAGAAAATAGTGTAAGTGTCCTAAGTCTGTCATTTCAAATTTCTTTTTAAGGCTGGACTTCACATGGTTTATAAGGTTGGGATCACTACCAGTAAGAATAAGATCATCAACATAAAGAACAAGGATGATAAGAGAGTTGCCCACTTTCTTGGTGTAGACAGTTTTGTCAGAATGACACCTAGAAAAGCCAGATTCTAAAAGAAAGCTATCCATTTTGGCATACCAAGCCCGAGGAGCTTGCTTGAGGCCATAAAGGGATTTCTTAAGTCGACAAACAAGGCTGGAGTCTGTTTGTATGAAGCCAATGGGTTGTTCCATATAGATTTCTTCCTGCAAGTCCCCATGCAAGAAGGCAGATTTAACATCCATCTGATGGACTTCCCATTTTAAAGAGGCAGCAAGGGAAAGAACAAGGCGGATAGAGTTCATTTTGGCAACAGGGGAGAAGGTTTCAATGTAGTCAATGCCTTCAACCTGTGAAAAGCCCTTAGCAACGAGATGAGCTTTATGTTTATCAACTTTCCCATCTGGTCCATACTTGGTTCTGTAAACCCATTTACATCTAACAAGTTTGCGTCCCTTTGGTAGAGGAACAAGATCCCATGTATCATTTGTCATCAATGAATGATATTCTTCATTCATAGCTGCTTCCCAATGCGGATGGCCTGAAGCTTCTGCAAAAGTGTCAGGATCATGATTTACTGGAGCTTGAGCCAGTAAAGAAGAGGCTCTTTCAAACTGAGAACGTGTACGTCGCTGATCTGTAGGATCACTGGCAAGATCACCTGCTGCATCCCGAGTAGCACGGACCCATCATGGAAGTTGAGGATCCTGAGAAGGTGGGGGAGGATTATCATCCTCGCTTTCATCATCTGAAGAAGAAATGTTTTCAAAAGCAGAAGAGATAGGAAGAGGTGGCACATCCGCCGGACTAGGCTCGCAGGCCGATTTGTTTTCATCAAAATTTACATCTCTTCTAATGATAACATTTTTGGACTTAAATGGAATAAGTCTATAACCTTTTACATCTTCAGAATATCCAACAAAAGTACATTTCTCACTCTTAGGTTCTAAAGCTTTATGCTTTTCATCTGGAATATGGGCCCATGCTTCACTTCCAAACACACAAAAGTGACTTACATCTGGTTTAATGGAACTCCAAGCTTCTTCTGGAGTGATATTCTCTAGAACCTTAGTAGGAGTGCGATTGATTATATAATTTGCACAATTAATTGCTTCGGCCCAAAAACTAAGACTGAGTCCTTTAGATTGCAGCATACAATTAGCCATTTCCTTTAAGGTGCGATTTTTCCTTTCAGCTACACCATTTTGTTGTGGAGTGTATGGAACAGTATGTTGCATTTGAATTCCATTTTCGGTGCAAAAGTTGATGAATGTGTTTTTAACATATTCTCCACCATTATCAGTTCTTAGCTTAAGAATTTGATGTCCAGATTGTTTTTCAACAAAGGCTTTGAAGGCCAAAAAGGTGTTAAATACTTCGCTCTTGAGTTTTAAGAAGTATACCCAAGTGCGTCTGGAGAAATCATCAATGAAAGTTAAGAAGTACTTGCATCCAGAGAATGAAGCAACAGGAAGAGGACCACCTAAATCACTGTGCACAAGCTGTAAAGGGGCTGAGGCGTGCCAAGAGGCACGTTTGTCAAAACTGTCCCGATGATGTTTTCCGAGTACACATCCGGAACAAACACCATCTCTGCAGGATACCATAGGAAGACTTGTCACCATATTTTCTTTACATAGATGCTGAAGGGAGCGATAGTTTAAGTGACCAAATCGCTCATGCCAAAGTTTGCTCACTTCATCATTATGAGCAATAAATACTGAGGGAAGATTTGATGACCCAAAGTTGTGAAACTTATACAACCTTTTGGAATCATCAGCAAGACCAGTAGCTAGAATCTGTTTAGGATCTTTTAGATCCTTGATTACAACATCATGAGGTGAAAATTCAACAATTTTACCTTCACCTGAATGAGTTATCTGATAGACAGATAGAAGGTTGCAGGATAAGGTTGGAACACATAATACATCATTAAACTGACCATTGTCAAGATGAACAGTTCCAGTCCCTACAACATTAAGAGATCTATCATCACCAACATATATATTTTTGGTGTTACAATCATTTAAAGAAGAAAACATGGCTTGGTTTTTGGCCATGTGACAAGAGGCTCCAGAATCAATGAGCCACTCATGAGAATGAGAAGAAGAAGAAGATACATTTAATGCATAACCAGACTGAGATGATTGACAATGACATGCAGAAAGTGCCATTCTGGAAGTTGAAGTTGAAGTAGGCTCCACATGGATGTTATGTTTCTTCATTGCGGCTTCCAAGGCTTCCATTTTCTTAAAGCATTTAGATTCTAAGTGGCCATCTCGATTACAAAAGTTACAATGTCTATCAGTCTTCTTCCATTTGTTTTTATTGGTCTTATCATTTTGCTGAAATGATCTTTCATTTTGAGGCTGAGATGGTTTAGGACCATTCTTTTGAGGATATGACTTCTTAGGATTCTTTGAATTTGGTTGCTGCTGGGCGGCTAACGCTTTCGTGGAAGAGTTTCCAAGATTAAGAAGACCAAGGTGTAAGAGTTTTTCTTGTTCTCTTATTAAGGAATCACAAAAGGAGTTAAAGGAAGGGGCCTTGTAGTCTTTTCCTTGACAAATGAAAGCTTCCCTTGTAGAATGGAAAGTGGAAACAAATACAGAGTAGGCTGGTCCCAACTTAGTAAGGATGGAATAAATAAGGTTACCATCTTCTTTCTTAACTTTAACACCTTCCAAGAGATATCTAAGGGTCTTGAATTTGGACAAGAAATCTTCAATGCAAGAAAAATTATTAGGATCCAAAGTAAGCAGCTCATTTTCAAGTTGATGGGCTCTAATTTCATTTTTAATCCCAAAAACTTTAGCGAGTTTTTCTAATGCTTCATGAGGAGTCTCAAGGTCTGCAATGTGGAATCTAAGATCAGGAGAAATAGACATCCCTATCAAACCACGTGCTTGATCTTGTCTATTTTCCCATTTTGCAACCTTGTCTTCATCTTTTGGTTTCTTCTCTTGGTCTGTGGCTATTCTGAAGAGACCTTTACTTCTAAGTAAATCTTCCATGTAGGCTACCCATTGGAAGTAGTTAGTGCTGTCAAGAATGACTTGGCATGGACTTTCCATTTAAAAAAAAAAAACTGAAGCTGAAGATGCTGAAAGTAAGTGTTCCAATGGATAGATCTCGAAAAAATAGGCGGTTTAAAAAAAAACGGCTCTGAAAAAGGCTTCCGGATGAAGAAGTTATGGCTTTTTGAAAAAAAATTGTTGACGTTGCTGGCAAAGTGCACGAATGTGCGGGAATGACCCACAAAATGGAGACTTGAACCCAAGACCTCTACTCTCTTAAAATATCTTTGAACCAATTGATCTATACAAAAAATTTGAGAGAGAGAGAGGGGGGGGGGGGGGGGGGGGCCTTGGTTTGCGTGCTTGCCTTGAGAAAGCTCTTTTTCCCTACAAAACACAAAACAAAAAACCCAACACGAATATGAAAAGAAAAACGAACCTTGCGGCTCGAAGTTAGCTTTAGCCAAAAAACTAGAAATTAAAAAAAAAAAATTCAAAGTTAGCTTTAGCCGAAAAACTAAATATTTTTCTCAATGTTTCTGATTTTCTGAGATCACACTAAGGTGCAGGGAAAAGAGCATACGCATGAGAAAAATCCTTCCTTTCTGTTTCTGATTTGCCCAGATCGCATAGAGTCGCAGGGCAAAGAGCATACGCAGAAATGAAAGGTATAGATCCGGTTAAAAAAAAGGCTAAATAAACTGAGACCGAAATAAGCAGAGAGAAAATAACAGTAAACTGCAAAAAAACATTGTATACCTCCCGATCTGAAAAATGACGCAGCTAGGGCTACCGGAAACCTTTTCGCGTGAAACGAAAGGGGTTCCTCACTGGAACAGATGCTCCGAACGCAACAGAGCAGTCCTCTCGACCTGAAAGCAGTCAGAAACATCAGATCTAGGAAACGACAGCCGCATGCAGTTCTACCGGCTTCAGATTTGGATCACCAACGGACGCGGCCCTCAAATAGCTCTGATACCATGTAGGAATTTACAGGGTAAGTTCCTCAGAAAGAACACCAAAAGGACACCACTCACAACCAGATCTCAAATCAATACACCAGTATTTTTGACGTGGTTAAAACCCTCAAAGTGCAAGGAGGGAAACAGTCCACGGCCTGTCCCAACGTGGGTACTACAGGCAATTTATTAATCAAAGAATGAAAATTTACATAAGCTTCTCTCATGCACGGATTACCCGAACAATGACCCTCCATGTGCTTTAAATAGAGCTCATGGACCAATCGGGTGTCAAGCCACGGATCAAGTGTCGGTAATACCGAGGTGAGAGTGAACCGTCGGATCACTACATATCGTGACCGTCGGATTGTAAGTTACAAAATGTACAACGGTAAAGAAACACACTTTACCTAACTCTAACCTAACTCTATACTAGACCAAGTTGAACTTAACTATATCCTATGTGTCGGAATATCCTAACATCAGCTGCCTGCCCAACCTTTACGCAACCCAAATAACAAAGCAGTACAAATGATCCATTCTATGAACTTTCTTTCCTCATCCATATATTAGTCCATGCCAGTTGGAGTCAATGACCTACAATTGAGATCGGGGAAGATAGTAACCTCAAAAAATCAAAATCGGCCTACAGTGATGATCAACGAGAAAGGTGAGGAGGAAACTCCTGGCCATTCTGAAAAGGATGACACCATCTAGCCTATCCCCATACCTTCTGAGCCTTTTGCAATCCATCTTCTTCCAATCGACCTGCCTATCTAGAGAGGTTAGTTATGGAGAATAAAGACCCCATTCCTGAGTCTAGCCTGGCTTCTGAGCTTAGGAACCTTTTTATAAAGGTACCTTTGCTCCAAGCTATTAAAGAGATCCCCATTTACAAAATATTTATTAGGGAACTTTTTCTTAAGAAGCCAAGAAGGAGAAGATTAGAACCTCAAACCATTCAGTTTGTTGGTAGAGTAGAAGTTAATGACGACGTGTATGCACATGGAGAAATATACCGACCCTGGAAACCCTGTTGTCTCTATTCAGATAGGTGATGTCCTTGTCTCCAACGTACTTATAGACCTAGGGGCATCGATTAATGTTATGACCAAGAAATCCATGGATCAACTTGGATTGGTCCATATTCATCCTACTCCCACTATGCCTGAACTACCAGACATATCTAAAATCAAGCCAGAAGGGGTGTTGGATGATGTGATCGTTTCTCTAGACTCTTGGGAATACCCCACAGATTCCATTTTGTTTTAGCCAAAGAACCCTATGGGAGGACATCCCTTGATCTTGGGATGACCATGGCTTACTATGGCCAATGCTTATATCATATGTCATTCAGGTGACATGTATATTTTCCACGGAGATTTTAGGAGGAAGGTCACCTTATATCCACTCGCTAAATCCATTCAGGAGCTCCGAGACACTTTATGGTTAGACTACAATGGTGATGAGGAGACTAATTTTGTTTCCTTGATACATCAGAATGTTGAGTTCTCGTAGGAGGGTGAGATTCAAGACTTCCTGAACAATCTATACACGAAACCCATTTTGAGTGATTGAGTCAGATTTTTAGTCTATATTTTCAGGAAAGATATGACTCTCTACCTCCCTCGTTACCATCTCTAGTGACACCTCTATGTACTCTTGATCCTGATACCACTCTTGTTGAGATTAGTCCAGTAAATCCTTCCATATCAGTTTAGAGTTGGATTCTTCCCAGTAAGAGCAGCTTGTAAATTTGTTGTGAAACCATCTTGATGCCTTAGCATGGGGCCATGAAGATATGAAAAGCATCCCTCTTGAAACATATATACCCACCATATCTATATTTAGGATGGAGCCTGACCTCTTTGACAACCCCAAAGGCTAATGAACCCAACTCTAAGAGATGTTGTAAAGGAAGATTTGCAAATACTCTTAGATGTTGATTTTATCTATCCCATTTCTGATAGCTACTGGGTCTCTCCATTGGTCTTAGTCCAAAAAAATTATGGGATATGGTGTATTTGTATTGACTATAGAGAATTGAAAAAAGCCACTCTCAAATATTACTTCCCCCTTCGTTTCATCAATCAGGTCCTTGATACCCTTGCTAGTAAGAAGTACTCTTCTTTTCTAGATGGCTTTAGTGGGTATAACCAGATATAGATTGCACCCGAGGATCAAGACAAAACCACTTTTACATGTCCATGAGGTACATTTTCTTACCGAGTGCTTCCCTTTGGGCTATGTAATGCCCAACTACCTTCCAAAGGGTGGTCTTCGCCATCTTTGTTGAACTTGAGTGTGTGGAAATCTATATGGATGAATTTTCTGTGTTTAGTTATTCATTTCAGGAATCCCTCAAGAATATAGAAAAAGTGCTTCTTCGCTACCAAGAATCTCATCTCACCTAGAGTGATAAAAAATGTAGATTAATGTGCAAGGCAGGGGTAGTTCTTGGCCATCTTACTTCTAGCAAAGGTATCCAGTTTGACCCTACAAAAACAGAAATTATTTTGATTCTTCATATACCCAAAACTCAAAGGGGAGTGAGAGGTTTTCTAGGACATGCAGGATACCATAGGAGATTCATTGAGAATTTCTTAAGGATAGCAACCCCCTTTTTCAACTTTTTGCTAAAGATATTGAGTTTTCTTGGTCAATAGCTTGCCAACAATCCTTTGAGACATTGAAGGAAAAACTATGCTTGGCACCAGTTTTGAGAGGATCAAACTGGTCCTTGCCATTTCATATTTCCTCTGATGCCTCAGATATTGCTATTGGCACAACTTTAGGACAAGAAGAAGACAAACAATCTTATGCTATTTATTTCATTATTAAAAACTTGTCACCCACTGAACTAAATTATACGGTTACTGAGAAAGAGTTTTTAGCTGTAATTTTTTCCATTAATAAATTTAGGCATTATATTACAGGATATGAAGCCTTTGTTCATACTCACCATTCTACAATAAGATATTTGATGAATAAACCATTAAATAGTGCTAGAGTGACTAGGTGGTTATTATTGTTACAAGAATTTAGTAATGCCATTATCGATAGACCAGGAAAATCTAATGTAGTAGCAGATTATATTTCAATATTAAATAATCCTTGTGAAGCAATTCACGTTGATGATGATTTTCTTGATGGAAATATTTTTGTTGTGTAAATAAAATCCCCATGGTTTCCTGACATAGCTAACTATTTAGTTACTGGAAAATTACCATTTCACTTATCCGCTCGTGAAAAGTCGAATATCATATAGAAAAATGTTGCATATTATTGGATTCAAGGAGACCTCTTTTACACTAGAGAAGATCTCATTATTTGTAGATGTGTAAGAGAGGAAGATGTGTTTGATATTTTAAAATATTCCCATGATGAACTTTGTGGGGGTCACTTTGTTGTTAAGCGGATTGCATACAAAGTGTTACGAACTGGCTATTTTTAGCCCTCCTTATTCAAGGATGCCAAACAGTATGTCAAGTGATGTGACAATTGGCCAACCTAATCAAACCAATGAAATGGCTTTTTGTACTTAGGTTATGATTGAGCCTTTTGAAAAATGGGCCATTGATTTTGTAGGACCAATAAATCCAACATCACTAAATAAAAAGCATATTTTGGTTTGTACATATTTCGTTAAAAAATGGGTAGAAGCTAAAGCTGTTTCTTTTACTACTAAACGAGTTGTTGTTGATTTTCTTTTTACTGAAATATTTATTATATTTGGTGTGCCTAGAGAAATTGTTTTTGACAATGGACCACATTTTATTTATAATTTGGTGCAAGATGCGATGGAGCAATACAAAATACGACACATGAAATCTACATTGTATCACCCTAAAGAAAATGGTCAGGTGGAGTTGACAAACAAGGTGATTGAGGCCATCCTCACAAAGACAAGACAAATTTACAGAAAGGATTGGGCTAACAAATTACCGGAAGCATTATGGGCATACTGAACCACTTGGAGGAAAAACAAAGGACACACGCCATATGAGCTGGTGTAAAGGATACAAGTCCTCTTGCCAATAGAATTCCAAATCAAGACTTTTAGGACTCCAGTCCAATTGGGGCTAGATCTCTCTGAAGCACAACAACGACATCTTCTACAACTGAATGAGTTAGATGAATTTCGAAGGGATGTTGTTTAGGAGAGAATCTTGGTTCAACAACAACACAAGGAGTGGCATGAGAAGTCCATCCAGAAGAAGCAATTCCAACCAGGTGATTAGGTGCTCCTTTACGATTCTAGATTCAAATATTTTAAAGGGAAATTCCATACACGCTGGATGGGACCCTATGAAGTGGTCGAATTGTTTGAAAATGGAGTGGTAGAGATCAAAAATATTAATGGATGGAATTCTGTGTTCCTGGTAAATGGGCATAGATTGAAGGTATATTTTCAGCCGCTTACTAAAGGATATTTTATGCAGCAATTCCAATAGCAAACTGAAAAGGAGTTGGTAGGTGGTAACACCAACCTGTTGAATATTTTATTCTTTCTTCTCCTCCTTAAAAAAAAGTTAATAAAAGAAAAAATGACAAAAAAAAATTCTTGTAATTGCGAAAATCATATGACTAACATGATTGCAGAAGGATCAACCTGAAAACCATCATGCTGGCAGGAAGATCTAAATTTCAATAAAAAGGGAATGTTACTTGATTTTTAGATATGCTGGCTGCCAACAAGAAGAAGCAAGTTCAAGGAACCCAACCCTTATCGAAGTTTTGGGTAACTAGCATGGAAATTTTTGTCCAAGTGCTTAATTCCCACTGCAGTTACTTTTTTTGGCACCAATGCAAGAAAACCTTGAAGATAAAATTCTTCCTTTCTTCTATTTTTCTGTTTCATAATTCCCACTATTTTTCTTTTTCTAAATCCCCAATGAATTACCCCCCTCTTTCTTCTAAGAAAACTACCCTTACCCGATCTCGTAAAATCTCTCTATTTCCCTTGAATTTTTTTCCACATCCCATTCTCGTTTATCCCCCTTGGTGATATTGTTCTTGGAATCCCTATAGTAATGTTCCTACCCATTCTGAAAATCACCCCTTTCCCACTTCTTTATTCCCTTGTAAATTGATTGCAGAATTTGATGTAGTCCATCCAAAAGCCAACTCATGAAACACCAAAGCACGGTGAATAAAACTTTTCTTGTATATTGAGGTAATTTTATTTTTTCCAGCTACAGAATAGTGTTCTATCATAATTTTTATGTTGGTAAAATCCATGGTGCAAGATGCGCAGTGCAAGCAATCAGTGCAAGTGATCTGATATTCACACTATGAGTGACATTAGTTAAATATTTATTAAACAAACTTATTACAGACTCATGTGCTGGTGTGTGTTCTGTGTTATTGAAGCAACGGATCGATCAGATTTCCAATAAAAAGACAATAAAATGGAAACACGAAAAAGAAATACAGTAAGCAACAAGAAGACACAAGAAATTTTAATAAGGAGTTCACCCTATTCTCCAGGGCTACATCTTTGGTCCCGCTTTCAGTGGTGGCCTTGTTTTATTATGCCTTTAAGTACAGAATTACAATACAGGGACTCAATGTGAGTTCTCTCGAAGCAGGTTTTGCTTGGCGGGGTGGTTCTTGGATTCCCCAAGCCACTGGGGTGCACAATCTCTTCTTCTTCTGCCAGCCCTGTGTACTTTTGGTCTATAATGGCAAGAGCCCAATGTGGTGCTCAGGCCGGACAGATCCACTATGAGATGGCTCAAATCTTCAAGCTCTCTGGTGCTCAATGCTGCCTCTGGTCAGATCGACCCTTTGTCTCTTCTGCTTTGATTTACTGCTCTCTATGTTTAGTCCTCCTCTCAGGGTTCACTGTTCCACTTCTTCGTCTCTTAACTCTTTTTCTTGTGTCTAACTTGATTGATTGGACTGTCTCTATTCATGGCTTTTAGCTAATCATTCCAATGCCTGTTTGGTTCCTCTTCCACCTCTGTGGATTCTCCTTCTGTATCTACGCTTGAAGTTCCTCGTTCGGCATCATCATCAGTGCTTAGGGAGTGGTCATTTGTCCTCTTCTAAACAATGCCAGCATGCTTCATCGGTTCATTTCTTTAGTTACATCATGGATGAATTCTTCCTCCACGGTGGTGGTCAAACGGATTCCAAATCCTTCTAAAACACGACGTATTCCTTCGTCGATTCCAGTTCGTCCATCAGGCGTGTTATCACTCAGGTTGTTCCCTTTGACTCCTAAGGGAATACGGTCGAGGTAACCACTAACCAATCATTTGGCCATAGGTCCTAGCCTACCTGTAACCAGAGAGGGCTCTCTCTTTATGATTTAACTTTGTTTTGATAAGGTTTTAGGCTAGCTATGATGCACAGGTTTTGTTTTAAATTTGTTGGATGATGATTTTAGTTAGAACAGGTATGTTTTTGCAGGGTGATCTAGGCCATTGGGCATGGAGTCCGTCATGTTTAATTGCTTGATATGTCTATCTTGAAACACCAGTGATGCTACAGATCTAGATAAGTGTCTATGGAACAATTCTTTAAAACTGTGATTGTATGGGATGAAATCAGGGCGTGAAACGAAACTAAGGATCTTTCAGTAGGCTGATATGGAGAGCAGTGGGAACATTACTTAGAAGCAATCAGGAATTCCTGAATAACATTCACGTTGATAGAACCAATACAAACATGAGCAACTAAGAATTCATGCTTATGATTAATTCTGAAGAAAACGTATTCAACAACAGAGATTGAGCACAGGGTGTAATCAAACATTTCCTATACCATTCCTTTTCTCTATTGTTAGACTAGTGAAACATGTATGTGATTTAAGTAAACATAAGAAGACAAAACATAGTTCAGGATAACTTATTGTTCCAATAGACAGCACAGGAATTCTGTAACAGCACGCAGAGCATCATTGAGACATCAAGCCTTCAAAAGAGAATGAACTTTCCAGCTTTTTGCATTAGATTATCTGAAAATATACAATATATTGTCCCAGAGAGAAAATCACCAACCCCAAATACGTTACAAGGGGAGGTATATATACAAAATTTAGATACAAAAATATCTAGCTGATGAATTAATGGCTCATAAATAGTATACCAACTCTTGAGGAATTACAGCTGAGAGAATAAATGTTGTAATAACTGCTTAGTGCATTAGCTGTCCAAACTGTCAGAGAATTTTGACTTTGTGACCCACTGAGTCGGTAGGAGCCATGTTGCCCAAAATCTGCGTGTTTCCTTTGTCTTGGCTTGTTGTCGTAGTATTATGCTGAGTCACTTCTTTTATCCGCCCTGCCTGCTGTCTCCATGTGGCTTTTTGATTTTGGTTGACTCAAAGCTGATTAGGATAGACCAAACCGAGTTTATTGAGCCAAAATTTGCAGCATTGCCTGCCACCAATCTTCCTTGGGCAGTTGGTGTCTTTGTATCGTTATCAAGGTTTCATCCGCTTCTGTATACCTGTAAAAATTTGGTGGGACCTCAAATAAGTGATTAATTTCATGCTCAATGTAGAATAGATTCTCAAGCTTTTCATAGAGGCTCTGCCCTGATGGAGGTCCTGTTTCTTTAGAAGTACTGGCGGATGCTGTGATTTTATTTTCAATAAAATTTGTCATCCTAGAGGCATATTGCTCATAGGTGAGCAGTCTTCCTGTGCCGGTCAATAGGCTGGGCAATCCTCTGTCTTGCAATGCTCCCATTTTAAGCTTGTAGTCATCCACCTCAGCCTGCATTTCATGACATTTTCTCTCCACAGTTTGCACAAAATTTCTAAGAGTTAGCACTTTCTTTACTGTTAGGACATCATATGTTCTGTTGATGATGTTTAGGGTTGCAAGCTCCTCCTTGGTATGATTATTGAGGAAATGTATCATCTTGTTGGCCTGCTCAGGCCTATTCCCTAGTGCTGTTCTGGCCTTCTGGCTTTCAACTTGTGCTTGGCCTATTAATTCCATCTGTTCATGTACTGTTTTGATTGACTTCCACTGTCTGGTAATGGAGTGGTCAATCCAGGCCCACAGAATCCTCTTTATCTCTGCCAGAGTATTTTCTAATTTTAGTTCCTTCTCTAAGGCCTCCATTTTGTCCTTTAGGGCCTTAATCTCTCTGGTCTGCTCTGCTACTGTCATTTTGGATTTGTCACACTTAGCTTCCAGCTCTGCATATTTCTCCTTGGCTTGTTTGATCTCTGTCGCCTGAAGCTCCAGCTCTTTGATAACTTTTGTCAATTCATCCATGTTTAAACTAGATTCAGGAGTTGTTGTTGTTGTTGCTGCCGCATATGTTGTTGTTGTAGCCGTTTGGGGCAGACTAAGGAGGTTGGGAGGTTGATTCTCCCTATTTTCCTTGGAGTGCCTTTTCCATCTCCCCTTCCAGATCAATCACTCTTTGGTTCAGCTACATTATTAGGTCCAGTTGATCCTCAGCTTCCTTTTCTTTCTGCAATGCTCCTGTTTGAGGGTGCTCAGTAGGAAGCAATTTCAGTCTCTTCTTCAACGCAGCAATGTCATCTTGTTTTTTCTTTATAAGGGCCCTCACACCCTTAGGATCCTTAGGATCATGTCCTAGGTCCACGATAATGTCCTCCAGTGTTTTGATTCTGTTGTCTTTGGCCGTGGAGGACATTCTCTCCAAGTCCAGCTGAGTATTGGTGTTCTTCAGAGATTCTTTTAATTCATGGGCCATTGTGGCCCTATCTACCAGTGTGGCATAGACCATTTCCCACATTTGCTTATGCAGCTCTATTTGATCCATGGGGTGAATGTCTTTTGCCATGACCTTCAATTTTGTTTTAACAAAAACTGCAGCTGACTCAGGCTGCTGTACCTTGGGCTGAAAATGGGTGAGGATCATCTTTTCCTCTTTGATGTCATATGTTGCCATCAACCTTTCTTGTTTGGTAGGTGTTGCCTTGAGAAATTGTTCATATATCTGCTTTTTCAGCAGTTCATTCTGTGCCTTCATTTCTTTGAAGGAGGCCTTGGTTCTGGATGGCTTCTTGCTTTGCTGGGTGGAGGAGGACACCTCCATGCCACGCTGTCCTCCTTGCTCTTGTTGAAAAGAGCTTGTGGTTGTCTGCTGGCTGTCCTCTCTTTCTTTCCTTGGGCTCTCCAGGATCTCCTCGCTAATTTCTTCTATGACCGGAGAATCAACCCTTTGCCTTTTGGCTTCGGGTTGCTGAGCGGATCCACTAGCAGGTGTCGACTCCTCTCGGTCCCATTTCTTGCCCCTTTCCTCATGTGCAGGGGTCTGTAAGGCAGGCACTGTTGGTGCCTCTGTTTGTGGTGGAGGAGTTTGCTCTTGCTGCTGCCCAATTGAGGAGGCAGGTTTATCTGTCACTACTTCTTTTTCTGCACCCATTATCCCCTTGCCTTTTTCTGTACCTGATGCTGATGTAGATGGCCCATGGGTGACTGGTGCAGTTGTAGCAGTGGATGTACCTTCTCCAATTGGATGTGGCTACTTGAAAGTTACCTGCTGCACAGAATCTAAGTCAAGATTTTTTTCTAAATCCTTGACATTTCTTTCCATTATTTCTTCTTGAGTTAGTTCCTCAATTAATGTGCCTTGCAACCATTCATCTTGGTTTTCATACTGCTCAATGTGTGGATATTTACAGTGCTCATACCCTAGCAGCCTGTATTTGACACTTCTACCACTGATGAAGCCTTTGGGGTCATAAGGGACCCACCAGAAGCTTCTCTTTAGTTTGTATTTATCTCTGAGAATTTTGTCAACCTCTTGCCAACCCTCTTTCTTATTCATGATAAATGGGCCCATGTGGTCTTTGAATTTGAGATGGGCTTTCTTCTTGGCACTATGAAAGTGGGTGAGGTCAGAGTTAATGAGTTGCCTATAGTATTCCAAGGCGAACATTCTCATTGGTACATATCTTGGAAGCCTATATGGACAAAGCTCACAGCCATAAATTCTGATGACTGTATGATTTTGGTATAGTTACCAATCACCTATTTTATAGTTCTTGGACAGCTGCAAAGCTTTCTGGATTTCAAATGATAGTCTGGGAGGAGGGGATCTCATTAATAGGCAAGAGACCAGGTAAACAAATTGGTCAATAAATTCACAGTAAGTATATGGTGAATCTTGGAGTTGGTGGAAACTGATGACCAGAAGATGACAGACCTCCTCTCTCCCCTAGAATCGAGTTTCTTGATGGGGCATTGAAAAACTTCACATTGATAATACATGAACAAGCGGTAGATATATGATGAATATTTGAACACACCCTCCCTATCCACTTTCAAGAGCTGGTCATGTATTTTGTTGGCTATAAACTTGGCAAAGTTATATTTGTAGGCAGGAGGCTGGCCTGGGCTGTAAGCAGCTAATAATACCAGCACTGTCTCATCAATGTGCTCACTGGTTTTGTAGCCCAACACATAGGAGATCATGTCAACTAGGAGCTTGCCTACATCAGCGAAATGGACATACAGGAAAGGAGGTGGCCCTATAGGCTGGCGGTCAGCCCTCATGAATGTCTTGGTGACCTTCTCAATGTCAGTAGTGGAAAGTTTGGCGCCTGCATCCAGTAAATAGTTCATGGAGAAGGGAAACAACAGCTGAGTTTGCTTGAAGTTGAGCATTTGGTTTATGGAGTTAGGATTGATGTGGAAGAGTATGCTCCCAGATGGAGACTTGACAATTCTCTGAGTTGGATCATAATTCACAGCACATAAGTGGATGATTTCTGGAAAAATATTAACAGATGGAAGGAAATAGTAAGGCAGATTGGACTCCCATATCCCATATGTGTCATTGTTGCTCAAATAGTTGTCTCTCAAGTGGCGAAAGGTCTGTAAATGGTTCCTATCACATACAAGGTCTTGGATGAGGTAATCTCTGTCAGCAAGAGGCATGGCCTCAAGCTCCTTGTTTGGTGGATTTATAGGAGTGACACTGAGAGCTGATGGTGTAGCCATTGGAAAGCTTTCAGGTATTGTCTTTAGAGTGCAGTTTTTCTGTATAATGAGTCTGAATATGACAGCTTATGAGGCTTAAAGGTGAAGTGGCAGAATGAGTGCAGCTAGGGTCAAATTTTCCTTTTGGAAGGAGCAACTTGGATGAGTTGACTTAACTCTGGTTTCTTCTAGTGAGTTCTCAGGAATTATGGACAGTGAGGGCAAATTGCAAAGGAGAGCAGGATTACAATCTGGTGTAATGAAGTCTTTACATTATACACTCGGCAAAAGGGAACAATGCCGGGCAGTTGGGGGAGTACGTCGAAAATTAATCCTGAGAACGACTGTGCAATAGTGAATTTTGAATACAGGGTGCTTTAGATCTTTGAAGGCTAATTATTAACACGCCAACACCATTAATTTAGGAGTTCTTTAGGTAATTTTAGTGGCAAATTTGCAGAGAACGGGAAGAACACGGCAAACGGGTTAGTTTTGGAAAAACACCTGGATAAATTAGCGCCGAGGGTTGTCGGGTTGATCGACGGGCGAAGAATGTCATTGAATTTGCAGGTGGCGGCGTCCGAATCATTTAAATTCGAAATATGGAGGCAATTTGGCATAAACGAGAAAAACAGCGCACTCGAACTTCTCAATGAAAATGACCCAAAACAGTCCATTTCCATGTTTTTAACGATAAATTTGGCGCATATGGCTTTTGGCGCTTTCCCGCGATGACGTCAGCATGACGTCATCAACGGGCCCCGGGTACGGATGGTGACGTGGCTGCTGACTGGGAGGACAGCGTGGCGGGACACGGTGGCATAAAGTGGGGGCGGAAAGGCAGCGTGGAGGGCGACGTGGCAAAGTGGTGGGGGTCTCGGGTGTGACGTCACGGTGACGAGGGGCTGACGTAACGGCGGTGGCGGTTTGCGGGAAGCGGTTTCCGGTTTCCCCGCACCGCCTTTTGGGGGAAGGTGGTTTCGGGGGGAGGGCTCCGAACAACCCTGGCTGCCGACACGTGGCCCATGTATGGGAGCAAAACCGCCCGCTTCCCGGACGTTAAATGTCGACACATCCACTGCCCAGATCACTTGCCCACCGTTGGATCAGGCGCAGCGGGAGATCGATGGTTGGCGGGCGCTCTGACGCGGCGTGCAGGTTTGGGATGGGACCTGCCCATTGTTTAAATAATATTTTGTTGCTGCGGGTTTAAACTTTAGTCTTGGTGGGTTTTGGGGGTTTCAAATAGACGCAGGTTAATGCGACAGGGTTTGAAAAAACATTTAAACATTGGGTTTGACTGCGGGGGTGACTATTTTGCAAGGGTTTTCGGGTGAATGGTGGTTTTTAGGTTATTAATTTAACGAGGGGTTAGATTAATTCATGGGTAAGGGTTGACTATAGTCCTAGATGGACTAATGTCTCCCATGATAATGTTACTTAGCTATAATGCTAAGGGGGGTGGAATATTTACATATTTTTTTGGTTTTTGCATAAAATGCTATAATAGTAAGGGGAAGGGGGGACTTAGGGAGCTATATAGTAAGTTTAGAAGTTAATATGAATTTGGGATGTGAAAGAGGAACAGAGAGCTAAGTTTTAAGGAATAAACTTAGATTTAGAAACAGATGAGAGTGAGAAATGATTTTAGACAAGAAATGTGGCTTCTTTTCGGAGAAGAAGGTGACAACTTGTCATGAATTTCACAAATGAGAAATGCAAGGAGGGTTGTTTAGGCAGATCCTAAATTCCTCAAGGGGATGTTAGTAAGGAAGCTTTTGAAGGGAATGAGGGAAGTTAGACATGCTTGATGGTTTTCCATATAGATCATTGTTCTTGCCCTTCTCTTATTGGTGAGATCAGATATGATTTTCCATATATCATGTGTTTAGATCTTGTTTTCTACAACCTCCAATTGCCTACCCTGCCTAATAGGCCTAACATTTTTTCTTCTTTTGGATGGGTGCACTTAGCCTTGAAAACCCTAATAATCCTCTTTTCTTTTTGCTGCCCTCCTATCTAAATCTACCCTTATGTCTTCCAAGGGCCCAGATTGAGCTGTTGGGCTCCTTCCTTTCTCTATCCAACTAGTCATCTGCCAAGCTTGAACTGTTTGAGCAGGTATTCTCTCTCTAGTCTAGAATAGGCAATTTAAAACATGGCATGGCCCAGCTTGAACTGTTGGACCATCCATCAAGATAGCAGTGGCATTTTGGTTAGCCACTTTTATGGTCTTTGTTTGGGGTTCATTTCAATTATTTTTCTGACTAGTTCATTTTCTTGCCTTTTGCTTATTCTTTTAACGCATACCCTCTTTACATTTTTTAATTGTCTACTTCTTTCACAAAAATGGAACCTCTGTATCATCAAAAGATGAACATTTTTGGCCCTTCCATTGTCAATCATGAAAAATGATACCCTATTGGTATAGGAGGCTAACAGTGGCTCCACTTGGGGATGGCTTTTCGAGGTGAAAAGCCAAGAACAGCAGGTCAGATGGCCTTATTTCCCCATTCTTGCTGCAGTCTGAATTTGTCTTTTATTGGAGATCATTGCTCTAAATCCTAGATACTTGTATGAAATACCCACTAAGCTGATTTGCTGTGAAATTACAGCTCTGTTTTTGCTTCTTTCTCTGAGTATTCAACATCACCTTGATAGTTCCCAAGTGTTTTCTCTTGATTTCCAATGATAGGACCAAAACATATATAAAAAATGGTGCAGTACCCTGATCTTTCTCAAAATCTGCTCCACTTGGTGCTTTATTTATCTGTTGTAAATGAAAATACTGAAAATACAAATATTTATGTACAACATATGACTATGCAGTGTTTCATCAAAGCGGGTCAAAATAATGCTTGAGCATCCTCCCATTGACTGGGCCTTCCTCAGTGTTTGAGCCATCCAAACTCTTTAGAAAATAGGTTTTACTACCTTGCACAGCATAAATGACATAAGGCCCCTTCCATAAGAAATCAAATTTACCATGTTTTCCTTTGTCCTCTCTCCTGGAATACCATCTCAGAACTTTGCTTCCTATAAAGAAGTCTTCAGCTTTGGTTCTTTTGTCAAATGCAGTGGAATGGCCCAAGGTCATGTGATATTTATGGCAGAAGTTGATCATTTTCTTGGACTTGAAGGCAGCGGCATTGTCTGTAATAATTTTGTCTGGACAGCCAAACCTGGATAAGATGTTGGTTTCTAGGAATTGTATAATGATGGAGTCATTGGCTTGCCTGCAAGGGACAACTTCTATCCATTTGGTGAAGTAGTCTGTAGCAGTCAGAATCCACCTATGCTGGCCAGAGGATGGAGGGTGAATTTCACCAATAAAGTCTAAACCCCATTGCTGGAATGGTCTCTCAGTTGAGATAGGCTTGAGTGGTAAAGGCAGTAGCTTTCTTTTGCCCTAAAAAATTTGGCATTTGTGACAAGACATTACAAATTTTCTCACATCAGTAAACAAGGAAGGCCAATAAAATCCAGCCCTTAGGATTTTATCAGCTGTGGATTTCCAGTATAAATGCCCTCCACAGTCACCTGCATGAAATTCCTTGAGGACATTGTTAGTTTCATCCAATATTAGGCAATTAAGTAAAATTCCTTCATGATTCTTCCAAAATAAAGCATTGTCTATGATACAAAATTTTGATGCTTTCATTTTCAAAAACCTTTTCTTAGTTCTGGACAACCCTGGAGGAGCTTGCAGGTTTAACAATACAAAACATATATCAGTATACCAGGGAGATTGCATAAAGGCTTGGTTGATCTGTGGAGTCGCCATCTCCTGTTCGTTGTCCAGTTCATTAATGTCGAGGACTTGGAAATTGGTTTCGGTCATTAGCTTGGCTAGACCTTGCCCTTTTATGAGTTTGGTAGGCTTGATTTCAATGTCATATTCTAAGATATTGGCAATCCATTTGCCCCTTTTTCCTTCAATTCCTTCTTGGGTCAGGATGTCCTTAACCACTGCATTAGGGACATAGGCAATTATATGAGAGTACAAAATGTATATTCTAAAGTCTTTGATAGCCTTCACCAATGCATAGGCTTGCTTTTCCATAATCTTGTATTTCAAGGGGGCATCTCTAAGGGCCCTGCTAAAAAATGCAATGGGTTTTTCACATCCTTGGTCATCTTTTTGTAACAGAACAACAACAATTGTATGCTCAGATGCAAAAGAAAAAATGATGAAATCTCTATCAAACCTAGGGCTTGTTAGGACCGGTGTGTTTGTTAATGCTCTTTTGATATCCTCAAAGGCTTGTTTAGCTTCTATGGTCCATTTGACCTTGGAATCCTTCTTCAACATATTGTTCAACAATCTTATGAGCCCGGCCAAATTAGGAATGAATCTTCTCAAGAAATTAATCTTACCTAAAAAACCTTACAGTTCTTTGATATTTCTTGGATGGGGAACCTGAAGGATAGCTTGAATTCTGCCCGAATCGATCCTAATACCATCTCTTGAGATTATGTGCCCTAAGAGTTTACCTTCCTCCAGGTCAAACAATGATTTCTTTGGATTCAAAGATATGCCATATTTTCTGCAAATTAAGAAAACTTGCCTCAAATGTTCTAAGTGTTCTTGATCTGATTTTGAAAAGGCGGTAAGATCATCGAGATAGACAACTAGGAAATCATGGAGTTCTTTGGCAAAGGCAATATCCATTGCTCTTTGGAATGTGGCCCCTGCATTTTTAAGTCCAAAAGGCATTTTGACATATTTGAAAGTTCCCCAAGGTGTTGTAAATGCAGTTTTGTCTTGATCATCAGGGTGTACTAAAATCTGATTGAAACCAGAGAAGCCATCTAATAATGAGATCCTAGAGGCTCCCACTACCCTTTGTAGGATATGATCCATTTTTGGTAAGGGGTAATGGTCTTTGAGAGAGACTTTGTTCAAATTTCTTAGATCAACACATAGTCTAATCTCTCCCGTCTTCTTCCTAGTGGGCACTAGGTTTGAAATCCACTCTGAGAACCTGATTGGAGCAATGATTCTTGCTTCATACATATGTTTGATTTCTTTTTCGATGAGGGGAAGGAGGACCGGATTCACTCTCCTAAGCTTCTGTTTGAAAGGTTTTTGGTTTTCTTTCAAAGGTATTGTGTGTTGGATGACTGTGGTATCATAGGACTTGAGGTCCTCGTAACTCCAAGAGAAAATATCTTGGAATTCTTTGAACAGTTCAATGTATTTCAACTTCTGATCAGCTGGTAATGCCTTGGATAATTTTATTATTTTGGGATTGTCTGTGGTTCCAATGTTACAGTCTTCAATTTCAACATTTAGAGGTTTCATTTTTGGTTTTCTTGAGATATCATTTGAATCAAACAAATCCTCTAAAGGGGTTAAACCTGTGGGCAGAAAATTGTCCTTTAGATCAATTACTTCGGCTTCTGTTTCAGCCATTTCATCAAAATCTGTTTGCTTCAGCTCCTGTACATTTTCGTTGTTAAAGGTGGTGGGATGCAAAACCAGATTTGTTGTTTCAGCTGATATATTCTGTGTAATTGTGTATGCCTGTGGTTGATCATCTCTAGTGCTAGTATCAATGTTTATGCCGGAAAATTCTTCCTTTAAAGTGAGGAAGTTATTTATCTGTGTGTCACTCTCGAAGACTTGCCAATTCTTGATGTTGTCCGGGACTGCAGGTCTATGTTTGATTTCAGCAGTAAAAGTGTGATTGGGTTTGAACGGTAGCTTGCAAGTGTTGGCAAAGGTTGCCAGGCTATGAGCATGTAGATTGAGCTCTCTAGAAATTTTAGTTAACTGGAATTCTGAGAAGGTATCAAGTACTTGGATAGCTGCTCCTTTATAAGCTCTTAACCTTAGATCATTTGTGATAAAGTTTCCTTTCATCTGTTGTATGATCAGATCTGAATCTCCTAAGATTGAAATTTTGGTTGCACCTAAATTTTTTATGAGTTTGAGACCTAACAAGAGGGCTTCATACTCAGCCATATTATTTGTGCATCGAAAATTTAGCCTATATGCATGACCTTCAGCTCTGTCATTCTGCATATTGTGAATCCAGACTCCTGCTCCAGCTCCTAACTTGTTTACAGAACCATCAAATTCTAAGTACCATAAGGTTTCATGATCAAGATTTGGATCGAGATTTTTAGAAAGTCGGATCATGGGCAGATTGGCTTCTTGCAAGTTACTTGATACATCATGCTCCTTTGTTATATCAGCTATACCTACAGTCCTTTGGTCTTGGGAGGCACATTGTTCAATCAACTCCTCTGTCTCCGCTACCATTAATAGTTCAGAATAAACCTTGTTGCAGATATCAGCATTATAGAGAATAAATGAATCTATGTCAGAGTGTATTGAATAGATTGGGAAGTTTTGGGGCTTCTCTTGACTGCTTACCACATATTTCATTAATGTTTCGCGGTATAATCTCTTTGGCTGTCCAAAGACTGAAATGGTAGCGTAGGATATGTCTAATTGCAAAGATCCTTGGATTTTGGCCCCCCAGGATGTGGACAATATCATACCATACTTAGGAGGTATGTCAGCTACTACTACATCCATCAAAATGGTTTTGGTTGGGTATTGGACCAGGGAGACACATAAATCTTTAATCAAGCCCAAGCACCTGACTTGGCTTGAATCAAATGAGAATAGATCCTTATAAGGTCTTGTGATGTCTAAGTCGAGTTTTTCCATTACGGATTTGGGAATTAAGTTGTGTGAGGCCCCAGAATCAAAGATTACATTGTGTAGAACCTTATCATGAATGTTTAAACTGACATAGAAGGGTGGAAACCCTCCATTTGTTATTTTCTCGTTAACTTCAGGACCAAATAGTAACTCAGGTTGATCATCTAGAACATTCACAACATCTTTATTGTCTGATATTTGGAGTGACCTATTAATCTGTTGTGTATACACTTGATGTTTGGCCAATTTAGAAAGGGGGACTGATATCTTTAGCTTACTTATTTCTGTTTCCAAGTTAAAGGGCTTCTCCATTTGAATTTTGGCATTAAGTGCAGTAGATTTTTCCTTTTCAGCTGGGTTTTCAGTGGTCCTTTCTTCTTGGTTGGTATGATTTTGAGTGAAATTGGTACCATATTTATTTTCAGGGATGGTATTTGACCTTGCCTTTGAAGGACGAGGTGGGGCTAACTAGTTTTCAGAGGGCTGTTGTTCTAAGATATCCTCCACAGTGACTTCTGTGGTATGTGGTTTTGAGTTGCCAGCAGATTCTAGAAGAATAGTCTTGTCATTGGTATTTTTTGGCTGCTTGTTTAAGAGGTTCAGGTACATCTATAGTTCTACTCCTTAATTCATACTGTTTATGTACCTCATAGACTGCTGCATCATAACCTTCCCTAAAATCAAATGATTCTCCTGACTTAGTATGAAATTGATTGTCATTATAAACCTCTTGATCTTCTTGTGTTAAAAAGACCTGATGTTCACTGTCTAAACCCATTAGGTTGATGTGAGGCTCCTCAGTTGGTTCACTAGATGTTGAGTCCTCAGCATAATTTTATTGGAAAGGAGGTCTAATATGCTGGTCAATATCAGGCCTTCCAACACTTGGATTATGATTCTTTCTAAAATTTGGATTTCTAGCAGTGCTTGGTTGACCTTCCCATGATGATTTTCTTTCTATGGTTTCTACCTTGTCCCCAAGTTTGTCCATACCTTTGATGATTGCATCTAAATTTTGCTCAAATGTTGAGGGTTCTTCCTTAAAAGTGGTTCTTCTTTCAGCTCTCACCCAGTTTCTTTTGGCAATTAGATTTGCCTCTACACTTACAGCTATGTTTTGCATGTCTGCCAGGGTTCCAGGGGCTCTTTCCCTTAGTTGATATGCCATATCAGCATCAAACCCATCCGGGAATTTGATCAAAGCTAAATCAGGTGGAGGCCTAAGATTTTGGGGAATGGCATCATAAACAGTGTTGAATATGGTACAATAATCTAGGACAGTTTCTTGTGGGCTTCTCTTTATGGTGTCATATTCAGATAAAATGTGTAGTGGGTCCTTTTTCTTTTCCCATCTGTTTAAGAAGGATTGATAGAGAGCACCCGAATTAGCTATGGAATTTGCAGCCAGTGCTCTGAACCAAGTTCTTACTTCACCTGTTAAACTTTGGACAAAAATTTTCATCCTCACATCATCATCGTCTATTTCATAGTTTTCGAAGTAATCTTGCATTTTCTTGGTATGCTGTAAAGCAGTATAGGTACTGGTTCCATCAAAATAAGTGATCTTACTTTGGTAGTCCTGAGGCATAGCCCCAGGATTACCAGGTAGCTGCAGGGGAGCATAACGATTTGCCATATTTGCAGGGATGAATGGGCCAACCGGTAGTGCCATATTTGCAGGGATGAATGGGCCAACCGGTAGAAGGGGAATAAATGGAACGACAGGGACAACAGTAGCAGTTTGTGTATTGGATGGAGGTGTCAATAGTATGTTTTGGGAAGTGGATGAGGAAGAGGGGGAAGATTGGGTTATGTAAGGATGAACCGATGGCTTAGCAGGAGTCGGGATATAGCTTTGCTGAACTGCCTCAGGGCTGGAATCAGCAAATTCTTCTGGTTCCTTTTGGTTCCTCAGAGCCTTGGGAATCAAATTAGGATTATCAAACACAGGTGGAGGATTGGGGTCAGGATTTGACCTGGTATGCCTAGTTCTCTTTTTAGGAGCCAGCTTCCGAATTTGTTTTTGGTATTTTTGAGAATATTTTCAGAATTGTCAGGGGACTGCTCAAATTTTGGAACAACAATCTAAAGCAGACAGCAGTTGAAAAATTCGTTCTTTCCCCAGTGGAGTCGCCAATTATGTTATCACTCAGGTTGTTCCCTTTGACTCCTAAGGGAATATAGCCGAGGTAACCACTAACCAATCTTTTGGCCACAGGTCCTAGCCTACCTGTAACTAGAGAGGGCTCTCTCTTTATGATTTAACTTTGTTTTGATAAGGTTTTAGGCTAGCTATGATGCACAGGTTTTGTTTTAAATTTGTTGGATGATGATTTCAGTTAGAACAGGTATGTTTTTGCAGGGTGATCTAGGCCATTGGGCATGGAGTCCGTCATGTTTAACTGCTTGATATGTCTGTCTTGAAACACCAGTGATGCTACAGAGCCAGATAAGTGTCTATGGAACAATTCTTTAAAACTGTGATTGGATGGGATGAAATTAGGGCGTGAAAGGCAACTAAGGATCTTTCAATAGGCTGATATGGAGAGTAGTGGGAACATTACTTAGGAGCAATCAGGAATTCCTGAATAACATTCACGTTGATAGAACCAATATAAACATGAGCAACTAAGAATTCATGCTTATGATTAATTATGAAGAAAACGTATTCAACAACAGAGATTGAGCACAGGGTGTAATCAAACATTTCCTATACCATTCCTTTTCTCTATTGTTAGACTAGTGAAACATGTATGTGATTTAAGTAAACATGAGAAGACAAAACATAGTTCAGGATAACTTATTGTTCTAATAGACAGCACAGGAATTCTGTAACAGCACAAAGAGCATCCTTGATACATCAAGCCTTCAAAAGAGAATGAACTTTCCAGCTTTTTGCATTAGATTATCTGAAAATATACAATATATTGTCCCAGAGAGAAAATCACCAACCCCAAATACGTTACAAGGGGAGGTATATATACAAAATTTAGATACAAAAATATCTAGCTGATGAATTAATGGCTCATAAATAGTATACCAACTCCTGAGGAATTACAACTGAGAGAATAAATGTTGTAATAACTGCTTAGTGCATTAGTTGTCCAAACTGTCAGAGAATTTTGACTTTGTGACCCACTGAGTCGGTAGGAGCCATGTTGCCCAAAATCTGAGCGTTTCCTTTGTCTTGGCTTGCTGTCGTAGTATTACGCTGAGTCACTTCTTTTATCCGCCCTGCCTGCTGTCTCCACGTTGCTTTTTGACTTTGGTTGACTCAAAGCTGATTAGGATAGACCAAACCGAGTTTATTGAGGCAAAATTTGCAGCATTGCCTGCCACCAATATTCCTTGGGCAGTTGGTGTCTTCGTATCTTTATCAAGGTTTCATCCGCTTCTGTATACCTATAAAAATTTGGTGGGACCTCAAATAAGTGACTAACTTCATGCTCAATGTAGAATAGATTCTCAAGCTTGTCATAGAGGCTCTGCCCTGATGGAGGTCCTGTTTCTTCAGAAGTACTGGTGGATGCTGTGATCTGATTTTCAATAAAAAATTTCATCCTAGAGGCATATTGCTCAAGGGTGAGAAATCTTCCTATGCCTGTCAATAGGCTGGGCAATCCTCTGTCTTGTAATGCTCCCATTTTAAGCTTGTAGTCATCCACCTCAGCCTGCATTTCATGACATTTTCTCGCCACAGTTTGCAAAAAATTTCGGAGGGTCAGCACTTTCTTTACTGTTAGGACAACATCTGTTTTGTTGATGATGTTTAGGGCTGCCAGCTCCTCCTTGGTCTGATTATTGAGGAAATGTATCATCCTGTTGGACTGCTCAGGCCTATTCCCTAGTGTTGTTCTAGCCTTCTGGCTTTCAACTTGTGCTTGGCCTATTAATTCCATCTGTTCATGTACTGTTTTGATTGACTTCCACTGTCTGGTAATGGAGTGGTCAATCCGAGCCCACAGAATCCTCTTTATCTCTGCCAAAGTATTTTCTAATTTTAGTTCCTTCTCTAAGGCCTTTATTTTGTCCTTTAGGGCCTTAATCTCTCTGGTCTGGTCTGCTACTGTCATTTTGGATTTGTCATACTTAGCTTCCAGCTCTGCCAATTTCTCCTTGGCTTGTTTGATCTCTGTCGCCTGAAGCTCTAGCTCTTTGATAACTTTTGTCAATTCATCCATGTTTAAACTAGATTCAGGAGCTGTTGTTGTTGCTGCTACCGCATCTGTTGTTGTTGTAGCCGTTGGGGCAGACTGAGGAGGTTGGGAGGTTGATTCTCCCTGTTTTTCTTGGAGTGCCTTTTCCAGCTCCCCGTCCAGATCAATCACTCTTTGGTTCAGCTACATTATTAGGTCCAATTGATCCTCATCTTCATTTTATTTTTGCAGTTCTCCTGTTTGAGGGTGCTCAGTGGGAAGCAATTTCAGTCTCTTCTTCAACGCAGCAATGTCATCATCTTTTTTCTTTATAAGGGCCCTCACACCCTTAGGATCCTTAGGATCATGTCCTAGGTCCACGATAATGTCCTCCAGTGTTTTGATTCTGTTGTCTTTGGCCGTGGAGGACATTCTCTCCAAGTCCAGCTGAGTATTGGTGTTCTTCAGAGATTCTTTTAATTCATGGGCCATTATGGCCCTGTCTACCAGTGTGGCATAGACCATTTCCCCCGTTTGCTTATGCAGCTCTATCTGATCCATGGGGTGAATGTCTTTTGCCATGACCTCCAATTTTGTTTTAACAAAATCCGTAGCTGACTGAGGCTGCTGTACCTTGGGCTGAAAATGGGTGAGGATAATCTTTTCCTCTTTGATGTCATATGCTGCCATCAACCTTTCTTGTTTGGTAGGTGTTGCCTTGAGAAATTGTTCATATATCTGCTTTTTCAGCAGTTCATTCTATGCCTTAATTTCTTTGAAGGAGGCCTTGGTGCTGGATGGATTCTTGCTTTGCTGGGTGGAGGAGGACACCTCCATGCCACGCTGTCCTCCTTTCTCTTGTTGAAAAGAGCTTGTGGCTGTCTGCTGGCTGTCCTCTCTTTCTTTCATTGGGCTCTCCAGGATCTCCTCGCTAATTTCTTCTATGACCGGAGAATCAACCCTTTTCCTTTTGGCTTCGGGTTGCTGAGCGGATCCACTAGTAGGTGTGGACTCCTCTCGGTCCCGTTTCTTGCCCCTTTCCTCATGTGCAGGGGTCTGTAAGGCAGGCACTGTTGGTGCCTCTGTTTGTGGTGGAGGAGTTTTCTCTTGCTGCTGCCCAATTGAGGAGGTAGGTTTATCTGTCACTACCTCTTTTTCTGCACCCATTATCCCCTTGCCTTTTTCTGTACCTGATGCTGATGTAGATGGCCCGTGGGTGACTGGTGTAGTTGCAGCAGTGGATGTACCTTATCCAATTGGATGTGGCTACTTGAAAGTTACCTGCTGCACAGAATCTAAGTCAAGAGTTTTTTCTAAATCCTTGACATTTCTTTCCATTATTTCTTCTTGAGTTAGTTCCTCAATTAATGTGCCTTGCAACCATTCATCATGGTTGGCATATTGCTCAATTTGTGGATATTTACAGTCCTCATAACCTAGCAGCCTGTATTTGACTCTTCTAGCACTGATGAAGCCTTCGGGGTCATAAGGGACCCACCAGAAGCTTCTATTTAGTTTGTATTTATCTTTGAGAATTTGGTTAGCCTCTTGCCAACCCTCTTTCTTATTCATGATAAATGGGCCCATGTGGTCTTTGAATTTGAGATGGGATTTCTTCTTGGCACTATGAAAGTGGGTGAGGTCAGAGTTAATGAGTTGCCTATAGTATTCCAAGGCAAACATTCACATTGGTACATATCTTGGGAGCCTATATGGACAGAGCTCACAGCCATAAATTCTAATGATTGTATGATTTTGGTATAGGTACCAATCACCTATTTTATAGTTCTTGGACAGCTGCAAAGTTTTCTGGATTTCAAATGATAGTCTGGGAGGAGGGGATCTCATTAATAGGCAAGAGACCGGGTAAACAAATTGGTCAATAAATTCACAGTAAGTATATGGTGAATCTTGGAGTTGGTGGAAAACTGATGACCAAAAGATGACAGACCTCCTCTCTCCCCTAGAATCCAGTTTCTTGATGGGGCATTGAAAAACTTCAGATTGATAATACGTGAACAAGTGGTAGATATATGATGAATATTTGAACACACCCTCCCTATCTACTTTCAAGAGCTGGTCATGTATTTTGTTGGCTATAAACTTGGCAAAGTTATATTTGTAGGTAGGAGGCTGGCCTGGGCTGTAAGCAGCTAATAATACCAGCACTGTCTCATCAATGTGCTCACTGGTTTTGTAGCCCAACACATAGGAGATCATGTCAACTAGGTGCTTGCCTACATCAGCGAAATGGACATACAAGAAAGGAGGTGGCCCTGTAGGCTGGCGATCAGCCCTCATGAATGTCTTGGTGACCTTCTCAATGTCAGTAGTGGAAAGTTTGGCGCCTGCATCTAGTAAATAGTTCATGGAGAAGGGAAACAGCAGCTGAGTTTGCTTGAAGTTGAGAATTTGGTTGATGGAGTGAGGATTGATGTGGAAGAGTATGCTCCTAGATGGAGACTTGACAGTTCTCTGAGTTGGATCATAATTCTCAGCACATAAGCGGATGATTTCTAGAAAAATATTAACAGATGGAAGGAAATAGTAAGGCAGATTGGACTCCCATATCCCATATGTGTCATTGTTGCTCAAATAGTTGTCTCTCAATTGGTGAAAGGTCTGTAAATGGTTCCTGTCACCTACAAGGTCTTGGATGAGATAATCTCTGTCAGCAAGAGGCATGGCCTCAAGCTCCTTGTTTGGTGGATTTATAGGAGTGACATTGAGAGCTCATGGTGTAGCCATTGGAAAGCTTTCAGGTGTTGTCTTTAGAGTGCAGTTCTTTAGTATAATCAGTCTGAATATGACAGCTTATGAGGCTTAGAGGTGAAGTGGCAGAATGAGTGCAGCTGGGGTCAAATTTTCCTTTTGGAAGGAGCAACTTGGATGAGTTGACTTAACTCTGGTTTCTTCTAGTGAGTTCTCAGGAATTATGGACAGTGAGGGAAAATTACAGAGGAGAGCAGGATTACAATCTGGTGTAATGAAGTCTTTAAATTATACACTCGGCAAAAGGGAACAATGCCGGGCAGTTGGGGGAGTACGTCGAAAATTAAGCCCGAGAACGACTGTGCAACAGTGAATTTTGAATACAGGGTGCTTTAGATCTTTGAAGGCTAATTATTAACAACCCAACACCATTAATTTAGGAGTTCTTTAGGTAATTTCGGTGGCAAATTTGCAGAGAATGGGAAGAACACGACAAACGGGTTGGTTTTGGCAAAATACCTAGATAAATTAGCGTTGAGGGCTGCCGGGTTGATCGACGGGTGAAGAATGTCATTGAATTTGCAGGTGGTGGCATCCAAATCGTTTAAATTCGAAATATGGAGGCAATTTGGCATAAACGAGCAGAACAACGCACTCGAGCTTTTCAATGAAAATAACCCAAAACAGTCCATTTCCGTGTTTTTAACGATAAATTTGGTGCATATGGCTTTTGGCGCTTTCCCGCGATGACGTCAACATGATGTCATCAGTGGGCCCCAGGTACGGACAGTGACATGGATGCTGACTAGGAGGACAGCGTGGCGGGACACGATGGCATAAAGTGGGGGCAGAAAGGCAGCGTGGAGGGCGACGTGGCGAAGTGGTGGGGGCCTCGGGTGTGACGTCACAGTGACAAGGGGCTGACGTAACGGGGGTGGCGGTTTGAGGGAGGCGGTTTCCGGTTTCCCCGCACCGCCTTTGGGGGAAGGTGGTTTCTGGGGGAGGGCTCCGAACAACCCTGGCTGCCGACACGTGGCCTATGTACGGGAGCAAAACCGCCTGCTCCCCAGACGTTAAATGTTGACACATCCGCTGCCCAGATCACCCGCCCACCGTTGGATCAGGCGCGGCGGGAGATCGACGGTTGGCGGGCGCTCCGACGTGGCATGCAGGTTTGGGATGGGAACCGCCCATTGTTTAAATAATATTTCATTGCTGCGGGTTTAAACTTTAGCCTTGGTGGGTTTTTGGGGTTTCAAATAGACGTGGGTTAATGCGACAGGGTTTGAAAAAACATTTAAACATTGGGTTTGACTGCGGGGGTGACTATTTTGCAAGGGTTTTCGGGTGAATGGTGGTTTTTAGGTTATTAATTTAACCAGAGGTTAGATTAATTCTTAGGTAAGGGTTGACTATATTCCCATATGGACTAATGTCTCCCATGATAATGTTACTTAGCTATAATGCTAAGGGGGTGGAATATTTACATATTTTTTGGGTTTTTGCATAAAATGCTATAATAGTAAGAGGAAGGGGGGACTTAGGGAGCTATATAGTAAGTTTAGAAGTTAATATGAATTTGGGATGTGAAAGAGGAACAGAGAGCTAATTTTTAAGGAATAAACTTAGATTTAGAAACAGATGAGAGTGAGAAATGATTTTAGACAAGAAATGTGGCTTCTTTTCGGAGAAGAAGGTGACAACTTGTCATGAATTTCACAAATGAGAAATGCAAGGAGGGTTGTTTAGGCAGATCCTAAAGTCCTCAAGGGGATGTTAGTAAGGAAGCTTTTGAAGGGAATGAGGGAAGTTAGACATGCTTGATGGTTTGCCATATAGATCATTGTTCTTGCCCTTCTCTTATTGGTGAGATCAGATATGATTTTCCATATATCATGTGTTTAGATATTGTTTTCTGCAACCTCCAACTGCCTACCCTGCCTAATAGGCCTAACATTTTTTCTTCTTTTGGATGGGTGCACTTAGCCTTGCAAACCCTGATAATCCTCTTTTCTTTTTGCTGCCCTCCTATCTAAATCTACCCTTATGTCTTCCAAGGGCCCAGATTGAGCAGTTGGGCTCCTTCCTTTCTCTATCCAACTAGTCATCTGCCAAGCTTGAACTGTTTGAGAAGGTATTCTCTCTCTAGTCTAGAATAGGAAATTTAAAACATGGCATGGCCAAGCTTGAACTCTTGGACCATCCATCAAGATAGCAGTGGCATTTTGGTTAGCCACTTTTATGGTCTTTGTTTGGGGTTCATTTCAATTATTTTTTCTGACCAGTTCATTTTCTTGCCTTTTGCTTATTCTTTTAAGGCATACCCTCTTTACATTTTTTAATTGTCTGCTTCTTTCACAAAAATGGAACCTCTGTATCATCAAAAGATGAACATTTTTGGCCCTTCCATTGTCAATCGTGAAAAATGATACCCTATTGGTATAGGAGGCTAACACGGCGTGATCTCATCCATCTAATCTGAGTCCCCCAGATCCAACACCATACGCACGTTTCCCGTGGTTGACTTGCTCGACTTATAGCGCGTGATCAACGGTGGTTTTCTCTCACCTCTACCTGCCATGCATCGATCGATGTGTGGAATCGCTCCGGTCTCGTCTAAAACCTCTTACCATTTAAGGGCACCCCGATCAATACTGTTGGTTTTCCAGAGCATAGGTCTCACCTTATACTTTTAGCGCTTTTTCCTTTTCTGCATGTGCTTCTTCGATTCCCCCACGTGACTGAGTGCTTGGGCTTTTCCTTCATGGCCCTATTCACCTAGCGATGCGCGATTAGAGTTAAGCACTAGTCATGCATCGCACCTCTGTTTCCTAATCCAGGGCTCCCAGGGGCTACTTTGACCTCCTGCGCGGTCTCCATGGGCCTCAATCAATGTGCTTTGATCGAGGTCCTCGTCGTTCCACATTGGCTACCATGGCCACTGGTTCAAGGTGTCTTTGATCGTTGTTTTGGATTTCTTTAGAGATTTGTTCAACCTGATACGGTCATGGTTCTTTGATAGTCTTCTATGGATCTAATTCGGATCACGACCTTCCCACTGAAAAATCTTTTGGACCACCAAAAGTTAGCTTTCAAGCATCGACTAAGTAAGGGTATTGTTTTCTCACTTGTCCAATCTCAATCCACTTTGCACTGCTTGGCTTTGAACCTTTTAGCCCAATCCTAAGGTACTCAACATCTCCCCTATGCGTTATCCTCACCTTCCTGTCCAACATTGTGTCTTCCTGCAATTCATTAAGATATTCAGGTAGCAGGTCATCAATAGAAGGCAATTGACTTTGCTCTTCAGGGTCCTCAATCATTGAAGGTTCAAACAATCTCAAGCAATCTGCATTTATGACTAAGTAGATGTGCATGTAAGCTGGTAAATCAAGGCGAAAAGTGTTTTCACCAATCTTCTCAAGTATCCTTAAAAGGTCCATACCTGATAGGGTTTAGCTTTTTACCTTCACCTTGCATCCTGTCCTTGCTGATATATAGCCGGACTTGGTCTCTAACTTGAAAACTATGCTCCATCTGATGCTTATCATGTGTAGCCTTGTACTTGGCCTAGATCTTTTCCAGTTGTTCCTGTATTTCCTGATGGATCTCCTGGATATGTTAAATGAATGTAGTTTCCTTGTCCACGTCACTATTTCCATCAACCATGGCATCTTTACCAAAGTAAAAATCCAAAGGAGACCTTGGTGTGAAACCAAAACAGGTTTCAAAAGGAGATCTCTATGTAGAAGAGTGTTTGGCTCTGCTGTAAGCATGTTGCACGAAACACAAGTGTTCATCCCAAAGCTTAGGATGTTTGCTGCAATAACCTCTTAGTAACTGGATCACTATCCTCTTTACTACTTCTTTCTGGCCATCTGTTTATGGATGAAAAGCTGTGCTTTTCTTCAACTTGGTGTCCATCAGTTCCCACAGACTCGACCAAAAATTCTCCACAAATCGCATGTCTCGATCAGATACAATGGAAGTGGGTAAGCCAAAATGAACCCATACATGTTCAAAGAACAATTGTGCAGTTTGTTCAGCTGTGATCTGTTTACTACAAGGTATGAAAATACACATTTTTCTAAACCTATCCACAACAACATATAGACAATCATGACCTTTCCTAGATTTAGGCAGTCCTCCAACAAAATACATAGAAGCACTTTCCCAAGGGTGAGAAGGAATTGGAAATGGAGTGTACAAGCCTAGTTTTCTATTGTTGGGCTTGCTTTTAGCACACATGGCACACCCTCTTACATATCTAGAAACTGTGTCATTCATTTTCAGCCAATAGTAGAATCTTTGCAGCTGTGCAACTGTTTTACTTACCCCAAAGTGACCTGATGTCAAAGAATTGTGTGCTTCCCTAACTATCTTTATCTTCTCAGTTTATGGAATGCAGAGTTTCCCACAATGGTATAAGCGTCGGTCCTTTATATGATAGTCCAATTCTTCTACTCTTTTGCCTTGACTCAAAGTTGCATATACATCCTTAAAGTCCATATCTTGAGCATATTGTTCTATGTAGCTTTCATGTAGCACATAATTATGCTTAAGTATGGTAGATGCATTTATAATGGGTCTAGATAACATATCTGCAACCTTGTTATGTATGCCCTTTTTATATCTGATGACTAAATTAAACTATTGTAGAAAACCCATCCATTTGCAATGTCTTGATTGCTGCAACTTAGTTTGGGAGTGTAAATATTGAAGTGGTTTATGATCAATATGTATTACTGTCTCTTTGCCCATTAAATAATGTTTCCACTTTTTCACACTCTGAACTAATACATACAATTCTTTATCATATATATGATAGTTGACTATTGCAGGATTAAAAGTCTCAGAATGATAACATATGGGTTTATCGTGCTATGTCAACACTACTCCCATGGCATAGTCATTGGCATTAGTTTGGATCTCAAATGGTCTTTGCAGATCTGGCAGTGCTAGTACAGGTGTTGTACTAATTTTCTCTTTCAAGGTGTCGAAGGCTTTCTGATGTTTGCCTCCCCACTGAAACACCTTATTCAATCATGTTAAAGCATGTAAGGGAGTTGCAATCGAGGAGAAGTTAGAAATGAACTTCCTCTAATATTGTGCTACTCCTAAGAAGCTTCTTAATTCTATAGTAGACCTGGGTTTAGGCTAGTTCACAATGACTACCACTTTAGATGGATCTATTTTAAATTCACCTCCCCCTACTATATGACCCAAGTATTTTAGAGATGTTTTGCCTAATTGACATTTTGGGAGTTTAACATAAATTTTTTCTCTTTTCAAAACATCTAATGTCTGCTTAACATGCTTTAAATGTTCTTCCCATGTTTTACTAAAAATCAGAATGTCATCTAGATACACAATAACAAAATCATCAAGGAAATGGCTGAGTACATCATTCGTTAATCTCATGAAAGTAGCAGGAGCATTAGTTAAGCCAAAAGGCATAACCAGCCATTCATACAATCCATGTTTTGTTTTGAAAGCAGTCTTCCACGCATCTTGCTCTACAACTCTGACTTGATGGTATCCACTATGCATATCCATCTTGGTGAAATAAACAGCTTCCTTCAATTGATCTAAGGGATCATCTATGCAAGGAAGGGGATAACGATTTTTTATTGTTATCTTATTCAGTGCTCGGTAATCAATGCACATTCTCCACAAGCCATCTTTCTTTCTCACCAAAAATATTGGTGACCCACATGGTGATGTGCTAGGCCTGATGAAGCCCTTCTTGAGCAACTCTTGCACCTGCTTCTTGATTTCAATATTCTCTAATGCAGACAACCTGTACATCCCAATGTTAGGCAATGGAACATCTTGCTGCAAAATAATATCATGTACTATTCCCTTTTTGGGTGGCAGACCTTTAGGTCCTTGAAACAAGACATCATACTCTAAAACAACCTTTTCTATATCATCTCGCTGTTAAACATTACAACCCTCAAATACATTGGTTTTATCAAGTTTTTTTTCCTTTACAACCATCAGTAAGAATTGTTTGCATGAACTTATCATTCTTTTCATCTGTCTTGAGTTTACGAGAGTGTAACTATTCTTGAGCTTATGAGCTCTTACAAAGTATTCGATTCCATATTTAACAAGTAGATATTTGTTCTTAGCTCTATAGAAAATAGCCTTTCTATCATACAAGTAAGGAATTCCTAAAACAATTCCACATATATCCAAAGGAATTATGTCTAACTCAACCTCATCTACAAATGCTGACCCAAAAGAAAACTTGAGATTGCACTATCTAGTCACTTATAGTTGTGCTTTATCATTCAACCATCCTAATGGGTATGGTTTCTTGTGATGTGTAGTTGCTAATCCCAATTTCTTTACAATTGCTTCAGAAATCAAATTTACTTGTGAGCTACTATCAAAAAAAGTATCATTACTTGTGTAGTTGCTAATCCCAATTTCTTTCCTCTAGCTTCTAGATGAGTAGCATGTATAGATACCTCATCTATACTAGTGGGATTAAACACGAGGATGGTATGCCTCATGTAGCTGTGTAGACCACAAATGTACTTCAAAAGAGTCTCCAGTGAATCTAATGAGATACCCAACATCAATGCTCTCTTTCTGAATTCTTGAGTATACCATTGCACACTTTGCCATTTCAATTTTCGAAGAGTTTTCCAACCCATCATGGCTTGTTGCATGTAGGCCAATGGATAGAACTACTTTTTGATTGCAGCAACAAATTCACTCCATACAGAGATGGTTTCGCCATGTCTTTTCATATCATCTTGGGTTCTTCCTTCCCACCAAACCAAGGCAGTGCCTCCTAGGCGTAGGCTTGCCAGCTAAATCTTACTTTTGTCTGAGTCTATGTTCTGTACCTTGCAATACACATCAATTTGTCTAATCCAATTGTCCAACTTTTCAGCATTTAGCTCTCCATGATATATAGGCAAATCAAATTTAACATCTAGCTTGATCAAAGATGCTTTCTTATTATGCATAGGGCTATTAGGAGGTATGCGAATGCTTTCCTCTTTCCCCTTTCCTTTGGAGTGGTCATCAAAGTGAGACTCATCTTCTTCCTTATCTTTTTTAGAGCCTGATGAATCTTCAACCTTTTGCTTTCTAAAGTCTCTGTACATTTTTTCTACCATAGACTTTATAGCTAGGAAACTCTCTATGAATCGAGGTTCTAGCCCTACAGAACCTTCCTCTGACATTGTCTTTCGAGAATAGACTCTCCCAATTTCAAGATTAGTTTCCACCAACTCTACTTCTCCTAATTTGAACTTTAATCTAGTGAGCATTCACACCTAAACCAACACAAGCTTGTCTAACCTTACAACCTAGAGCTCTGATACCACCTGATCTGATATTCACCCTATAAGTGACATCAGTTAAAGATTTATTAAACAAATGTATTACAGACTGATGTGCTGGTGTGTGCTCTATGTTATTGAAGCAACGAATCGATCAAATTGCTAATACACAGACAATAAAATGGAAAGACAACAAAGAAATATAGTAAGCGATACAAAGACACAAGAAATTTTAATAATGAGTTCACCCTATTCTCTAGGGTTGCATCTCCAGTCCAGCTTTCAGTGGTGGCCTTGTTCTATTGTGCCTTTAAGTAGAGAATTACAATATAGGGACTCAATGTGAGTTCTCCTAAAGCAGGTTTTGCTCAGCAGGGTGGTTCTTGGATTCCCCAAGCCACTGGATTGCACAGATTCTTCTTCTTCTACCAGTCCTATGACCTTCTAGTCTACAATGCCAAGATCCCAATGTGGTGCTTGGCCCATACAGATCCTCTATGGGATGGCTCGAATATTCAAGCTCTCTAGTGATCGATGATGCCTCTAGTCAGCTCGGCTCTCTGTCTCTTCTGATTTGCTTTACTGCTCTCTGTGTTCAGTCCTCCTCTTAGGGTTCACTGTTCCACTTCTTCGTCTCTCGACTCTTTTTCCTGGGTCTAACTTGACTGATTAGACTGTCTCTATTCATGGATTTTAGCCATTCATTCCAATGCATGCTTGGTTCCTCTTTCACCTCTGTTGATTCTCCTTTTGCAATTGTGCTTGGAGTTCCCTGTTCGGCATCATCATCAGTGCTCAGGGAGTGGCCACTTGTCCTCCTCTAAACAGTGCCAGCATGCTTCGTCGGTTCGTTTCTTCGGTTATGTCATGGATGCGTTATTCCTCCACCAAGGCGGTCAAACAGATTCCAAATACTTCTAAAACGTGGCCTATTCCTTCGTCGATTCCACTTCCTCCATCAGGCGCGATCTCAGTTGTCCGATCTGAGTCCCCCAGATCCAACGCCATATGCACGTTTCGCGTGGTTGACTTACTCGACCTATAGCGTGCGATCAATGACAGTTTTCTCTTTCCTCCACCTACGAGGAGTCGATCGATGTATGGAATCGCTCCGCTCTCCTCCAAAACCTCTTACCATTTAAGGGCGCCCCGATCAATACCGCAAGTTTTCCAGAGCGTGGGTCCTGCCTTGTACTTTCAGTGCCTTCTCCTTTTCTGCCTGCGGTTCTCCGGTTCCCCCATGTGACCCGAGGCTCCTACAGGCTATTTATACCTCTTGTGCGGTCTCCATGGGCCTCGGTCAGCATGCTTTGACCGAGGTCCTTGTTGTTCCACGTTGGTTGCCATTGCCATTGGTTCAGGGTGTCTTTGGTCACTATTTTGGATTTCTTTGGAGATTTGTTCGACCTGATACAGTCATGGTTATTTGAAAGTCTTCTATGGATCTAATTCGGATTAGCAAGCACGATGCAGTGCAAGCAAGATCAGTGCAGGAGCGCAAGCAACTGTGGAATAAAGTGTAAAACAAATTTCACATAGTACAGGAGCATCTTATGAAGAATGTTTATGGAATTTTATTACTCTACACATGAGTGATTGCTGCACTGATAGATCATAGCATTATATATTTTAATTGATACTTTGTTTTATCATTTATCATGAATCACCTCAATTTTCGCCTAAAGACCATAAAATTTCAGTGCTTGTAGATGGAGTGGCCCACACCATGGTAAACTAAGAAAACATGGAAAAGGAAGATGCCATATTGTTGTCTACCCTTGTTCACAGATTAAGAAAGAAGAAGATGACACCGAGTGCTGGAGAAGTTGAGATAGAGGGTCACAAGGATGATGAGGCATAACAGATGGAGACCCTCAACAATTTCAATGAACATTACATCGAAACCCTCAATTTTTTTAATGAATAGGGTCTTCAAGCCCCTGTTGGTTTAAATGAACAGGGTACTGAATCCCCTGAAGAATTGGAAGAACAGGGCATTAAAAATCCCATGTAGTTAGGTGCACAAGGTACTAAAACCCTTGGCATGAAGGCTGTGGAGGGCATAAAACCCTCAGTGATAAAGAAACCCTGGGCACAGAAGCTTTTGGCGATGTCATAATGGAAATGTTGGATGACCTTAATCTCAACGATGATGGGACTTGCCACGAGTCCATTGCAGAGAAGGTATTTACACCAGAGGATCTAAGCACAATTCCCTCTACCCTCTACCTCAACAACTGAATAGTGGAATTAGAGCAGAAAGTTTATGACCTAGAGGCTCTGACCCAGGTCATGAAGGAGAAAAGTTGGCAAAATCAAGGTGAGGTAGAGCTACTCGTAGAAGTCAAGAAGCAAAAACAACAAGTGAAAGTATGGAAGTATGAGGCTTCCAAGTGCTACAAACAACTCAAGAAGGTGACTAATCAACTGAAAGGAGCCCGAGGTAAAAGTCCAAAGGTAGTGAAAGCAGGGGTAATTATTGAAGTATAGGATTGAGAGTTGCTCACCCATTTTTGAAGTTTTTTGCAGAAGGTAAAATGTTGTGTGAGGACACACGACAGCTTAGGGATGGGAGGATGTTGGTGTCCCAAATTGCTTTATTATTACCCTATTCCTATAATCCTTAACCTCTGTTTTATCTCTATTTGACCCTCTCATTGTTGCACTAGTCGAAGATAATCATCTATTCCTACATATACTTCGTATTTCATAATAAAGATTTATTAAGTTCTTTATTAATTACTTTACATAGATTTCATATCTTTTAATATCTCTTGTAACTTATGTTTAACTTTCCTAAAAGTAATTGAAGAACTAAGTGTTAATCATTATTTAGCATGATCAATGCAAGCAGATTCCTGCACCGCCAACGATGTTGCTCCATGATCTCCATCATATTCCATGCTGGGGTTTTTGACCTACGAATCCTAGTTCAGTTGCGGACTATCTGAGGATGGACATTAGCAGCGTATAGTCATGGATACTTGCCAGGAATATGGTCTATGACCAGCAAAGTTCATGCTTTATTATAACCATCAGTGGGTTTTGTAATGTTGTTTGTTAGTCTGTTCGGCCGAAAGGCTTGAATAGGAAATGAATGTAATTAGCATAATATGACTAAGGACGAGAGATTGTATATAACGTAGACCATAGGTAGAGCCAAGCTAGTGATCTTTGAGTTGTAATTTTATTTACTTTGTAATTTTGTATCGCCCTCGATTTTGGGCTGGACTTACATTATCATGTATATTTGCTAATCAAGTTAATACAAGGAATGTGCCATGCTTTATTCACGTTGTGTTTAATTTTTATTTCATGCATGATTAAGTGTTGAACCATTTCATTTCCTAAACGAGAAATGAGTTGGTTGGCTAGGGACCAGCCAACCTAGCTTGTTTACCATTGTGCTTTTGCCATTTGAAAAGTTTGTGTTAAAATTTATTCATTTGTAGTTACGTGTCTTGGATTGCTCTTATGTTTATTTCAGAAGATCTGAGTTAAATTCATTTCATATTCAAGCGTGAATGGATCAGTAGTTTGGAAGTTTAATTAAGTTTATTTCTTTCTTTTAGTTTCTTTCCTGTAATTACTTTCTTGCAATCTCCTTCCTGCAATTTTTGTCTTAGTTTGCTTCCACTTGGGTCGTGCAAGAAGATTCTTCTTGTACCAGTGCATGTAGTTTCCTGCACTCCGATTTATTCATTTACTTTACAACAACTGTTACATTCTTTTTCTTGCTTATAATTTCATTTAGTCCTACAAGCAAATGCATTGTTAATTCAAGTAATCATTCTCAATGTTAAGAGTTATACTTCTGAAGTATCTAAGAATGTTTACATGAATTAAGAAAGGACGTTATTACAAACACCATACTCTATACTTGCAGTTTATGACTTAAGAAAAAGGAACATAAACATTATAAGTGAATTTCTGAAAGTTAGTTGATGCATGCAAATTACTTTGTCTGCTGCTTGATTATTCCGAATTGTTTTTTCTTTATGAAGTTTACTTTCATTGCAAAGTTCAGTTAATTAAAGCATTCTTTTTCACATGTAATTTATCTCAGAATCTAGCTTGCAATTGCAATTCTTTTCAACACGTCTTCTAATTCTTTCGAAAGTAAATTGGAAACTTTGGTGAAGGAAGCTCTGTCTTGATGCAAGAGTTGTTCTCTTGTCACAGGAACAGAGTTATCTAAGCCTTGAGGCTCAAAGCACCTCCGTAAAGACATAAGTCTTCATTAAAGAAGGTAAACTATACTTTTTCACATAAGTACTGTACTTGCACTAGTGCAAGCAAATTGCAATAGTACAAGAATAGGCTGCTTGGTGTAGAAGGAAGATCAATTGGGAAATAGATCTTTGTAAGGGACCAATTTTCAAACTGTTAGCCATCCATACCGAAGATAAACATAGTATTTCATTTCATCATTTAAGATTACTTCCAGTTGTGGGAAAGTTCCTTTACTTGATTTCCTCGCAAATTATTCTTTTACATTTGAGCACTAGAATTTCTTTGGTGTTGATTGTCTTTAAGATTGTTTTATTTCTAATCTTGCAACATTTCATTTAAGAAGTAGGTTTAGGAATAGGAAAATTTCATACCACTTATGGCATTGCCTGTGCTTCCTCTCTAAGTTTACGAAACCCTTGGGTTGACAATTAGGTGCTGAGGAGTTTTATTAAGTGCAATTCATGCACCCAACAATGCATGGCAAGAAATCTTCCAGTTAAAACCAAAGAGAACTTGAGGGATGACATGCAACATACTCGAGAAATCTGGCAAGTATTACACAGTTTTCACTGGGAGGTTGGGAGACTGACTATTGAAACTGCGCAAAAGGTTGTCTGGACTATCAAGAGGTTGGTTGACTACTAGAATTGGGTAATGCACAATCAAACTCGCCTGTTGGGAGCTAAGATTGTGTAATGCACAATCTCAGCTGGCAAGTGATGCAGGCCGAGGGACTGCATTGAGCAATTTTTTGGGCCAACATTCACTGCCTCTCATAACTGCGCAAAGCAGGACTGGAGGGAACTAACTGGCTAGATTTGTGCATTTTCTAGGAGCAAGGCAAAGCATTCCCTCTCAAAATTGCGCAATGTTTTCCAGGCAAGGCAAAGTCTGGGCCAATGTTAGCCAGACCCACGGATGAGAACGGAAAGAGAATTAAAATGTGAATGCATGGCAATACTGAGTGTAAGAAGACGTGAATGATTGTGCATGAAAACAGGGAATGCAAGATTCAAAAGATCGAACAACATGCATTTGTGTGAAACGAGTCATTGAATCAATGACCGTTCGTGCAAAAAAGTGTCATGCATGCGACAAAAGTGAGATGCTAACGAAAATTGAAACGATGATTGGATAAGCTAACATGCATGCAAAAAACAACAAGCCTTAACAGAAATCGAGTAAACAACACTCACACAATCCAAAACCTGAAAAGTGACAGAAATGTTGCAAAAGACAGGAAACACAGACTTACCTAGAAATAGCTGAGTTGGATGTCCTGAAGACTCTTTGATCCGGATTTAAACAGGAACGCAACAAATTACAGAGATAACCATATACACAAAGATGCAGTGGAAATAATACTTCATTTCATTAATGGAAAATACTGAAATATGCTTACAGACAGAAATGGAAATAAACTAGCTAGGGCGATGGTAGCTTATCTCTGAGAAGAGATGTGATGGCTACATGCCTCTGAACTGTCTTACAATGAGGCTCGAAGGCCTATTTATTGTTGAGAAACAATGGAAAAACCCTTAACATTCCAAAACCTAACCCTAGGAGATGAAACGCCAAACTGTGGGCCCCGTTTGGGGGTAAGTTGGTACATCAACTTCCCGGGGTCGTAACTTTGGCATATGATCTCCGTTTGACGCGTACAATAGCTCATTAGAAAGATCTATCCGAGCACTATCATTGTTGGAACGGGAAACACCAGTCCATTCCATGGACTCATGTTGCCCTGGGATTCCCCAAAAAACGTCGTTTAGGGCCTCAAAACGGCTCCGGAAGTTCAGGACCCGAAAAACTGCTAAAAATAGTAAGTTGTGCTACAATTAAGGAAACTGAAAATGCTGAGAAAGACAATGGTGGGGGTCCAAGTGGACTTGGCAGGTGGCCACCAATATCCACCTGGATCATTCCTCCCCCCTTAGGAAGCAATGGTCCCCATTGCGTTGAGCTCCTCCATGAGATGAGGAAACTTCTGCTGAACTTGTTCCCTGGTGAGCCACTTGCCCTGCTGAAGGAGTTGGCCCGCTTTGACAACTCGATACAGTTGAATATTCTGTTGGCGAGTGTTCTTGATCTGTGTGTCCATGATCCGATCAGTTGCAGCTTGTTCCATGCAATCTGGATTTAATTCTGTGGGTTTGAGCTGTTCTGCAATGTCGGATGTGTCTAGCAATGGTGGAAAGTATGGGCGAAGGCGGTCCACATTGAATACTGGGTGCAGGCCAAGGAATGGGGGAATGCTGAGCTCAAATGCATTGTCTCCCATAGCCTTAGTAATGGTGTAAGGACCATATCGGAGTGGTCTCAATTTCCGATAGGCTCCAGTAAGGCGTTCTTTTTGCAAATGCAACCAGACTTTGTCGCCCACCTGAAACTTGTGTGGCACCCGATGTTGATCATGTCGCTGCTTGTACTTGGCATTTGATTTCTCAAGAATGTCATGGACCTGCTGGCGAATATGTTGGATGCGCTCAATGAAGCTGGTGGCCTTATCTATTTCGGACTGGACATGAGCTGAATTCATGTGAGTAGCTACAAGTGGCATGGCCACATCAATGGGGCATAGTGGCTGGAATCCCAAACCCACCTGAAAAGGGCTATGGCCAGTGGAGCTGTGAAGAGCTCGGTTGTAGCTGTGCTGAACGTAGGGGAGGCTCTCGTCCCATGTGCGTGGATGCTTTGAGTTATACATGCGCAGAATGTGCACAATCATCCTATTGACAACCTCTGTCTGGCCATCAGTTTGAGGATGGAAGGCTGTGGACTTCGTGAGTTTGGTGTCTAGCATTGACCAGAGACTGGACCAAAAGGTGCTGAGAAACCGATTGTCCCGATCTGAGATGATAGACTGTGGGATCCCAAAGTGCACCCACACTCGTTCAAAGAAGAGTTTAGCAGTGGCTTCTGCTGTGATATTCTTCTTGCAGGCCATCATAATGGCCATCTTTGAGAACCTGTCGACGACCACAAAAACACAGTCATTTCCATGCTTAGTGGAAGGAAGGCCTGACATGTAATCCATGGAGATGGATTCCCAAGGTCGATTAGGGGTAGGCAACGGGGTATAGAGGCCTTACTTCTTAATGGTCGGTTTGGCAATGGCACAGGCAGTACATGATCGGATGTACTTCCCAACATCCTGTCGAAGATTCGGCCAATAGAAATAGTTTTGCAGTACTGCCACTGTTTTCTCGACCCCGAAATGCCCAGCAGCCCGACTGTAGTGTGCTTCCCAAATCATCTTGGCACGCTCACTTGAAGGAACACAAAGGTGACTGAGGTGGCATAATAGGGCATCTTGGAGGTGAAAATCTGCAACCTGCCGACCCTCCAAGAGTGTCTGGTATGTGTGGCCGAATTCTGGGTCGCTTTTGTAGAGAAGTGGCCAATCAGAAGTCTCGTGCCCGCAAGAGTTGAGCACGGTGGTTAGCGCCATGATCGGTGGTCGACTGAGGCAATCTGCAACATTATTGGTGCTGCCCTTTTTATACTTGATATTCAAGTGAAACTGTTGCAGGTATGTAGACCACTTCTGATGGCGATCATTCTGCAATTTCCCTTGGGTCTGTATGAACTGCAGAGGTCGGTGGTCTGTGTGGATGACCGTTTCCTTCCCCAAAATGTAATGCTTCCATTGTCGGCAGGCCTGTACAATGGAATACATCTCTTTACCATAAGTGGGGTACTTCCGGACTGTGTCTGAAAGTGTTTCACTGTGATATGCCACTGGATGTCCATGTTGAGTAAGGACTGCCCCAATAGCATAGTCAGAGGCATCTGTCTCGACCTCAAATGGTTGTTGTAAATCTGGTAACGCGAGCACTGGTGCCGTGCAAAGGCGATCCTTCAACTCCCTGAATGCCTTCTGTTGAGATTCAAACCAAAAGAATTTTTCTTTCGCCCCGCCCTTGGTGACTTGACTCAAGGGCCAAGAAATATGAGAAAATCCCAACACAAACCTGCGGTAGAAGTTGGCAAGACCTAGAAAGCTGCGGAGCTCTGTTAGAGTGGTTGGAGAGGGCCAATCCCGAATAACTTGGACCTTGGCTGGATCGACATGCACCCCCTGTTCATCAATGATGTATCCCAGATACTGAACCTCGGTCATGCCAAAAGTGCATTTCTCCAAATTGGCACATAGCTTGTGTTGCCGCAGTGTTTGGAGAACCTGTCGGATGTGTTGGAGGTGCTCTTCCCAACTCTGGCTGAAGATCAGAATGTCATCCAAGTATACTACTACAAAGGAGTTGGTGAATGGCCGCAAGATGTCATCCATTAGCCTCATAAAGGTTGCAGGAGCATTCGTCAATCTGAAAGGCATGACCAACCATTCGAAGAGGCCCTCCTTGGATTTGAAGGCAGTCTTCCACACATCTGAGGGTTCAATTGGTACCTGGTGATATCCTGACTTCAGATCGATCTTGCTGAAATATTTCGCCCCCTTTAGTTGGTCTAGGAGGTCATCAATCCGCGGGATCGGGTACCTATTACGGACAGTGATCTTGTTCAGCGCCCGATAGTCAATAAAGAGTCTCCACATCCCATCCTTCTTCTGTACCAACACTATCGGGCTCCCACAGGGCGAAGAACTCGGACGGATGTGACCTTTCTGCAGGAGCTCCTGAATCTGCCTCTTGATTTCATTGTTCTCCAGAACGGAGCGCCGATAAATTGGTCCATTGGGTAGCGGCGCACCTGGGGTCAGATCGATGGAGTGCTTGACTTGACAGTGCAGAGGAACCCCTGCCGGGGAGGTGAAGATGTCTTCGTACTCCTCCACAATCTTGTCCATCTGTAGCTGCCGTGCAGAGGGACCCCGTTCGGAGGCCGCGGCCACTGTCTTCTTCTTCCCTTGAGGGCGTATCATCAGGAAAACAAATTTCCTGGTTTTGGAAATGATCTTACTGCATTGTTTTGCAGTAATCAAAGAGATGGCGGCAGGTGGTGCTACCTCTGGTATCCTGAACAACTTATTTCCCAATGTAATAATAACAGCACGGGGCCTTGATTCATACACAGCATGTCGCTTCCACAAGTATGGTTGTCCTAGTAATACGTCACAAACTTCAAGGGGAGCAATGTCACACAATACCTCATCCGTGAAGGGCTTGATGTTGTATGGAAGGCGACACTGCTGGCTCACGTGAAGATCTCGCCCTTGGTGAAGCCACCCAATGGTGTATGGTTGTGGATGTGCTGTGGTCGGTAAGCCCAACCGCTTCACGACCTCTGCCGAAATGAAGTTCTTTTGACTCCCGCTATCAACAATGAACTGTATCGGGGAGCCCTTTACCCACATCTGGGAGTGGAAGAGACGCTCCTCCTCCTCTGGATCTTCAGGTTCATTTTTCTGGATCTTTGCGGTAGCAACAGTGGCGCTGGGATCCGCATCAATGATCTGCTTCCCTTTTTCATACCCCTTATCGGGTTCTGACTCAGAGTCGGAACATGCATCTGATTCTGAAACCTTTAGCTCAGCCACCAGTGACTGCTTGGCCCGACACTCACTTGTGTTGTGAGTGGAGCTCTTATGGAACTCGCACCATTTTCCAGTGTCCTTTCTCGGCTTCGCGGCGTTGCTCTTTGCTTGCAGCTTCGTCTGGTTGTCTTGGGTTGTCCCGCCTTGGCTTTGTCCTTTGTTCTGTGGTTTAGGGGCACCTTTCCCCTGCTTTGGATTCGCAGATCCAAAGTCTCACTTCTTTTGTTTAAACTTCTGCTCGACCTTGATGGCATACCGGTATGCTACGCCGAGCGAGGGGATGTTTAGGAACTATATTTCTTCCTGGATGTACTTGTGCAGGCAGCCATGGTATTTGAGTATCAAATGTTGCTCCAAATCCTTGATACCCAACTTTGTGCGAAGGGTATGGAAAAGATTGGTGAACTCCGGCACGTCTTGGTCCCTTCCCTGCCGCAGCGTGGTCCACTTTATGTATTCATCCTCATAGCTTCCGACAGGGTAGTACTGCTCCTTGATGGCATCCTGGAACGAATCCCAGGTGGGTGCGGCTGAAAATAGTGAGCCAGTACTTTCATCCTTCTGCTCGCAGTAGGTTTCCCACCAGTCCTTGACGTGGGGGGCTGCTTTGAGAAGAGCAAAAACAATCTTTTCCCGACTCGAAAATTCATGAACAGAAAAATAACCCTCTAGCAGATTTAACCATTTATCTACGGCATCGGCGTCTATCTGACCCTCGAATATGGGGATTTCAAAATTAACTTGTACCTTAAATGGTGTGGCGTTTCCAGAGGAGCTGCTGGAAGCCGATGCGCCGCTTCTGGGTAGCCGCTGAAGGATCTGCGCAAAGCTGTCCATCATCGCGTTCCGTTGTCGCTCGAGCGCTTCTTCGAGCAAGATTTTGATGGGATCTCCTGCCCCCTCGTCTTTCTTCTCGTCCGCCATGGGAGGCCGTCGGGATTTGCGAGGCTGGTCTTGCAAAGGTTCAACCAGTTCAAGCCCTAACTCCTTATATCCCGACCTTGTTGGGGACATGCAAAGAAAAACAGAGAAAAAGCAGACCGCTCTGATACCACTGATCCGGATTTAAACAGGAACGCAACAAATTACAGAGATAACCATATACACAAAGATGCAGCGGAAATAATACTTCATTTCATTAATGGAAAATACTGAAATATGCTTACAGACAGAAATGGAAATAAACTAGCTAGGGCGATGGTAGCTTATCTCTGAGAAGAGATGTGATGGCTACATGCCTCTGAACTGTCTTACAATGAGGCTCGAAGGCCTATTTATTGTTGAGAAACAATGGAAAAACCCTTAACATTCCAAAACCTAACCCTAGGAGATGAAACGCCAAACTGTGGGCCCCGTTTGGGGGTAAGTTGGTACATCAACTTCCCGGGGTCGTAACTTTGGCATATGACCTCCGTTTGACGCGTACAATAGCTCATTAGAAAGATCTATCCGAGCACTATCATTGTTGGAACGGGCAACACCAGTCCATGGACAGTCCATTCCATGGACTCGTGTTGCCCCCGGATTCCCCAAAAAACGTCGTTTAGGGCCTCAAAACGGCTCCGGAAGTTCAGGACCCGAAAAACTGCTAAAAATAGTAAGTTGTGCTACAATTAAGGAAACTGAAAATGCTGAGAAAGACAATGGTGGGGGTCCAGGTGGACTTGGCAGGTGGCCACCAATATCCACCTGGATCACTCTTGGATGTACTATGTAAATGTTGTACAAATGGTACTAGTGTAGATGTGGTATTATGTGCATGTCATACATGTTGTGTTGCGGGCATGTGATAATATGTACATGCATTATGTAGTTGTGGTATCATGAAATCTGTATTCATTAGGTTATACTCTGTGTAGGTATATGTTTTGTGTTATGTTGTACGCCAAGTGTAGGTACATGTATTGCGTGGTGTTGTACATCATATATAGATGCATCTGTTCTGTTTTACATTGGGTGTAGGTGTATGTGTGGTATGTCGAGTGTAGGTGCATGTATTGCATGGTGTTGTATGTTATGTGTGGTTGTATGTGTGTGATGCACACTATGTGTATGTGCACATTGTTAAGGAGAAGGAACTGATGTTTGTCAGGTGTGGCAACTGATTTGGAGTGCATAAAGAATAAAGAAAAAGGTAGAAGCTAAGGATTGATTAAAGGATAAGTATCAATATTTTGTTTCATTTTTATTATGAATGTGATCTATGATTCTGATTTATGATAATTACATGTGATCTATCATTTTGTTTTATGATGATTACATGTGATGTATGATTATGGTTTATGATGGTTACATGTGCTCTATGATTTTTATCTATGATGGTTGAGTTTTGAGATAACGTGATGTGATATGTTTATACATGATGATTTGGTCAAAGATGCTAGTTTGACTTGTTGTGACAGGAAGTAAACATGATTGCAAGTGTACCTTATTGACGACTACCAATGAGGTATGATTTGAAGTTATTTCAATTTATTCGAATCTAATGGAATTTATGTGCTTGGTACATGAACACATGAAATTCCCTGTTGGGTGGTCAAAATTGATGCCAAGCATTAGTAGCAACGACAAAATAAATTGGAACACGTAGCAGTATGTTGGTAAAGAACTTCAGGAGCCAAGCCATTGTGGGACACTGGTACCCAATAGTCTCCATTGATTTCCATGAGCATGTTATGATCGATATGATGGTTTTGAGGGAGGTATATGCATTGGTTTTTGTATCTTCTGATTCGTGGAAACCTTTCCAAGGGATGGATTGCCCGAGACAAGGGATACCGAGGAACTTGGAAGGTTGGTTCATTACTTGGGTGGGTGTTTTAACCATTGATTTGACTTCATGGTCATGATCCAATAGAGTTAGCCGCCATCAAAATATTCACCATCCTTGGGTCCCTTATTCCCAATCCGCCATGTTCTTTCAAAGCTCTAACATTTTTCCAATTTACCAAATGGTACTTTTTGCTTTCTATTTTCCCTCCTGTTGCACAAAAAATTGTCACCTTGATATTCTACAATATGTGTGAGTCCATTATCACTCATACTTACCTTCTTTGCAAGTCTAAAGCATCAGTTCTTCATATCAAGCCTTGAAAATAAGAGAAAGTCCTCAAAAGTCTCTAAAACTCTGGTTCTGCACTTTCTCTTAGCATTACCTACGGTCTCGCACCTGACTGCTCTGTCTCTGTGTTATGGGTGCAGACCCCAGTAAAAGTTAAAAAGGCGCAAGTATATTCTTAAAAACTCACTTTGAGTCATTTCTAGAAGCTTCTGGAAGGAATCTTGAGGTGGCAAGTTCACTTCCTTAAGGTTCATGCATCCCATACCTTAAGGAGCTAACCCCTTGATGTGAGGAGCTTATCCCTTTGAAGGAGGACTCTATCCCTTCATAGGTGGACCTGTAACCTCCTTCCTCTGCACTATAAAATGAATCATTGGGCTGGTTGCTTGGAGGTTTTAAAAATATAAATATTTTTGAGGTGAAACGTTGCTAGAACTTAGTCTTCCTAATTGAGCTTCTATCAGGAGAGATTACACACCTCTTTGATCTCATTCGAAAGAGTGTAAGGCTTGTCAAAGTAGAGGAGATTCCTGTTTCAAACCCTGGGAAGAGCTTGTTCAACATCAAGGCTGAAAAGGTTGGAAGGTTCTTCTGTTTCAAAGTTAATACAAATAAGTTTGTTTTTCTCAATAAGCTGTGTTTTATGGTTTATTTTGTGGATTCCTTGATCACCACAATGAACATGATTTATGATATTAGCTATGCAGGTGTTACTTGATGTTTGCTTGTTTGTGTTTGCAGGTTCTCAAAAGGAAACTCTTTCGGATGGTTGAATGATGGCTGCTACAAACTAGCGTTGGACATAAGGTAGGGTCTAAACACCTCTATATCTTTTATTAATGAATCACAATATGTTTAGAGAAAGATAGATTTACTTTTCTGCTTGTTGCTAGATATCTTTTGATACTAGGGAGATCGGCCTTGTCCGCAAGATCGATTTATCTGGCTAACACCTCCCTCACATAAAAACGTTTCTTATATACATCCCCAATTGATGTAAGATGAATGTGGGGGCTTGCAAGGCTGAAAAATGATACAAAGGGATGGTCGAGAGGACATACTTCACTAGGGTTGTCCTATCTGCATGGTTGAGCTAGATACCTCACCAATTCACTATTTTTGATATAATTTTATCTATAAATTTTTCCTAGGCATATGGAGCAACCCGTCTTAGGAAGATAGGAACCCCTAAATAATTAAAGTCTTTCAAATCCCTCACTACTCTGAACCCAAATATTTCTTCTATTTTTTTCTCTTTTTGGATGGAGATGGTCCAGTTGTAGATATGATTCTTGTTATCATTGATGGCCCCTCCCTAAGCACTAAGGAATCGATCGAGGTTTCCTTTGAATCGTCGAGTAATTACAACAGAGGCTCCTCCCATCATGATTGTGCCATCCACGAACTGACCATGGTTATACTTCTAATTCCTTCTTTATATTTGATCCTTAGAAGGAGAAGAGACACTCTATCTTGTTCAAATTTTTGACTCAAAACATCATCCATGATAATATATAGAAAGGGGGAGCGGGATAAACCTTGGTGCAACCCTCTAGAGCCTTTGAAGAAGCTAGCCACACGACCATTGACCAATGGTGCAATCCAAGGGATAGAGATACAAAGGCCTATCCATCTGATGAATATTTCATCCAACCCCATTTTCTTGAGAACCTTCAATAGGAAGTCGTGCTTGACTCTATCAGAAGTGTTTTCCATGTCCAAATTTCTTATTCCTTTGAGCAACTAATTTTGCCATGCTAATATTGCAGGGTCAAGTGAGGGGATGGTGAACGAGGTTAGCATGGTAGAAGCGACATGGAGGATTCAAGATAGGAAGTGGTTGTATACCCCAACCCAACTAATCCTTGCAGCATTGATGAGGTTGATACCAGTTACGAAATATTTGGAAGATGATTTTATCATCTCACTAGGCTCATGGAATAACTAAGAAATGATCATCACTATAACATGAATATGGTAATATCTTTCATGAACTATAATGATAATGATAGTTGAGCATCACTATTTTATTGGGTTTAAGAAAAGTACGAGATTACATTTCTTTTTATTTTAGTGAAGTTGATTTTATGCTTTATAATAATCAAAAGAAAAAGTATCTCCCCTTATGGAATCTACACCCCAAAGCACGACTATATTTCCCTTGTGGCTAAAAGATTCGTAGTTGAATAGAAGTGGTGGTCGGAAGGATTTTGGAAATCCAAGTTTCTTGCTAAATAAAAATTGCTAATGTGGTGTCTAGTGACGAAGAAGGTCCTCACTTGGAATGTCCTAGAAAGAGGATTTACGATTGGGCAGGGACGATGTTCCTTATGTAGAAATGATGATGAAAACACACTACATTTTTTGATGCCATGCCCTTTCTATCAACAATTTTGTAATTAATGTAGAATTTCTCTAGGTCACTCGGGTCCATAGGAAGGTGTGGATTTGGAGGAATCCTAGAAAGAATGACCCTCAAACCCTAGTAGATGTGCTATCAAAGCACTTCCCCTAACCATATGTTGGGGAGTGTGGCTATCCAGAAGCAAGGCCATTTTTTAAGACAATCGCTTAGTGCCTAAACACATTGCAGTTGAAGTCCTTGCTACCTTAAGTCATTTATGAATGATCAAAATATTTACTAGTAAACATAAGAGGTGGTAGTAGATCTAGGCTACACCAATCACCCCTGATCTATTCTTTGTCTTCTGCTAGACTTCTCAATTCCTCGGTTGTGGTCAAAACCTTTCTAACCATGGAAACAGTCTTTGCCTCTCATTTTTTATTCCTTTTCTTAATCTACTTTAGTCGCGCTTTACGACCCATGGCTGCTATCTTTCTTCTGTCTTATAGTTACTTTCCCTATTTCAAAAGATTTTTTTTCATATCACCACCCAAAAATATGGTTTTCAATATGTACCCTATAAAACACAATCTTCACCCAAAATACTATCATGCTCGACAAAACAAAAAAAAACTATAAACTAATAAACTTTTTCAAGATCCTAAACACTCTTTCCCATAAACCCTTTTATTTTAATAGCATACACCTTTGTTTTTTTATATCAAAAACAAAATAAAATAATTTTTTTTCCTTCAAATAAACCTCCAAACACATTCACCTTTATAATAAAACCTTTCGACTAAACCTTAAACACCTTTTAAAAACTTGCCAGTTTTTTTAATATTATTAAAAGGACTCCTCTAAAGAAAAATATGATGAAAGGACTCCCTTGATTAGAAGACAACTTTTTTCATAAAAGACTTCTTAATATCTCTTTGAAAAAAACTTTCAAATATATTGTTTTTTAAATCTTTGATGTTGTGACGGTGTGGGATATGATAATAAAACAATTCCAGTACGACTTGTGTCTGACGGCTCTACTCCCAATGGACAGCAGTGGGTCCCGCGGTAAACTTACGGCGACTACGACTCTTATTCAGGCTATGGCACACTCACTTCTTCGAGCACCGAGCAATGGGTGTTCAAACCCTCAACAGACTCTATTTACGACCAAACAAACTCTTTGTTATGACGCTTTCAACTGTCTGTTATCTGTCACACACTCCGGTTTTGCAAACGAACTCTCTGTTACTACGCCTGAGAAACTTCTCGTTCGCTTGATGTCCACACTAACGCGGTGTGGAATAGGTAGTGGGGGCCCTCTTTACTCCAGTGCGACTTGTGTCTGGCGGCTCTGCTCCCAGCGGACAGCAGTGGCTCTGGCAGTGAACTTACAGCGACTACGGCTCTTCTTCAGGCTATGGCACGCTCACTTCTTCGAGCACTGGGCGATGGGTGTTCAAACCCTCAACCAACCGAACTCTTACGACCAACCGAACTCTTTGTTATGACGCTTTGAACTCTCTGTTATCTCTCACATGCAGTGTGGCTTTCCACGTTATTAAATTGATAGATAGATAGGGTAATGATTGATAGATTTGAATGAGATGATAGATAGGGTAATGAATGATAGATTTGAATGAGATGTTTTGCATAACTTTAAGCGACCCATTGAGGAGGAGTTAACAGAGTTGATTGATTCAAACAGAGTTGATTGATTCCTTTTCTTTCAATATCTGTCTGTCGCTTGTGATTGGAAAATGTTTGCAGTTTCCAAATCAGAAGCGACGGACAGATTTGAATCAATCAACAGGTTGTCTGTACATGTGGTTGATTTAAATCGATCAACTGTTGTCTGTACATGTGGTTGATTTGAATCAATAACAGGTTGTCTGTACACGTTGTTGATTTGAATCGATCAACTGTTGTCTGTATAATGTATGATTAATAATAGTATTGAGTTTCATAGACTCTCTGCAGGTTATGTTGTGCTTTTCAGCGTGAGGATCAGGATATCGACAAAGATTTTCCAAATCACAAGGGAAAGAAAAGGAATCCATCAACTGTTTTATGTACACGTGGTTGATTTGAATCAATCAACTGTTTTTTTGTAGACGAGGTTGATCTGAATCAATGAATAGGTGATGATAATGATTTGAATCCATCAACAGGTATGATTAATAATAGTATTGAGTTTCATAGCATAATTAAATCATTTTTTTGATGCTGGTATCAGTTTTTATTATAATTATATTTAAATAATTATACAAAATATTTAAATAATGTAAATTTATTAGTAAATCTCATCCCAGAATTTAAGGGAAGGGGAAGAAGAATATTAACTTATAGGCTAATGATTGATATTTATGTTTAGATTAATTATGTTGTGTTTTGCATCACTTTTCTCAGGTAAGTAAAGGAAAGTGCCTCATTGAGGAGGAAGTGCAGGATTTGTCTACAAACTTTTTCCATATCAGGATTTGTAAAACGTTGCTCCTATGAATGATATTCTTGCAGGTAGGCTAATTATTAGTTTTCATAGGCTCACACTCACCCTTCCATGAAATATCTGATAAAATCCTTACAAATGTCTGTTTAGAGTATTTAGTTTAATCTATGATGTATTTTGCATATTTAAACTCATGTAGATAAAAAGAAGCGACCGATTCATGATGCAGTTGCCACTGCAAAATCTTACGGACGCAGATTTTCTCAATAAACCTTTTCCAAATAACGAGCGCTTGGAGGACACATGAATCCCATGTCAGTTGAATTTACCAAAGAATTCAAACGTTTCTAGCAATTGTAGTCTGTGTGAATGCATGTAATCAAGATTCATCTTAATCTGGAAGCGTATATTTCTCTCATAATCAACATGCAGAGAGACAAGACGAGCTATTGGATCATGCACGCAACCTTCTACAGTGAAAAGGAGACCCATCATTGTCATCATGACCTCTTGAATGGGTACTTCATATCAATAAGGCGGCCTCAAGAAATACAATCGTGTTGACTATAAATATTTTTTGTGCGTTTAATGTATAGTGCCATATCGAGTGCAAGTGTTACTATCTCGGAGGTGGAAAGGTAATAGGAAAACGAGTATTACTATAGGGAAGGTGGAAAGGTAATAGGAAAACGAGTATTACTTTAAGAAATCAAAGTTGTACTCACACTATCTAGTCTTCTTGATAAAAAAATTATATATCCATCGTTTTTAGTATTCTTTTATTAAAATATATATGTTCTTCCCTAAAATTTTAATAATAAATTATTTAATTATTTTAAAGCTATAGAATTATAAAATTTTAATAGTATAACTAGTCAATATAAAGAGGATGCGGGGAAAAATATTTTGTGTTCACTCTCAAAGTCAAAAATAAAATATTTCAATGTTTATCTGAATTAACATAATTTTAATTTAATTTGAGAGACACTAAAAATGCAAATGTCATTAGTAACTTTTTAAATATTTCAAACACTTAAATATAAATATATAATTGATATATATATATATATATATATATATATATATATATATATATATATATATATATAATGACTTACTTCTTCTCCCACCTTTTCGAGGCAAATAAGGCTTTTGAGGTTGATATGCCTGAGACTAAACCTACATGGAAAAATAAGAGAACCAAAGTAGCTGTAATCGCATGATAGATTGATCAATTTCTGGTAGTTGAATATTTTTTGGAAAGAATCTCTCTCTTTGGAGAGTGGGTTGGAGTGGGTGATAGTTATAATCATCATCCTATTTTCCTTCAACTTAAAAGCATCATACAAAAGCCAAGATCCCCATTTAAATTCAATGTGGTTTGGATCAAGGATTAATCTTTCCATAATATTTTATTGGGGCACTCAATCCCCTACAATCTTGAAAGGGAAGGTTTTCTCTCATCTCAATTCTTGGATAACCTCAAGAGACTCAATAGGGTAATTGTAGAATGGTCTAAAGACAAAATTTAAAGGAGCAAGGAGGCCTTGCACAAGAAGGAGTAAGACTTGGAGCAGTTAGAAGATCTAAATGGGAGGGCTATGTGTTGGTAGGAGCTAAACAAAGAATCATTCAAATAGAAGCTACTAGGAAAACAATTTTGGAGAAAAAGAAGTAGTGGAGGGATGAAAACTCAAATTTTTCCCAATTTCTTGCAAAGGGTCACTAGGTAATCAACATCTTTAAAACATTTGAATGGAGGTGAGGCCACAAATTTTGGAGCCCTAACTAGGTTAGGAATTTATTTTTTTATCTTCGCTTTTAAGGCTCTGCAGGATGCTTATTTAACTGAGGTGACAAACATGGCCAATCACTTACCCAAATTAAAAGATAATAATTCCAACCAATCTCTAATTGAATCAGTGCTAGACGAAGAATTGCAAAAAGTCTTTCATAATTTTCAATGGGATGAAAGTTCAAGTCTTGATGGTTGGTCAGTTGAATTTTTCTACAATTTATTTTATATACTAGGGGTCAAACTTCTAAATGTGGTAGAGGATTATAGATTATCTATAAGAATGTATGAAACTTTCAATTACATGTTTATTTCTCTTATTCCGAAGGGCTAGGTCCCATTGCTCTCTCGATAAATTTGGAACTATTTCTTTATGCAACAACATTTACACAATCATTGAAAAACACACTGAAGTCAATTCTCTCTCATAATATTTCAAAGGAACAATTTTCTTTCTTGGAAGGAAGTAAGATACATGAGGCCATTGGGGTTACACACAAGGTTACACATGAGGGCTTGCACAATTTAGAAACTAGGAACGCAAAAGGAATGGTACTCGAAATTGACCCGTCCAAGGCATATGAAGGGGTTAGTTTGATCTATATAATAATGTCACTGATGCGCTTGGGTTTTGAAGTAAGCTTTATAAATTCAGTAATGTGATGTATAACATCTTACTTTTGTGGTTCTTATCAATGGATTTACTTCTTCCTTCTTTCATGTAGAAAGACGAATTTTCTATGGATGTTCCCTTTTTCCTTTATTATTTCTTTTAGTAGTAGAAGGTTTAATTAGACTGTTCATTGAGGCCAAAAGGAGGGGGTGATGTAAACAGATCAATAGTCGTAGGTGATTTCATTATTACACATGTTTTCTTTATCAATGAAATTTTATTGTTCATTGATGGGTACAAAATGGATTTAATATCTATGAAAGTAGCTTTGTCAATATTTGAGAATGATACATGTATGATGATTAATATTCAGAAATCAACTTTGTCTGAAATTGTTCTAGATATGGAGGAGTTTATCAATGAAAAAACCATGTGTCCTAATGTGCAATGCCTACAAAAAGGATGATTGGTTTAATGAAGTATCCAAATGTCACATACACGAACTCATTACCATCCTAGAGGAGGTCTTGTAATTTAACATAAGTTTTGGTCATATTTCTTGCTATCATATTTTCAGGGAGAGGAATACCATTGTTGATGACCTTTCCAGAGGAAGTGCATAGTTGGAATTGGGCTTATGGAAGATCTCAAAATAGGTCGGCGAAACATTTTATAAGTTCTATCATAGGAATTTCATAGAAGGCCTATAGGTGGAATACACAGAGGATTCAGGACCCATCATTGTACTCACTATTCTTTATGACACTCATGTTAGATCTTCTATCCTAGATGAAATCAGCCTATCTTCTTAAAGTTTTTAGTTTTACTATTTTATGCTATTAAATGGTAATGTTGAACTGAAAGAGTCCTCATAAGCCCACTTTTTATATTATTTTTTAATGGATAGCTATCAAAAATAGCAATTTTTTTAATGTACTCTATTGCAATTACAAAATGTAATTTTCAAAATTTTTAATTAAAATTATGATTTTTCCTTGAGGAAAAGGAGATATGGATAGGAGGTGTGTGTGTGTGTGTATGAAATAATACGAAAAATTTCATTTGTCATCTTTGGATTATTCCCGCCAAGATCTACAGCAAAGGGATAAATCCCCCTCCACACTCCTCACGGTTAACAAAGGCGGGGGGGGGGCGAAAAATGGTTTCTGCCAAAACCACTTGGAGTGACATGGCAGATCTTGGAGAATTTCGACCGCCAAGATCTACAGCAAAGGGATAATCCCCCCTCCACACTCCTCACGGTTAACAAAGGCGGGGGGGGGCGAAAAATGGTTTCTGCCAAAACCACTTGGAGTGACATGGCAGATCTTGGAGAATTTCGAGGGGATCCCTCCCAAACCACTTACCACCTACACCCGCCACCGCCCTCGAAATATTGTTATCTCCCGCCAACTATCCGTTGCCTCCACCTACACTCCTGCTACCCGTCTTCTCATCCGTCACTCCACTCCCGCCATATTTCCTGCCACATCACCCCTTCCACATCAACTAGTCATTCAATGTTCAAATATTTTCCACCAAATCCAATATTAAGCGTTGTTGCATTTAAATCTCTCGATGTTTATATGTTTTTTCAATAAATTTCTCCCACTCCATAACGTTAAATTTTTCATTGTGAAACCTATCCAACTGCTATAAAAACTTGCGGAAGCTTGCAATTCACTCCTTTCACCATACCATTGATTTTGAAGATTGAAGATCAAGATACCACCAACTGTCAACTTTCTACATTTTTTTTTCCTTTGTGAAGTCAACCAAATTTCACCTAGGTAACCTTGTTCTTTAGATTTGTCTCAATCAATCATTCTATGATACTTTTTTCTGCCTTCCTATTATTACATTTCCAAGATGCCGACACACAATGAAAATGGGAAAGTTTCAAAGGAAAATCCCATGATTCCCCCTATCTCGGATTTACATAAGTACCCTCTGACTGACATCCAGTATAAAATTGTCGAGACGCAGTGTGAACTCGACCTTTACAAACTTCACAACTGCACAAAGAAAAATTTCCTCGAGAAAAGTGATGTTCTAAACATTTAGGAATCCCTTCTCCCTCAGTTTATTTTCCCCCAAACTCACTTTTTCCCTTAATTCTCCACTTGGCGCCATCTATGATACCTGCCAATCCAAAAAGATGTTATTTTCGAAAATAACGAAGTCATCTTCTTGATTTACCCTGAAAGTATTTACCGGACCTGTAACTTGAATACCAAACCTCCAATCATCATTTATCAGTCAATGTATTAATGGAGTTATACAAAAATCTGACTTTCCTTCAGAGAGCACAAATATTCGAACGTTTCCTTCCCGAAAATGTTGAATTACGCTGGGAAAATCCCCCATACCCAGTTTCAATCTTCTAAGAAATGTCTAAAGAAGTAATTTCTATGGTAACCTCATTACTTGGGTATTATAATGATTAATGGGTAGATGAGATAGTTGTGGGATTTCTGTCAATTTTTGCAGTTGAGAAAAAACCATCCATTCTTTTCAGCTATAGTCAATTTATGTGCAATACAATGCATGATCAATTTTCAAATTTCAATGCTGAAGGTGTTTTCAAATATCAGTCGATATTGGTTTATCTTATGTTATTTCATTCTAACAAGTTCAAATTTCCTTTATATAAGACAAAAAATGATGGAAATCCATTGTCAGTGATTCACTGGGTCATAAATAACATACAAGAGTATATTTATATTGATTTTGTAGATAATTTTCTACATACCTCATTATGCTTGCTTTGCAGTGATGTGATCTCGATGGTTTCACCAGAGATAAAGAAGGCTTTGCACTTGTCAAAGCAATCAAAAGTTTGATACTGGTATTTATACCAGAATTATACTAAAATTAGAATATATGGATCAGAGTTACATCCTCACAGGTTACCAATGTTTGTACGAGTCAGAATATTTGCATTAGAATACACTAGACAAATGTTGAACATGGATGAGATGCACTTTGTGCCCTACAAAAAGAAAGCACAGTTCAAGCTAAAGGCTCATATAGGTCCTTATATTATCAACAACATAGCTGCAAGAAATTTGCTGAAATTTATTTTAAGTCAAAAGAAATTTAAGCCTAGTTTCACTTGGTCTTATGATCCTCTAGGCATCATTTCAAAACATAGATTGGAACAAAAGAGTAACTCGTTAACATAAACCAAGCCCCAAAATTGAACAATATTATAACCAAGATGGATGGAAAAAGGGAAATTTACAATAAGATGAAGAACAACTGATTAATAAATCATCCATACAAACACCTATTCCCAAGGAAAAGGAGGTCAAAAGGGAGTGAGAGGCTTATGTCCCCTATGAAATCTGAAACTCAAGGTGCATGATTTCTTATTTTTTAAAAGAAGAAAGAAGGACCCAAACAATACTAAAAAATCAGACCCTCAAGTTGATCCTTAGGTGATTACTATCCAAGATGAATCTCCAAAAGAAAGGGATACACAAGAACCACCCAAAGTATTTTTGATAGGAACTCCTTGCACTCCTTCTCCTCAAGTAGAAGAAAAAATTCAGTCGCCTACCGTGGAAACAACAATTCAGTCTCCATTATCATCTAGTTCTCAAATTTCAACTCAACAGAGTATATTTTCAGGGTACATGGAGATAAAGTTGAAAAATGAAGCTTCAAAGGCTTCAACTTACTAAGAATTTTGGAAGCAGGCAATGAAAATACAACATAGATTTCCCTTTGCATTCGACTTAGAGAAAGGACGGTTCCAAATGGCCTTCATGGAACCTTTAATGCCATCTCCTAGAAATGTTGGAGACTACAAAGCCTCCATGTTTTGAATCAATACAAAGAAGATACATTAAATCAATCAAATCGATTTACACAAGAAAACAGGGGAGATAATCTTTTGAACAATCACTAGTTCGACCATGACTGCCTTGAAATTACAGTCATCTTGGAACAACATGTCATCTCAGTTGAAGATTGAGCAGATGTCCTCATTTTCTAAAGACAAAAGAATGAAAATTCTAGAAGATTCCAAAATAAAGCTAGGACATGACCCTGCTAATATCAAGGCAGCATAAGAGATTATAAAGAGAAAAGAGTTGATGTTCAAGCATTAAGAAATCAACTGAAGCTACCATCCATGGAACATCCGCAAGCTAAAGAAGTTTCTAGCGTAGAAATGGAAAATGACAAAATATTTACAATAGTTGTTAAGAAGAATGCACAAATACAGAATGTTGGGTTGTGTTATATTCTTTCCACAACTAGCCCACGTAGTTAACTGGGGGGTTATAAGGGGGGTGAATCCTCCCCTTTGTTGCATCGATTGTGTAGCGGGGGGAGTCACAGGGGTTTTGAGGGGTGTAGGTCACCCCACTTTGTGTGGTTGGGAAAACCTACCTATGGTTTTGTGCATGTTTTTTGCGCATGGTTTTGGATGCGATGGTTTTCGATCCATGGTATTTGGATGCTTCGACATGTATAATTATGTATTGTAACATTGTAAGGAACATAATGAAAATTCAAGATGGTAATCCCAGTTTTGGGATCCAGGGGAAAATCTCTATGTATATGTGTTTTATGTATTATGCTCTGGCATTGTTTATTTTTTGTGTTTTAGAATTCGTATGCAGGTAATTTTGTTATGGGGTTAAAACCTACATTTGGTATCAAATTTGTTTTGGCTTCAAGGGGACACCTTTGTTGTTGAGGAGTTTTGCTTAGACCTGTGGTAGACCCCGTTCAGTGGGAGATCTGGGAGATCGATTCTGGTGGTGAAAGATGATGGCGAGCAGTGGAAATATAGAGATCGAGAAATTTAATGGTAAGAGTTTTGAGTTGTGGAAACTCAAGATCTGTTGGTAGATAAATATTAGTGGATAGCGGTAGATCCAGGTACTAAACCAACGGGAGTGCCTCATGAAGAATGGAAGAAGTTGGATCAGAAGGCAAAGAGCACAATAGGATTATGTGTCTTAGATTCAGTATTGTTGAATATATCAAGGGAAGCTACGTCGAAGGCTTTATGGGACAAGTTAGGGACTTTGTACCAATCTAAGTCTCTAGTGAATAAACTGTTGCTACGGAAAAGGCTGTATAACCTGAGGATGAAAGATAGAGACTCGATGACAGAGCATATGAATGCGTTGAATACTGTGGTAAGTCAGTTATCATTTATTCTCTACCATATTCGTGGGATAGTCTGGTTATTGTAATAGGTATTAATGCAACTGCCTTGCAGTTTGATGAAATAGTCTCATCCTTGTTGACGGAGGAGATGAGACAAAAAAATATGGAGATCCAGAATGGTGACGCCTTGTCTGTACGAGGACGGTCCCAGAATATAAAAAAGAATGAGTCATCGAGTGGGAGATCTAAAGCTAGAGGGAGATATAAATCTCGAGGAAAACCTATAAAGGTGGTGTGCTGGAAATGCGGAAAGGAAGGGCACTACAAAAGAGACTGTAAATCTAAAGCTCCTGAAAAAGGAAAGGGATCTGATGATGATCCTTTTGCAAAGGCAAAAACCACCGCAGATGAAGGTGGGGATGTGTACTTGCCTTCTTCAAGTACACAAGTAGATCATGAGGCATGGTTGATTGACTTAGGTGCATCTTTTAACTTCACTCCCCATAGAGAATGGTTCTACGAGTATGAGAAATACGATGGTGGTGATGTCTTCTTAGGGGATGATAAGAAGGCTAGAATCGTTAGCCGCAGAAAAGTAAAGTTGAAGTTGCAAGGTGGAAGGGTTAGAACACTTTTAGGTGTTCTACATATTCTTGCATTGGCCAAAAATCTGATTTCTATAAGCAAGTTGGATGATGTAGGTGTAAAAATAGTGTTTGAGAAGGATACCTTCAAGATGGTTTGGGGAGGATTGGTATTGGTGTGGGGAGTTTGGATTGGAACTATGTACAAGCTACATGGTAGCACTGTTGTTGAAGGGTGCAACAGTTCCGTGGTTCCTGAAAGTGGAATAGAAAATCCAGTGGTCTCTAGAAAGAAGACCATGTTGTGGCATCAAAGGCTTGGACATATTCGAGAGAAGGGCCTTCGAATACTTGATGGTAAAGGTATGGTAGAAAGTATGAGTAATAGTTCTCTGGATTTTGATTTTTGTGAAAATTGTGTATATGGGAAGTAGAATCAGGTGAGTTTCTCCTCTGGTGGTAAGAGGGTGAAACAAATATTCAAGCTTGTGCATAGTGATGTGTTTGGACCTATGAACGTTCCATTACTGGGTAAATCTATGTACTATGTATCATTTATAGATGACTTCTCAAGGAATACATGGATATATTTCCTTAAGAAGAAATATGAAGTCTTTGACAGGTTTCAAGAATTTAAGGCTCTGGTGGAAAACTAGACAGAGAAGAGGATAAAGGTGCTGAGGACAGATAATTGTGGAGAGTTTTGTAGTAAGAAATTTGAAGAATTCTGTAAGAAGTGTGGTATAGCATGATAGAAGGCTACTCCATATACACCACAGTAAAATGGAGTTGCAGAAAGAATGAACAAGACATTGATGGAAAGGGCAAGAAGCATGCTCAATGGTGCTAGGTTAGGACAAGAAGTTTGTATAGAGGTGGTAGAGACAACATGTTACCTGGCCAAAAAATCACCTTCATCAGCGTTGGAGGATAAGATTCCACAAGAGGTATGGAGTAGTAAGAAACCCTCTCTATCACATCTTAGGGTATTTGGATGTGATGCATGTTAGAGTCGGTCTAGTCATCCCTTCGTCAGAGATCAAAACTCTTTTTGCATTTCATGTTTAGGTGTCCCATATCGTTCGATCAGTTGCATTCCATTAGGAGCATGTCATAAATTTGTCAGAAGGGCTTTTGTCATTCATCCCCCTCATGCTTTGCACTGCTAGCTCAAGCATGTTCATCAAAATCAAGTCTTAAAAGTCATTTGCAGTCCTGTTTCAGTTTCTAGGTCATAACAATCATTTTAGTCATTAGGTCTAGGGTTAGTCAATTTGGTCTTCAACAAGGTTTAATAAAGCCAACAGGCCAAAGGGAGGTTCTTGATAGGTTTTTATTTCAAAGATTTTTATCGTCATATGGATGGATTATGACTTTTCTTCAAAATTCTGTTTTGAAGACAAGTCGACATTTCTTTTTTTGTAATAATTTTCCAAAATTTTCAGTTCTTGAATTCTTTGAGCGCAGCCCAGGTCTCCTTTGCCAAATCCCATGTCAGCTATTCCTGCAAAAATTTGCCATGAATGTCATCATTTCAACCCAAAAAAAAATGAAACAAAAAGACAGAGTTCTATTAATTCTGAAAAAGTGTCAATTTGGGTTTTGAAAAAAACTTTCAAATATATTGTTTTTTAAATCTTTGATGTTGTGACGGTGTGGGATATGATAATAAAACAATTCCAGTACGACTTGTGTCTGACGGCTCTACTCCCCATGGACAGCGGTGGGTCCGGCGGTAAACTTACAGCGACTACGACTCTTCTTCAGGGTATGTGGCACACTCACTTCTATTTACGACCAAACCCTCAACAGACTCTATTTACGACCAAACAAACTCTTTGTTATGACGCTTTCAACTCTCTGTTATCTCTCACACACTGCGGTTTTGCACGTTATTAAGTAGATAGATAGATAAAGTGCAAACGAACTCTCTGTTACTACGCTCTCGTTCGCTTGATGTCCAGACTAACGCGGTGTGGAATAGGTAGTGGGGGCCCTCTTTACTCCAGTGCGACTTGTGTCTGGCGGCTCTGCTGCCAGCGGACAGCAGTGGCTCTGGCAGTGAACTTACAGCGACTACGGCTCTTCTTGAGGCTATGGCACACTCACTTCTTCGAGCACTGGGCGATGGGTGTTCAAACCCTCAACAGACTCTATTTACGACCAAACAAACTCTTTGTTATGACGCCTTCAACTCTCTGTTATCTCTCACAAACAGTGTGGCTTTCCACGTTATTAAATTGATAGATAGATAGGGTAATGATTGATAGATTTGAATGAGATGATAGATAGGGTAATGAATGATAGATTTGAATGAGATGTTTTGCATAACTTTTTGTGATACAGATATAGGAAAGCGACCCATGGAGCAGGAAGTTAAAGCTGCCGCTGATTTGGAAATTGTTGTTGACAAAGTTGATTGATTCAAATCAACCTCGTGTACAGAAAACAGTCGATTGATTCCTTTTCTTTCAATATCTGTATGTCGCTTGTGATTGGAAAATGTTTGTGACAGACAGATTTGAATCAATCAACAGGTTGTCTGTACATGTGGTTGATTTAAATCGATCAACTGTTGTCTGTACTTGCGGTTGATTTGAATCAATAACAGGTTGTCTGTACAAGTGGTTGATTTAAATCGATCAACTGTTGTCTGTATAATGTATGATTAATAATAGTATTGAGTTTCATAGACTCTCTGCAGGTTATGTTGTGCTTTTCAGCGTGAGGATCAGGAGGAAGTGCAGGTTTTATGAACAAAGATTTTCCAAATCACAAGCGAAAGATATCGAAAGAAAAGGAATCAATCAACTGTTTTATGTACACGTGGTTGATCTGAATCAATCAACAGGTGATGATAATGATTTGAATCCATCAACAGGTATGATTAACAATAGTATTGAGTTTCATAGCATAATTAAATCACTTTTTTGATGCTGGTATCGGTTTTTATTATAATTATATTTAAATAATTATATAAAATAATTATGCAAAATATTTAAATAATGTAAATTTATTAATATTTTTTTTTGATATATTGATACTTTTAGTAAATTGTTTCAGTAAACCTTATCCAAGAATTTAAGGAAAGAAGAATATTAACAGGAATCCTCTGAATTAAACTCGGAGTGAAATAACTTATCGGCTAATGATTGATATTTATGTTTAGATTAATTACGTTGTGTTTTGCATCACTTTTCTCAGGTAGATAAAGGAAAGTGCCTCATTGAGGAGGAAGTTGCAGTTGGAAAAGCTGAAGTTGTCGCTGATTTAAAATGGTTCGTGGACAAAACCTGAGGAAGTGCAGGATTTGTCAACAAACTTTTTCCATATCAGGATTTGTAAAACGTTGCTCCTATGAATGATATTCTTGCAGGTATGATTAATAATAGTCTGAGGAGGAAGTGCAGGATTTGTCAACAAACTTTTTGCATATCAGGATTTGTAAAACGTTGCTCCTATGAATGATATTCTTGCAGGTAGGCTAATTATTAGCTTTCATAGGCTCACACTCACCCTTCTATGAAATATTTGATAAAATCCTTACAAAGGCCTGTTTAGAGTATTTAGTTTAATCTATGATGTATTTTGCATATTTAAACTCATGTAGATAAAAAGAAGCGACCGATTCATGATGCAGTTGCCACTGCAAAAGCTTACCGATGCAGATTTTCTCAATAAACCTTTTCCAAATAATGAGCGCTTGGAGGACACATGAATCCCATGTCGGTTGAATTTACCAAAGAATTCAAACGCGCTTGGAGGACACATGAATCCCATGTCGGTTGAATTTACCAAAGAATTCAAACGTTTCTAGCAATTGTAGTCTGTGTGAATGCAAGTAATCCAAAAGATTAAGATGAATATGCTGTAAGATTTCCCTTTCAATCAAGATTCATCTTAATCTGGAAGCGTATATTTCTCTCATAATCAACATGCAGAGAGACTGTTGGATCATGCACGCAACCTTCTACATGAAAAGGAGACCCATCATTGTCATAATGACCCATCATTGTCATACAGTGAAAACGAGTATTACTTTAAGAAATCAAAGTTGTAGTCACACTATCTAGTCTTTTTGATAAAAAAATTATATATCCATCGTTTTTAGTATTCTTTTATTAAAAAATATATGCTCTTCCCTAAAATTTTAATAATAAATTATTTAATTATTTTAAAGCTATAGAATTATAAAATTTTAATAGTACAACTATTGAAACTAGTCAATATAAAGGGGATGCTCGGAAAAATATTTTGTATTCACTCTTAAAGTTAAAAATAAAATATTTCAATGTTTATCTAAATTAACATAATTTTAATTTAATTTGAGAGAGATTAAAAATGCAAATGTCATTAGTAACCTTTTAAATATTTCAAACATTTATATATAAATTGTTTGAAATATATATATAGAATGACTTACTTCTTCTCCCACCTTTTAGAGGCAAATAAGGCTTTTGAGGTTGTTATGCCTTAGACTAAACCTACATGGAAAAATAAGAGAACCAAAGTAGCTATAATCGCATGATAAATTTATCAGTTTCTGGTAGTTGAATCTTTTTTGGAAAGAATCTCTCTCTTTCGAGAATGGGTTGGAGTGGGTGATAGTTATAATCATCACCCTATTTTCCTTCAACTTAAAAGAGGAATACAAAAGCCAAGATCCCCATTTAAATTCAATGTGGTTTGGATCAAGGATTAATCTTTCCATAATATTTTATTGGGCCACTCAATCCCCTACAATCTTGAAAGGGAAGGTTTTCTCTCATCTCAATTCTTGGATAACCTCAAGAGACTCAATAGGGTAATTGTAGAATGGTCTAAAGACAAAATTTAAAGGAACAAGGAGGCCTTGCACAAGATGGAGTAAGACTTGGAGCAATTAGAAGATCTGAATGGGTAGGGCTATGTGTTGGTAGGAGCTAAACAAAGAATCATTCAAATAGAAGCGACTAGGAAAACAATTTTGGAGAAAAAGAAGTAGTCCTAGAGGTTAGAAAGAAAAGTTGTTTTGCTAAAGTGGAGGGATGAAAACTCAATTTTTTCCCAATTTCTTGCAAAGGGTCACTAGGTAATCAACATTATTTGGGCTTTAAAACATTTGAATGGAGGTGAGGCCACAAATTTTGGAGCCCTAACTAGGTTAGGAATTTATATTTTTATCTTCGTTTTTAAGGCTCTGCAGGATGCTTGTTTAGCTGAGGTGACAAACATGGCCAATCACTTACCCACATTAAAAGCTAATAATTCCAACCAATCTCTAATTGAACCAGTGCTAGACGAAGAATTGCAAAAAGTCTTTCATAATTTTCAATGGGATGAAAGTTCAAGTCCCGATGGTTGGTCAGTTGAATTTTTCTCCAATTTATTTTATATACTAGGGGTCAAACTTCTAAATGTGGTAGAGGATTATATATTATCTATAAGAATGCATGAAACTTTCAATTACATGTTTATTTCTCTTATTCTGAAGACTAGGTCCCATTGCTCTCTCGATCAATTTCGAATTATTTCTTTATGCACCAACATTTACACAATCATTGAAAAACACACTGAGTTCTCTCTCATAATATTTCAAAGGAACAATTTTCTTTCTTGGAAGGAAGTAAGATACATGAGGCCATTGGGGTTACACACAAGGTTACACATGAGGGCCTGCACAATTTAGAAACTAGGAACGTTAAAGGAATGGTGCTCGAAATTGACCCGTCCAAGGCATATGAAAGGGTTAGTTTGATCTATATAATAATGTCACTGACGCGCTTTCGTTTTGAAGTAAGCTTTATAAATTCATTGTTGTGATGTATAACATCTTACTTTTGTGGTTCTTATCAATGGATTTACTTCTTCCTTCTTTTATGTAGAAAGATGAATTTTCTAAGGATGTTCCCTTTTTCCTTTATTATTTCTTTTAGTAGTAGAAGGTTTAATTAGACTATTCGTTGAGGCCAAAAGGAGGGGGCGATGTAAACAGATCAATAGTCGTAGGTGATTTGATTATTACACATGTTTTGTTTATCAATGAAATTTTATTGTTCATTGATGGGTACAAAATTGATTTAATATCTATGAAAGTAGCTTTGTCAATATTTGAGAATGATACATGTATGATGATTAATATTCAGAAATCAACTTTGTCTGAAATTGTTCTAGATATGGAGTTTATAAATGAAAAAACTATGTGTCCTTTCCATTAAAATATCTTTGATCGACTCAAATATTTGGGTTTTCACCTAATGTGCAATGCCTACAAAAAGGGTGATTGGTTTAATGAAGTATCCAAATGTCACATGCACAAACTCATTACCATCCTAGAGGAGGTCTTGCAATTGAACATAAGTTTTGGTCATATTTCTTGCTATCATATTTTCAGGGAGAGGAATACCATTGTTGATGACCTTTCCAGAGGAAGTGCATAGTTGGAATTGGGTTTATGGAAGATCTCAGAATAGGTCGGCAAAACATTTTATAAGTTCTATCATAGGAATTTCATAGAAGCCCTATAGGTGGAATACACACAGGATTCAGGACCCATCTTTGTACTCACTATTCTTTACGACACTCATGTTAGATCTTCTATCCTAGATGAAATGAGTCTATCTTCTTAAATTTTTTAGTTTTATTATTTTATGCTATTAAATGGTAATGTTGAACTGAAAGAGTTCTCATAAGCCCACTTTTTGTATTATTTTTTAATGGATAGCTATTAAAAATATCAATTTTTTTAATGTACTCTATTGCAATTACAAAATGTAATTTTCAAACCTTTTAATTAAAATTATGATTTTACCTTGAGGAAAAGGAGAGAGGGATAGGAGGTGTGTGTGTGTGTGTATGAAATAATACGAAAAAGTTCATTTGTCATTTTTGGATTATTCCCGCCAAGATCTACAACGAAGGGATAATCCCCCCTCCACACTCCTGACGGTTAACAAAGGTGGGGGGGGTGGCGAAAAATGGTTTCTGCCAAAACCACTTTGAGTGACATGACAGATCTTGGAGAATTTCAAGGGGCTCCCTCCCAAACCACTTACCACCTACACCCGCCACCGCCCCCGAAATACCGTTATCTCTCACCAACTATCCGTTGCCTCCACCTACACTCCTGCTACCTGTTTTCTCATCCGTCACTCCAGTCCTGCCATATTTCCTGCCATGTCACCCCTTCCAAATCAACTAGTCATTCAATGTTCAAATATTTTCCGCCAAATCCAATATTAAACGTTGTTGCATTTAAATCTCCCGATGTTTATATGTTTTTTCAATAAAATTCTCCCACTCCATAACGTTAAGTTTTTCATTGTGAAACCTATCCGACTGCTATAAAAACTTGTGAAAGCCTACAATTCACTCCTTTCACCATACCATTGATTTTGAAGATCAAAGATCGAGATACCACCAACTGTCAACATTCTACAATTTTTTTTCCTTTGTGAAGTCAATCGAATTTCACCCGGGTAACCTTGTTCTTTAGATTTCTCTCAATCAATCATTCTATGATACTTTTTTTCTGCCTTCCTATTATTACATTTCCAAGATGCCGACAAACAACGAAAATGGGAAAGTTTTAGAGGAAAATCCTATGATTCCCCCTATCTCGGATTTCCATAAGTACCCTCCGACTGACATCCAGTATAAAATTGTCGAGACGCAATGTGAACTTGACCTTTACAAACTTCAAAACTGGGCAAAGAAAAATTTCCTCGAGAAAAGTGATGATCTAAACATTTAGGAATCCCTTCTCCCTCATTTATTTTTCCCCAAACTCACCTTTCCCTTAATTCTCCACTTGGCGCCATCTCTGATACCTACCAATCCAAAAAGATGTTATTTTCGAAAATAACCAAGTCATCTTCTTGATTTACCTTGAAAGTATTTACCGGGCCTATAACTTGAATACCAAACCTCCAATCATCATTTATCTGTCGATGTATTAATGGAGTTATACAAAAATCTGACTTTCCTTCAGAGAGCACAAATATTCGAATGTTTCCTTCCCGAAAATGTTGAATTACCCTGGACAAATCCTCCATACCCAGTCTCAATCTTCTAAGAAATGTCTAAAGAAGTAATTTCTATGGTAACCTCATTACTTGGGTATTATAATGATTAATGGTTAGATGAGATAGTTGTGGGATTTCTATCAATTTTTGCAGTTGAGAAAAAACCATCCATTCTTTTCAATTATAGTCAATTTATGTCCAATACAATGCATGATCAATTTGCAAATTTCAAAGCTAAAGGTGTTTTCAAATATCAATCGATATTGGTTTATCTTATGTTATTTCGTTCAAACAAGTTGAAATTTCCTTTATACAAGACAAAAAATGATGGAAATCCATTGTAAGTGATTCACTGGGTCATAAATAACATAGAAGAGTATATTTATATTGATTTTGTAGATAATTTTCTACATACCTCATTATGCTTGCTTTGTAGTGATGTGATCTCGATGGTTTCACCAGAGATAAAGAAGCCTTTGCACTTGTCAGAGCAATCAAAGTTTGATACTGGTATTTATACCAGAATTATACTAAAATTAGAATATATGGATCATAGTTACATCCTCACAGGTTACCAATGTTTGTACGAGTCAGAATATTTGCATTAGAATACACTGGACAAATGTTCAACATGGAGGAGATGCACTTTGTACCCTACAAAAAGAAAGCACAGTTCAAGCTAAAGGCTCATATAGGTCCTTATATTATCAACAACATAGCTGCAAGAAAGGAGCTGAAATCTATTTTAAGTCAAACGAAATTTAAACCTAGTTTCACTTGGTCTTATGATCCTCTATGTTGGGGGGAAAAGTATCTAATGCAGAATGCCTCTATCCCACTCTAAGGGTGATAGTACCTCAGCAACAACTGAATGCAAAGCTATTCAAGAATTCTTCTTTATGAGATGAGAGAGGGAAGAAAAGGATGATCTACTAACCGTTATCTTGCGCTAATAGTCGATCCAGTCTTCACTCCTTGCTGCTTGCTCCTAGCTCCTTGCCCTTTCACCGGCCCAGCTACACACAGAACCTGTAAAAGCACAAGAAAAGGAAACTACAAGAAGCATGCATCCATAATCGATCTAAGGATTAGCATAAACCAAATATACAAGCATCAATTCATCATCAAGATACATGCATATAGAAGAACCTCAAATACTTTATTGATAATAGAAGTAAAGTTCTGAGAGAGTTACAACCACAATAGGCCCAATCCAGCAACACCTCCCAGCTGAAAGAAATCTCCTCTTCACCTCCTTCAAGCAAAACACCCAATAGCTCTATACTCAAACCAACAGCACTTCCTTACTTGCACAAAATTCCAGCCTCCTTAGACCTCATGAGAGAAATCTATATATAGGGTTTTGGAGAAAGGATGAGTCATCTTGAGACTGGCATGAAGATGACTAGTGTCCTCTCCCACTTTAGCTAATCTTGAGTTCTTGAGTCCACTTGGAGATTCTTGCTTCCACTTGGAGATCAAGACCCTCTTACTCATCACAGGGCGAATTCCTTGAACCAAGTGTCAGTTTGGAAGCTTCCTGGGCAGTTGACACCTTGCAGAATGACTGTGCCACTTGGCCAATCTCGACCAGCACAGGTAGCCTTCATTAGTTTTGACCTTCAGCACAGGTACAGAGAGGAGCAGTTGACATTCAGCGCAGATGCTCAGTGGAGCAGCTGACATGATCCATAAATAGCCTGTTTTTGAGTGTTTTCAGGTGGAGAACTGATTTTCAGTGCTGTGGTTTGCAGACCTTGTTCCTCTAAGGGTAAGAACAACATGTTTAGGGACTTTGGATCCCTCAGATTATTGACATTTCATGCTCCATGCTGTTAGGCACAAAAATTTCTATAACAGTTGCCCCCTAAAGTATGAGGTCGTTTATCGGGTGAAATGCTTTATTAGGAGGATCCGAAGTTCATTCAATCGCTGAGAGGTGCCTTGCAATAAAATACAATACAATACATTATTTTTCATTCTGCTTTCATGATCTAGCTGAGGCGGGCATTCCCATGCTCAGCTTTATAAATACATTTTGGCACATGGAACAGACGATCGTCTGATGGTAGACTGATAATTCTCTGCTGAAATTATCATCCTTTGAGTAGGATGATCATCTGTTGCAATGATGTACATAACAAATGTCTCTATATTTCTTGAACATATATCGCAGCCCGGATGGATGAAACTAGATCCGGGGTCTTCAAACTCGTTCGATCTTCACTCTAAGTAAAAGTCGATCCATGTGAGAATTGCGTTGAAGTCGAACATGGAAAGACATCGCTTGATTACCGGTCAATAATGTAAACCGTTAACAAGCGCGAGAGGAATCACCAATAATGACAATGACCCTCAAGGTACTGCAGTACAATTCACGTGGTGTGAATAAAGGACTTGGCGTCGAACACCACGCAAAATCTTCTGGTCGAAGGTCATTGATGTATACCTGTCGCCGGAAGTGAGAAACTTGCCATTGAGGCATGCAAGCTTCAAAGTACTGGGGGGGTGTTCCTAGATCAACTTCTTGGATAATGAGCTGAAGTCGACAAGAAGCGATCCGTCAAAGGAGGGCCTTAATGAATCCCACATCAGTGACACAGAACGGAGCTAATGACTTTAGTGGAGGTGAAAACAACCTGTGAGATATGATTTAGGGTGGCGATCATGGGTGGATGAAGGATAATGTATGGCAGTGGATGGGACACGGTTGACTCTTTCTGAACACATCTCTTGAACATATAACGACACTAATGTGATGGATTGGTAGCATTACCCCAAATACGGATGGTTTGGCGAGGACCATGGTGATGAGACCGGTGAATGAAACAACCCAACCCGATGTGGTACGGAGGACAAAGTGTCATGTTCAAGAGCGACTTGCTACCATTAAAGCTTTGAGGTTCTCCCAATTTTTCCCCAGTCATTTCCGACCAGTACCTCTTTATTTTTGTCAAGCTTGAGGAGGATAACATATGCTTGTTCTATAACCTGCCCTTCGGGCAAGCCCATCGCTATGTTTTAACGAGCCTAGCGATAGGGAAACTCGTTCTCGTCTAAAGACAAGTTTGTCGCTATTTAATCATTTTAACGAGTCTAGCGACAAAGACAACTCGGTCCTTTTCATTTTTAGAGAGTCTGAAAAGGTACAGAAAGTTAACTCCAAAATTCCTTTTTCGTCATCTAATCCCTTAAGTCCGAAAAAGTATAAAACAATACAAAAGGGATGAATTTTCGATAACTTTAACGAGCCGAATAAAACAAGCGCTCGACCTTTTTGTGCAATAATCCCTCAGGTCCAAAAAGATTAAAATCTAGAGGAGGGATAGCTCTTCCGGTCCTTTTAACGAGCTGGAAGGCCAAAACTCGGCAAACTTTTCATATTTTACGAGTCAGGAGAAAAGAGCTCAAAGAAGACTCGTCTTTTGAGGAACGAGTGATAAACAAGGATAGCAGCAGATTCCAGGTATAGGTTGGAATTTTCCAATCACGGCAGTGTCACAAGGATGGCTAAGTGAAATCACTCTTCGCAGCTGTTCCTGAAAATGGGTTAACAATCATATGGGGGTGAACGATTGGCCAAATGCAATGGAGGTGGCGGGTGCAAACACAACCAAGGCTTTTATGGCTAATAAATTTACGATCACAATGGTTATTTACCGGAATAGGTTCTTTTTTTAGATAAAAATGAGCTTAAACTCTGGAGGAAACATTGCTCACTGCTTTTATTTATTTTTTAACGAGCATGAAGACCGCGTTAAAACGGCTCGGATCTTGCGTTTATTTTTTAACGAGCATGAACTTTATGCTAAAACTGCTCGATTTGTGGTCAAATTTTTTATTTTTTTTTACCATTACTAGCTTTTCTCTTTTCAAATATAGTACAGTATTTTTCAATTGCTGCAACAAGCTATGTTAGAAATGGATAATATTTGCATGAAAATGAGATTATAACCCTAATATTTCACTTTGTACTATGTAAAAAGCCATTAAAAGGTGTTTTTACCTCTCATTTACCATTTCATTTGCATTTGGTTTGTTGGAGCTCTGGAGGTGCCTCTTCCCCCTTGATTTTCACCAGCTGATTCTGGGAGATTCTGCGGACGATTTTCGGCGCCGTCTGGACCAGGTAGGAGCTAAACCCTAGCTCTTTCTTTTCATGGTTTCCTTTTCCTGTTTTTTTCCCTTTTTCCGGTCTTTCTGAGCCCCTGGGGTTTTGCCAGGGCGCCCTAGGATCAGCGCAGGTTTCCCCTTCGAAACCTGCGCTGAAGGTCAAGCTGCCTTAAGGCAGCCTGACCCTCAGCGCAAGTGGGAGACTTCCTGCCTGCGCTGGGCTCAAAAAGACTGAGTTTTAAGGTTATTTTTGATGATTTTTTCGCCAGTTTTTCACCAAAACAGGAACTCATTCTCTCTCTTGTTTGCTTTGCAGGGTGACTTGAGCAAAATGTCCCTTACATGGCGAGAACGAGAACATGAAGAGGAGGACATGATTTCCCTCCATGATCCGGTCACGGTGAACGCGCTGCGGAACTGTGGCCTGCTAAAGTTCTTCCGGATCTCTAGTATGAGAGCACAGATTTCTTTACTGCAGTATATGCTTGATGCTTGGGATCCTGTTAACCAAGTATTCCAGATTAGGGGGAAGACCATCCCCTTGACCATAGAGGACATGTACTTCTTGACTGGGTTGTCAAGACGTGGTGCCTTCGTTTCCTTATCAGGTACGGCCCGGGGGACTGATTCCACCAGAGATTATGTCCGCCAGTATTGCAGGGAAGGTTCTCAGCCGAGCAGAGACGGCAAGATTGTTATCCGTGAGATTACTGATCGGGCTCTCAGGTCCATTCTATTTACTATTGGTAGGATGGCCGGCAGCGCAGCTTTACATGTTGCCAACAGGTCCTATATGCAGCACGCCCTGGAGTGTCTCCAACCGAAAGTATTCAACTGGTGTGATGCAGTACTTGTTCAGATGAAAAGTCAATTGACCAAGATAAAGGATGGGAAGCTGAAGAACTTTGGATTTGGTTCTATTCTGACTGCCTTTGCCTTGGAGAAAATCCCACTGATGCAGCCTCAGTACATCATACTTGACTTGCCTTCTCCGACCGAGCCACGCATGCAGAGGTGGGTTGACCACATGTCTAGGCACGCAGGTCAACCTTAGATTACTTTCGCTGAGGCCTTCTTTAGGTGGTTCGAGCGTCAGGAGATGGCATTTTCTGAGTATCCATATGTGGGTATAGATTTTCGAGGCGATCCGGATTTGGTTCTACCGGATGGGGAGCAGTGGGGTTCCATTGGTAAACTCTTTGACCACATTACTGTTTATTGTTCTTGTTCATAACGTTGTTGTGCTTTATTCTATCAAGACTTTTAATTGTACTCTTGGGTGCATGCAGATATTGGTCCTGTTCGTCCAGCAGTTCGTCCGAGATCGCCAGCTGCTGCCCCAGCAGGGGAGCCTGCTAGGAGAGTTGTTATTCGCGATCTTGACGACACCGAGACCCTTACAGCTGTGCAGGAGCAGGTTGAGAGCCTTACTCGTGGCCTTCCGGATGTACAGATTGATGAGTTACCTTTACAGATGCAGCGTCATACCATTGGTGTGCCTAGACGATGGACCCGTCTCTTGCGCATGATTGCACAGGCCGTGACGTACTATCATGAGCACCATTAGGCTAGGGTGCCCCCTAGCATCTTTTTGAGTTTTTAGGTCACATGACCAATTTTTTCTTGGTTACAGAACATTATGTATGAACTTATATAAACAACTTATATATTTTGATTTTCGGATTTTATTCTGGTTGATTTACGTGATCCATATGTACAATCTTTGATGATGTGTCCCTTTTATAAATGTTGCAAATGTCTATCTAACACATAGTTCGCTAATGAGTCGGTTAATGTGTTTAAATTTCTTGAAATATGTTGATATTGAATTGAATCAAATCGCCTTTCCAAGATCTTGACCCTTAGGAACATGCGATAAATAGCTGGATTGCGAACAGAATATATACCATTGAGTTGTAGTATTACGAGCTGTGAGTCTAGCCTGACAATTAGTCGGCGTATGCCACGTGTGATGGCATCAGAGAGTAGTTCTATCAACGCGCTATACTCAGCGATGTTATTCGTTGATTGCCCAATACATACACCTCTGAAACTTACTAACTCGCCGCTTGGATCAAAAATGGCCCAGGCTGCGGAGGACAGGTTCCGCGAACTACGACTCGCTCCGTCGGCATATCCAACACATGTCTCCATAAGGTTCGACATCTGCCATCAATGAAAAAGGTGGATCAATCGACCAGAACAAATACTTTAGCGAAAACAAAATACAACAAAAGCATGCAGGTTACTATTTAAGCATAGTAACGCTTGAGGTACAACCCGTTGCGGGGCTGCGCCAGTGGAATTCCATCGTAATCCATTAACTCGTAGGCTCCTTTTGATAACACCCTTTTAACAATATAGGGGCCCATCCATAAGGACTTGAATTTACCTGCTCCCAATTTATCGGATTCTTGATCATAAAGCAAGACCAAGTCACCTTCTGAGAAGACACGGGGTTTGACATTTTTGTCGAACTGAGCCTTGGCTCGTTTCTTATGGGCCTCGTTAGCCAAAGCGGCATCACGACGGGTTTCATCCAACTGGATTAATTCCAAGAAACGAGCCTCTTCCTCTGAAGTTCCGGGGAGGAGGTCGATCGCGAGTTTAAGCGACGAAATTTCGCACTGGATTGGCAAGACTGCTTCCAGGCCATACACCAATTGAGAAGGTGTGAACCCGGTTGCGTTCTTTACTGAGGTCCGGTAAGCCCACAAAGCTGAGTACAGGATTAGGTGCCATCTTCTTTTATGAACCCCGATCATCCTTTGCAACATACGTTTCAGGACCTTGTTGATTGCCTCAACTTGTCCGTTGGCTTGCGGATAATATGGGGTAGAGCTGTCGTGAGATAGCCCTAGCTTGGCAGCTAATTCGACCATCATGTGATTGCGAAAATGCGATCCATGATCTGTAACTATAGCCTGTGGTACGCCGAACCTGGCGACTACATGATTGAAAAAGAAAAGGGCAGCTGTTTCACCAGTGTTATCCAATGTAGGCATCGCCTCGGCCCATTTGGTAAAATAGTCGACAGCGACTATTATATACCCATGCCCCCCGGTCGAGGTGGGGTTACATTGCATGAAATCGATGCCCCACTTGGCGAAGGGCCCAACATCAACTATAGGCTGCAAGGGTGCGGGTGGTCGTCTGGTTTTGCTATCAAAGATTTGACAAGCATGGCAACTTCTGACTGCTATTATGCAATCTTTGAACATGGTTGGCAAGAAGTATCCAGCTCGTAGGATTCTTTGTGCTGTTGCATATCCAGACTGATGCCCCACACACGCGCCTGAATGACAATCATTCAGGGCTTTTTCGGCCTCCTCATGGGTAAGGCACCTCCTCAGAACTGTATCGACACCACGACGGTAAAGTGTATCACCGACGATCATGTAGTCTTTTGCTTGGTATCGTATACGTTTTTGTTCTAAGTGAGAGGTATTAGACCTAAATTTTTGGGTTTGGAGATAAACTATGATATCTCCATACCATTCATCGCTAGCAGATATGAGAAACAAACTTTCGTCCACGATTGACTCTTCTGATGTTTCATCGTTAGTCGACGATGGGAAATCACATAATAATTCTGCGAAAACTAGAGCTTTCTTTGATTTGGATTTTACAAATTCCAGATCAAACTCTTGAAGGATCGCTATCCATTTTGAATATTTGCCCCCAAGCAACTGTCGCGACAGTATATAAGTCATGGGGTTGCAATCTGACAAGACGGTAGTTTTCTGAAAGAGGACATAATGTCGAAACCTTTGAATCGCTTGAACAGCTGCAAGCGCTAGTTTTTCCACATAAGAATATTTACTTTCTGTATCGTTTAAGTTTTTACTTAAATAATAGATAGGATGTTCAATTCCATCGACTTCTTGAACTAAAACCATCGCAATGGTCGTATCCGCTGCAGCCAGATACATGTTAAAATCTCTTTGATAGTCCGGGGCATACATTAATGATGCTTTTACTAGACAATCTTTCAGAGCATCAAAGGAAGCTTGCGCCACCTGGTCCCAGACAAAAGGTACATCCTTTTTCAAAAGACGAGTATAACCTTTAGCAAGTTCTGCGTAATTTGGAATGAACCTCCTCAGAAAGTTTGCTTTCCCTTGGAGTTTCTGAATCTGAAGCAAATTTGAAGGTGGAGGCAAATTAATGATTGCCTGAACCTTACAGGGGTCGAGACGAATCCCATCCTTAGAGACTACAAAGCCAAGTAAACGACCAGAACCAACGCAAAACACACATTTGTGTGGGTTGAGTCTTATCTTGTAGTGTCGGCAACGTAGAAATATCGCTCTTAAATGCTGCGGATGATCAGTCCGCCTTCGCGAATGAGCCGGAAGATCGTCGAGATAAGGTTGAACAATGTTCTTGATGTCATGGAAGGCATAATTCATCGCCCTCTGAAACGTCGCCCCTGCGTTCTTTAAAACAAAGGGTAATTTTCGATAAGCGAATGTGCCCCACGGACAAATAAATGCAGTCTTTGATTGGTCTTGTGGGCGGATATTTATTTGGTTATGCCCAGAGAATCCATCCATAAATGAAAAGATTTCACATCCGGCGCATTCATCAATTATCTGGTCGATGAAGGGTGTAGGGTAGTTGTCCTTTGGACAAGCATGGTTTACATCCTTATAATCGACACACACTCTAATCGTCCCTTGTTTCTTCATAACAGGGACAATATTCGATACCCAATCGGTTAGAGGAACCGGGTAGATGAATCCAGCATGGAGAAGTTTTTCAACTTCTGCCTTAATGGCAGCGGCTTTCTTCGGGTGCACTTGCCGAAGCCGTTGTCTTACTGGTTTGACATCGAGATACATTTTAATTTCATGTTCAACTATACTCGAGTCGATGCCTGGCATTTCATCATATGACCAAGCAAAGACATCTCTAAATTCGCGAAAAAGAGCGTTATATATTTCCAGTTCTGAAGGGGAACAACCTTTGCTGACATAAATATTCTCTACAACATCTGCTTTGGTCGAGATATTTATGGCTATAGTCTCTTCAATATTGGATAGGTTTCGCTCGGAATCCACCGTATTTACAGTATTTGTTAGGAATTCAAATACTGAAGGGTGATAAAGGTCACTTTGAGTATCTTCTTCATATTCCGGAAGAAGGGAACGATGGTGGTGATCATTCCATGGTGTCCCCTCAATCATCATTGATTGTAAGATTCCTTCGTCAGTCCCATGTACTTTCGACCAAGGATCTAGTGGGGTTCCATATTCTCTAGACCTATCTACCCAAACGCTTGACGAGCATTGATTTGGGCTCGCCTCCCTTGCCTGAAACATTGATTGCTACAATATTTCCAAAGGGCTTGGGGACAATACCATTGCATGATCCATGTTGACCTTCGTGGAGGATATCATGTTGCAGGTTGCTACAAACGGTACATTTCCTGAATAAACAGGAGGTGGTAGCGCGAAAGTTCCCATCAAAATGGGGTCTTTCAATAATCCTACTCCGATATCTTGAATTGAATGGTTACTTTCATGGATCATGGGAATGCTTCCTGTAACTTGTGAACCATTTGGGAGGAAATTCTGTTGGTCAAAGATCGTAATCCCTCCTTCAAACGGGAATGCGATCTTCCTAAAATAAGTCGACACGACAGCTGCCATGGCATAAATCCATGGTCTTCCCAGTAGGATGTTATAATCAAGATTTCCATCAATGACTTCAACATCAATTTCTACTGTTTTTCCTCCAAGTTCAACTTTTAAGTTATTAAGGATACCGTAAGGGGTATAAGTCCTTTCGTCGAAAGCCTTTAATGTCGTCGATGATCGAGACAAGGTTGGAGATCCTAAAGTTTTCCAGCAGCTCATCGACATAATACATGTCGATGCCCCCTCATCAATTATCGTTCTGTGAACAGTTTTGTTGAGGGATTTCACTTGAATAAGGAAAGCTAATTGAGCCGGTAACTGAGGATCATATCCCTTGTGATCAAAGGATACCAGATTTGAATCCTTAGGATCTACTCCACCAATTGCTGATAACAATGCCTGCCTTTGGGTTGGACAATTTTGAAGCACTTCAAGGGTCGACATAGCGGATGGCGATTGGGCGAAATCTTCCACTATGTTATAATGTTGCGCCGCTCTAGCGCGAGGATTAAATGTCGACTTATGTACTACACCCTTTGGCGGTTTTATTGTCAGTTCAGGTATGATTGGTGGTACAACTTCTGTCGAAGTCGTTGTCGAACTACTTGGTTGATCTTTACCTTTTTCGTTCGACATCTGAGGATTCCCGTAATCTTTGTTCCTTGTCGAAATCAAAGCATCATTCTGCTGTTTCGAAACCGACAACATAAGGACTTGCGACGGGGAAGCATTTCAACTATCAACCAGATTTTGACCTGGGTTAGGAAATGGATCAGTTAACACAGCTGATGTTTGGGAACTTTTAAAGAACCTCTTTAACTCAGCTTTGAATGGGCAATTCTGTGTGTTATGATCCTTATCATCACATATTAGACATGGATAATTTTGTTTCCTTTTGCCAGGAGGGTTTGAAGAAGCTTTTCCAGGGGATGACTCACCTTGTTTTTTCTTCTTCCCTTTGTTTTGTTTTTTCTTCTTGCTTCCTGGTTGATTGGTTTCTTTGCCTTTATCTTCCAAAATGACATTTACTTCCGAAGCAAGAATATCTGCTTTTGCATTTTGATCCGAATTCTTACGGGCTTTCTTTGCGGAAGCCTTTATCGATTTCGTGTTTGCGGTGCCAATCACGCCATCACCGGCATGAGAGTCACTATTTAATTTAGGAGGGGGAGGAATTGAAAATTCCGGTCTAGGGGCGTCAGGTATTTTGTCATAGAGTTTGTCGGACTGGGTATACACCAAGTCCAGATACTGTGAACGAGCAATAAATTGCTCCTCTGTTACGACTCCCCCCTTGGCCACATCTTCCGTAATAGCCGGAAGTAACGACTTTATAAACCATTCAGATAATAGCTGATCGGGAACATATGTTTTCACCATCCTACGACGACGATGCCACTCATGTATATGATCAGATATATGGGTAGCAGTTGTCTGTTTGAAGTTGGTTAATATTTCTGTTCCCGTTTCATACCTTATCGGTAACTGAAAGTGGGTTAAGAAGGTCGTGGCTAGGGAGCTAAAGTTGTCGAAAGAGGCTCTTGGCAATTCAATATACCATTTAGCCGCTGGACCTGTCAATGTCCTCTGAAAAAGGCGAAGTCTTATCGAATCATCGTTAAGGGTGTTCGACGAACACCACAGATGAAAGGTCATCACGTGATTCGACGGGTCTTCACCTGGATTTCCATTGAATTTAGGAATGTCAGATGGAAGTTTATGAGGAATCGCTGGCCACCAAGGGGCATAAGCAATCGGATCGTTCGTTAACCGATGTAAATCAAGTAACTCTAAAGTTGCCACGAATGGTAACTGTTGATTCAGGTTAGGCGAAGCGTAACCAGGGTACGATGGAATCGCTTGAGCAGTGGGTCTTTGCATACCAGCATAATGTAATTGATGTTGGTATGATTGATACGGTTGGTGGACTTGACCACTGTAAAGTGGTTGGTTTTGACCGTTTTGGATATACGGTTGTCCACTATTCGCAAAGATCTGCTGCTCAGAACCTTGGTATACTTGCTGGAACTGTGGTTGTTGGTATTGTACAAGCCATGGTTGTGACGCCATGTTCTGTTACGCCACGCTAACCATTGGACCAAGGTGTGGGGTAATTGTACCCGTTTGTACTTGTGTCGACCCGCCAGTTGGCGATTGTGGTTGTGACCCATGGTCAAGCGACTGTTGCATTACAACCTGAGGTTGACATGTAACAGGTATCGCTTGAACTTGCGACACGGTTACAATAGCCGGTGTGGTTGGGATGTTCGTCACAGGTACACACTGTTGCATAGAATATACAATCCTTGGTTGTTGAGATAGCATGGGTACCCAACTACTTGATGCAATTCCAGTATAACCTGAACATTGTTGTGAACTCACGTATGGATACCCTCCTGGAGGGTGTAATGAAAGGGTATATTGCCCCCCATACGGTAGCAATCCGGAATTAAAAGGGATTGATGGCCCAGATTGTCCTCCATGAGGATCAATCTGTTGAATCTCAACATAAGAGTTGTCGGGTATTACTCCGGATGAACAAACTGGAACAGACCACACTGTCGAAATAGTCCCTTGGTGGACTCCTTCTAGCTGTTGAGAACTAGTTGGGACAGCTGGTATGCCGGCAAACATTGTCGGAGTGACGGCAGGAGCTTCTACTGTCGCTGTGTCATTTGACACAGTCCTAGATGATGACGGTTGTTCAGACATTTTAAGTCTATCCAATAGATTGCCTAGCGATTCTATAGGAACTTCCACTTGTGGTGGATTAACTTCTGATGAAGGAAATAGAGTGACCCCGACTCCAAAATGAGTTGGAGTACTTGCTTGCGGATCCTCTGCAATTTCCTCTATTGCAATCAAACCCGATGGAAGAGGAAGACCGTCAGGTCCGTAAAATATTTCTGGTGCCGAAGAAGTGGTTGCTTCGACAGCGACAGTTGTTTGAGGAGCAAAATTCTCTGGACCGGTTATAGATGGAACTGGTTTAGTTACACAAGTGTTTGCCCCCAGACTAGGATCATTATTACTGTCCTTCTGTGGCTGTTGAACTTCTTCTATAGAGGCAGGGTTTCCAGAAATGTTAGGAGTAACCGGAACCTCGGATGTAGTAGGAACACTTGTTCTAACTTTCAAAGGAGATTTTGAACCGGTTAAACGAGTTCGCTTTGCCCGTACTGTTTTCGATTCCGGGGACAAAGACGGTTGACTCGCAAGCCTCCGCGAACGACGGATTTTTAATTGACTTTCTTCCACGATTGCGGATTACTCGATCAACTAAAATATTAAAAGGGGAAATTTGTGTTTCTGAATTGAATGAATTTTATTAGACGCTTTTAGACACAACTTGCTTTTTCACTTTTTAAGAGTCGAGAAAAAGTTAAAGATGACTCTAGTCTCCTTCGATGTATTAACGAGCCCGAAGTGACAAATGCTCGGTTGGACTTTTTCAGTTATAGAGTTTGAAAAAGGCCAAAAGAAACTGCTCTGGAGATCTAGGCAGAGGGTGTGCCAAACCTTTCGGAAAACCACAAAATACGTTTTACGGTACGAGTGGTCGATCTTCGTGAATGCTGTGTTCACTGCATTGTGATCAGTAGGGCGGTCGACACGGTTTCCTATGGATAAAGGCTTTGATCCTATAGGGGTCTCCCAATATATACGCGACGGTACGTGGGAGCACAAGTCCGTATTAGTGCCACCGACTCTCAGGAGGAATCACCCACCTTCGTCGAGATCGACAGTCACTATGTTTAACGACACCGGAACACGTCTCTAGCTTAGACCTCTAGATGTTTGCGTTATGTTTCAAAGCGTTGTTAGGTTCATTCAATATATTTTAAGTTGATCTTTTTTAAAGTTTGCCTTTCAAGGTTCACCACGAGATGTATTGATACAAATTCCTAAATGCAGTCTAAGATGAGAAGCAAGCTTTTCCAATCTTTTCGACTTATGAAAATCTTAACTACTGAGGGAAAAGAGAGATCAAATCCTTTTCACACAGATCAAAGAGCACTTGCTAATGCACTTTTTCCCTAAATCAACATACAAACTTAATGCAAAAATGCAAAAATGCAAGTATTTCTTTTCTCTTCCTTAATGTTTGATGAAATACAAAAAGAAAGCTATTGTATAATTTCGAATTCAATTTCAAGCGAAAGCAAACAAGTTTGTCCAAAATCAAAAGACACCTTAAGATTTACTTGTTTCGACACTAGAAATATATAAATCCAAACCATATAACGAAAGCAACAAACTCAATCAGCTATGAACAGCAAATAAACTAACTCTTAAGATCAAAACGACACTTAATCACAGGTCTAGATCTAAGAGGTCAATGCAAGACTGGTTCACTTTCGTTATGGGAAACTGTAAATGACACAAGAAATACAAAAGAACAAATACAGTTTCTTTATACAACTGAGGCGGAATAATGACAAAGGAAGATGGTTTTAGATAGGCCCACTGACTGGCAACAAACAACAAAAACAAGAGTGAAAACAAGGCAAGACACAGCAGGAAACCCTAGTAGCTCAAGCCAAGACTGGTCCAGCGCAGGTGTAACACTGCCTGTTTGACCTTCAGCGCAGGTAGCCCCTTCGGGAACTGCGCTGAAATGCAGACAGCCTTTGTACAACCTGCACTGAAGAACGAGACTTTCGTCTGTCTTGGTTTCCGGGTCACAGATTGCTAAAAAATTCACAGTTTTTGCTCAAATCAGAAGCTATCAGTCAAGGACACACTAAGGGATGTAAAGGAGGATGAAAATCTATCACTAAGAGCTTATTAGAGTCCTTGTGGATCAGCTCTTCAAATCATAAACTTGCCCAGAAACTGAGCTAGAGTAGCTGCCCTCTACTTTGTATTTGATGGATTCAAACACAGTTCGATTCGGTACTCCCTTTGTTTATGAAATGAATAGCAAGAAACACAAACAACCAACAAGATACGATCCCCAGTGGAGTCGCCAATTTGTTGGGGGGAAAAGTATCTAATGCAGAATGCGTCTATCCCACTCTAAGGGTGATAGTACCTCAGCAACAACTGAATGCAAAGCTATTCAAGAATTCTTCTTTATGAGATGAGAGAGGGAAGAAAAGGATGATCTACTAACCGTTATCTTGTGCTAATAGTCGATCCAGTCTTCACTCCTTGCTGCTTGCTCCTAGCTCCTTGCCCTTTCACCGGCCCAGCTACACACAGAACCTGTAAAAGCACAAGAAAAGGAAACTACAAGAAGCATGCATCCATAATCGATCTAAGGATTAGCATAAACCAAATATACAAGCATCAATTCATCATCAAGATACATGCATATAGAAGAACCTCAAATACTTTATTGATAATAGAAGTAAAGTTCTGAGAGAGTTACAACCACAATAGGCCCAATCCAGCAACACCTCCCAGCTGAAAGAAATCTCCTCTTCACCTCCTTCAAGAAAAACACCCAATAGCTCTATACTCAAACCAACAGCACTTCCTTACTTGCACAAAATTCCAGCCTCCTTAGACCTCATGAGAGAGATCTATATATAGGGTTTTGGAGAAAGGATGAGTCATCTTGAGACTGGCATGAAGATGACTAGTGTCCTCTCCCACTTTAGTTAATCTTGAGTTCTTGAGTCCACTTGGAGATTCTTGCTTCCACTTGGAGATCAAGACCCTCTTACTCATCACAGGGCGAATTCCTTGAACCAAGTGTCAGTTTGGAAGCTTCCTGGGGAGTTGACACCTTGCAGAATGACTGTGCCACTTGACCAATCTCGCCCAGCGCAGGTAGCCTTCATTAGTTTTGACCTTCAGCGCAGGTATAGAGAGGAGCAGTTGACATTCAGCGCAGATGCTCAGTGGAGCAGCTGACATGATCCAGAAATAGCCTGTTTTTGAGTGTTTTCAGGTGGAGAACTGATTTTCAGTGCTGTGGTTTGCAGACCTTGTTCCTCTAAGGGTAAGAACAACATGTTTAGGGACTTTGGATCCCTCAGATTATTGACATTTCATGCTCCATGCTGTTAGGCACAAAAATGTCTATAACACTCTAGGCATCATTTCAAAACATAGATTGGAACAAAAGAATAATTCCTTAATGTAAACCAAGGCCCAAAGTTGAACAATCTTATAACCAAGATGGATGGAAAAAGGGAAATTTACAATAAGATGAAGAACAACTGATTAGTAAATCATCCATACAAACACCTATTCCCAAGGAAAAGGAGGTCAAAAGGGAGAGCGAGGCTTATGTTCCCTACGGACTCTGAAACTCAAGGTGCATAATTTCTTATTTTTAAAAGAAGAAAGAAGGACCCAAACAATACTAAAAAATCAGACCCTCAAGTTGATCCTTAGGTGATTACTATCCAAGATGAATCTCCAAAAGAAAGGGATACACAAGAACCACCCAAAGTATTTTTGATAGGAACTCCTTGCACTCCTTCTCCTTAAGTAGAAGAAAAAATTCAGTCACCTACCGTGGAAACAACAATTCAGTCTCCATTATCATCTAGTTCTCAAATTTCAACTCAACAGAGTATATTTTCACGGTACATGGAGATAAAGTTGAAAAATGAAGCTTCAAAGGCTTCAACTTACTAAGAATTTTGGAAGCAGGCAATGAAATTACAACATAGATTTCCCTCTGCATTTGACTTAGAGAAAGGACGGTTCCAAATGGCCTTCATGGAACCTTTAATGCCAACTCCTAGGAGTGTTGGAGACTACAAAGCCTCAATGTTGTGAATCGATACAAAGAAGATACATGAAATCAATCAAATCGATTTACACAAGCAAACGGGGGAGATAATATTTTGAACAATCACTAGTTCGACCATGACCGCCTTGAAATTACAGTCATCTTGTAACAACATGTCTTCTCAGTTGAAGATTGAACAGTTGTCCTCATTTGCTAAAGACAAAAGAATCAAAACTCTAGAAGATTTCAAAATAAAGCTAGGAAATGACCCTGCTAATATCAAGGTAGCATAAGAGATTATAAAGAGAAAAGAGTCGATGTTCAAGCATTAAGAAATCAACTGAAGCTACCATCCATGGAACATCCTCAAGCTAAAGAAGTTTCTAGCATAGAAATGGAAAAGGAAAAAATATTTACAATAGTTGTGAAGAATAATGCACAAATACAGAATGTTGGGTCGTGTTATATTCTTTCCACAACTAGCCCAAGTAGTTAACTGGGGGGTTATAAGGGGGGTGAAGCCCCCCCTTTGTTGCATCGATTGCATAACGGGGGGAGTCACAGGGGGTTTGAGGGGTGTAGGTCACCCCAATTTGTGTGGTTGGTGAAACCTACCTATGGTTTTGTGCATGTTTTTCGCACATGGTTTTGGATATGGTGGTTTTCGATCCATGGTATTTGGATGCTTCGGCATGTATAATTATGTATTGTAACATTGAAAGGAACATAATGAAAAATCAAGATGGTAATCTTGGTTTTGGGATCCAGGGGAAAATCTCTGTGTATATGTGTTTTATGTGTTATGCTCTGGAATTGTTTATTTTTTCTGTTTTAGAATTCGTATGAAGGTAATTTTTGTATGGGGTTAAAACCTACATTTGGTATCAAATTTGTTTTGGCTTCAAGGGGACACCTTTTTTGCTGAGGAGTTTTTCTAACACCTATGGTAGACCTGTTCAGTGGGAGATCTGGGAGATCGATTCTGGTGGTGAAAGAAGATGGCGAGCAGTGGAAATATAGAGATCGAGAAATTTAATGGTAAGAGTTTTGAGTTGTGGAAACTCAAGATCTGTTGGTAGATAAAGATCAGTGGATAGCGATAGATCTAGGTACTAAACCAACGGGAGTGCCTGATGAAGAATGGAAGAAATTGGATCAGAAGGCAAAGAGCACAATATGATTATGTGTCTTAGATTCGGTATTGTTGAATATATCAAGGGAAGCTACGCCGAAGGCTTTATGGGACAAGTTAGGGACTTTTTACCAATCTAAGTCTCTAGTGAATAAACTGTTGCTATGGAAATGGCTGTATAACCTGAGGATGAAATATAGAGACTCAGTGACAGAGCATATGAATGCGTTGAATACTATGGTAAGTTAGTTATCATTTATTCTATACCATATTCGTGGGATAGTCTAGTTATTGCAATAGGTAGCAATGCAACTGCCTTGCAGTCTGATGAAATAGTCTCATCCTTGCTGATGGAGGAGATGAGACAGAAAAATATGGAGAGCCAGAATGGTGATGCCTTTTCTGTATGAGGACGGTCCCAAAAGATAAAAAAGAATGAGTCATCGAGTGGGAGATCTAAATCTCCAGGAAAAACTATAAAGGTAGTGTGCTGGAAATGCGGAAAGGAAGGGAACTACAAAAGAGACTGTAAATCTAAAGCTCCTGACAAAGGAAAGGGATCTGATGATGCTACTTCTGCAAAGGAAAAAACCACCTCAGATGAAGGTGGGGATGTGTACTTGGCTTCTTCAAGTACACAAGTAGATCATGAGGCATGGTTGATTGACTCAGGTGCATCCTTTCACTTCACTCCCCATAGAGAGTGGTTCTGCGAGTATGAGAAATACGATGGTGGCGATGTCTTCTTAGGGGATGATAAGAAGGCTAGAATCGTTAGCCGCGGAAAAGTAAAGTTGAAGTTGCATGGTGGAAGGGTTAGAACACTTTTGGGTGTTCTACATATTCTTGCATTGGTCAAAAATCTGATTTCTATAAGCAAGTTGGATGATGTAGGTGTAAAAATAGTGTTTGAGAAGGATGCCTGCAAGATAGTTTGGGGAGGACTGGTACTTATGTGGGGAGTTTGGATAACTATGTACAAGCTACATGGTAGCACTATTGTTAAAGGGTGCAATAGTTCTGTGGTTCCTGAAAGTGGAATAGAAAATCTAGTGGTCTCTAGAGAGAAGACGATGTTGTGGCAGCAAAGGCTTGGAAATATTCGAGAGAAGGGCCTTCGAATACTTCATGGTAAATGTATGGTAGAAATTACGAGTAATAGTTCTCTGGATTTTGATTTCTGTGGAAATTGTGTAGATGGGAAGTAGAATCAGGTGAGTTTCCCCACTGGTGGTAAGAGGGCGAAACAGATATTAGAGCTTGTGCATAGTGATATGTTTGGACCTATGAAGGTTCCATTACTGGGTAAGTCTATGTACTATGTATCATTTATAGATGACTTCTCAAGGAATACATGGATATATTTCCTTAAGAAGAAATCTGAAGTCTTTGATAGGTTTCAAGAATTTAAGGCTCTAGTGGAAAACTAGACAAGGAAGAGGATAAAGGTGCCGAGGAGAGATAACTGTGGAGAGTTTTGTAGTAAAGAATTTGAAGAATTCTGTAAGAAGTGTGGTATAGCATGATAGAAGGCTACTCCATATACACCACAACAAAATGGAGTTGCAGAAAGAATGAACAAGACATTGATGGAAAGGGCAAGAAGCATGCTCAATGATGCTAGGTTAGGATATGAATTCTTTGCAGAGGTAGTGGAGACAACATGTTACCTGGTCAACAAATCACCTTCATCAGCGTTGGAGGATAAGACTCCACAAGAGGTATGGACTAGTAAGAAAACCTCTCTATCACATCTCAAGGTATTTAGATGTGATGCATATGTACATGTTCCGATGGAGAAATGAACCAAGTTGGATAGTAAATTTGAATGGTGCATCTTTATTGGGTATAAGGATGATTTAAAGGGTTATAAGATTTGGAACCTAGCAACAAGGAAGGTTGTGTACAGTCGAGATGTGGTGTTCAGAGAGGTAAAAAATGTTATTAAACACGAAGTCCAACGAAAGGAACCTGAGAAGATAGAGTTTGAGCTAAAGGAGGAAGAATCAGACTCTACAACAGAGGAGGAATTAGAAGATGAAGAGCCACAAACTCCGGGTGTAAGAAGATCAGTTCGAGAAAGAAGGCAGCCAGAAAGGTATAATCCATCTGCTTTCTATTCAAATTTTTCTTTATCTATTACTAATTATTATCCCAGAACTGTGAAGGAATCAATAAATTTAGGGGATGGAAAACTCTGGAAAGAGGCCATGGTTGTTGAAATAGCATCTTTGCACAAAAATGAGGCTTGGGATCTGGTGGAGTTGCCGATTGGAAGGAAACCCATTGGTAGCAAATAGGTGTTCAAGAAGAAGACAAATGCAGAAGGAAGGGTGGAGAAATACAAAGCTTGGTTGGTAGAAAAATGTTATTCCCAGGTGCCGAGAATTGATTTTGGTGGTATTTTTTCTCCTTTTGCCAAGATAACTTCTATTAGATTACTTTTACCTATTGCTACTATTTTTTATTTTTAGGTAGAATAGATGGATGTGAAGACAACATTTCTTCACAGGGATCTAGAAGAGGAGATCTACATGAAGCAACCTGAAGGCTTTGCGGTGAAGGGTAAGAAAGAACTAGTATGAAAGTTAAATAAGTCTCTGTCTGGGTTCAAACAGTCACCAAGAATGTGGTATCAAAAATTTGATACATTTATACGGGGACTTTGCTTCACCAAAAGTAAAGCAGATCACTGTGTGTATTTTAAATTAATTGGTGACCATGTCATTTATCTGGTCTTGTGTGTGGATGATATGTTGCTAGTTGGAAATGGCAAAGAAATTATCCAGGATTTGAAGACCCATTTATCCTCCAAATTCAACATGAAATATCTTGGTGTTGCAAACTATATTTTGGGCATGGAAATTAAAAGAGATCGGACAAAGAGGAAGTTCTGGTTAAACCAGAGGAAGTATGTCGAGACAATATTGCATAGGCTTAATATGCAAGATAGTAAACTGGTTAAGGTCCCTATTCCTGTAGGTGTAAATTTATTTGCTGAATAGTGTCCCAAGACACAAGAAGAGAAAGAGGACATGTCCCGTGTTCCATATGCAAGTGCAGTCGGTAGCCTGATGTATGCGATGGTCTATACTAGACCAGGCATTGCACATGCAATGGGAGTATTGAGCAGGTTTATGTCAAAACCATTGAAGGAGCACTAGACAACAGTGAAGCAGGTTTTCAGGTATTTGTGTGGCAGTAGTGATTATGGTTTATGCTACCAAGGAAGACCAGGATTAGATATAGTGTTGGATGTTCATGGATTTGTTGATGCAGATTGGGCTGGAGATCTGGATCATAGAAGATCTACAAGTGGGTATGTGTTTAACCTATTTGGAGGTGCAGTCACTTGGATGAGTAAGAAACAATCTATAGTGGCACTATCAACTATAGAGGTAGAATACATGGCAGCCACTCATGCAAGCAAGGAAGCAGTTTGGTTGTAGAGATTGTGTTCGAGTATGGGGTTAGTACAGAGAGATATAAGGATAGAATGTGACAACAAAAGTGCAATTTTCTTGGTGAAGAACCCTGCATAGCTTTCAAAGACAAAGCACATTGATGTTTAGTATCACTTTGTGAGGGATATGATAGAAGACAAAAAGGTGTTGCTGGTAAAGGTGGACACTTCGAAGAATACTACAGATGCATTGACAAAATATGTGGCACTGAGAAGTTCTCTTGGTGTAGGGAAACAATGGGAGTTATAGGGTTGGATAAATGACTAAGCTCTTTTGTGGCCGCTTGTGGAAATAAAACAACAAGTGGGAGAATGTTGGGTTGTGTTATATACTTTCCACAAATAGCCCATGTAGTTAACTAGGGGGTTAGAAGGGGGGTAGAGCCCCCCCTTCGTTGTACCAATTGCATAGCCGGAGGATTCATAAGGGGTTTGAGGGGTGTAGGTAACCCCACTCTGTGGGGTCTGGGGCAACACCCTAGAAAATTTTGGTTTTGGACACAATATTAGGTTGGGTGAACCTACCTATGGTTTTGTGCATGTTTTTCACACATGATTTTGGATGCGATGGTTTTCGATCCATGGTATTTGGATGCTTCGGCATGTATATATATATATATATATATATATATATATATATATATGTATGTATTGTAACATTGAAAGGAACATAATGAAAAATCAAGTTGGTAGTCCTAGTTTTTGGATCCAGGGGAAAATCTCTGTGTATATGTGTTATGCTCTCACATTGGTTATTTTCAGTGTTTTAGAATTCATATGTAGGTAATTTATGTACGGGGTTAAAACCTACATAGGAAATGGAGCAGGACATGGAAACATTGTTAAGAGAAAAATAACAATGGGAAGTAGTAGGGACATCTATATCAGGCACACGTACAACAACAGAGACTTATCAAAAGACAACATCTTCAGATTCTACATAAACGATTGTTGAAGGTTTGGAAGAATTATCGTCAGTTAAGGTAGAGATAGAGAAGTTATCATCAAAATGAATTCAAATGGAGGAGAATAAAATTAAAGTTGATAATGCCTATTTAGTAGAAGTACAGAAGAACTTCAAGTTGATTCAACAAATTCAGAAATTAGAGGACTGGTCATTTACCATCCAAATGTTGGTTGAGGCCAAAACTAATATTTGGCGGAATATAAATGTTAATATAATAGATATGTGTCCATCAATTGAGATAACTTTTGAGAAAGAATAAGATTCAAAGAGTTAAGAAAACAATACAAAATACTAAAGTAGATTTGGAGCATAGACCAAAAGAGGTACAAAGGATTATTAAGGTGTTAAACTCCAAGAGCAATGATGAATTAGGGGACCTAAACATTCCAGATAGGACAAGAACAGTAATGGAGGTTAAAAGAGTTTTAGCAAAAAGGAATTTGATGATACAACTAGAGAAAGAATGTGAAGAGCTTGAGTTGCAAGTTAGAAGATTCAACAAAAAGTTCGCACTACTACAAGAGAAGGGTCTACATACTCTGAGGAATTTTAATGGAAAATTGATTCCATTATAAAACTACTAGGAACAACTATGTAACATAGTTGTTGATGCTTCAAAGTTTGCAAAGGCCAAAGGAGTCATAAGTGGAGAAGCATTTATAGAAGGCCTACAGTTTGATTTAAATATTCAACATGATATTAATCACCTTTTTGTCAACAAGACAAATTTTGACATTTAAACCAAAGTGGATGAAAGTTTTAGAAACATGATAAACTTTTCTATCCAAAATGAAGAAACGTAGGATTGGTTGCTGGTATTGATTGAATAAGCATAACTAAAGCCCTAAAATTTCGACAGCAGAGAGATAATTTTGTTGTGGGGAAAGATGCCTATGCAGGGCGATCCTATCCACCTAAGGTTTGATAGTACCTTAGCAACAAACGAATACAGCTACTTCGGTTTCTTCCTTTATGAAATATGAAAGAGAGGAGATTGGTAGACTTACCGTTATCTTCCGGTTGTCCCTCGATCTAGATCCTCTCCTCTTTGGGTGTCCACAGCTACTCGCCTCCTCGCTTGCTCCACGAGATCACAAGAGAACAGCTACCTGTGACAAGAGAACAGCTACTTGCAACAAGAGAAGGACACAACACAAAGACAAATATACATATTCATAAATGATTCAGGATTAGAAGTAAATCAAATACACTAATGCAAATCATACAATAAACACCAGCATATAGGAAAGAACCAAGAAGCTTTATTGATTGATAAACAAGGTTCAGGAAGAGATACAACCCATAGGGTTCCAACCCAGCATCTCCTTCCCAGCAGAATGGAATTCCTTCTTCAGCCCCTTTCAAAGCATAAACACCCAATGATCCAACCACAAACCAACAACAATTCTTTGCAATTACAATAATCCAGCCTCCTTTGACCTCATGAGAGAGATCTATATATAGGAGTTTTGGAGAAAGGATGAGTCAGCTTGAGGCTGGCATGAAGTTGACTAGTGTCCTCTCCCACTTTAGTTCTTGAGTCCACTTGGAGGTTCTTGCTTCCACTTGGAGATTTGGAACCTCTTACTCATCACCAGTCAAATTCCCTGATCCAAGTGTCATTTTGGAAGCTTCTTGGGCATTGACACCTTGAGAAATGAGCCTGCCACTTGTCCAGTTACGCTCAGCGCAGGTAGCCTTCTTTGCAGTTGACATTCAGCGCAGATAGATAGTGGAGCAGTTGACATTCAGCGCAGATGCTCAGTGGAGCAGTTGACATGATCTAGAAATGGCCTGTTTTTGAGTGTTTTTAGGTGGAGAACTTTTGTGAACTGCTGTGGTTTGCTGGCCTTGTTCCTCTAGGGGTAGGAACAACATGTTTAGGGACTTTGGGATCCCTTGATTATTGACATTTCATGCTCAGTGATGCAAGGCACAAAAATGTCTATAACAGTTTCCCCCTAAAGTATGAGGTCGTTTATCGGGTGAAATGCTTTATCCAGGGGGAGTCCGAAGTTCATCCATTTGCTGAGAGGAGACCTGTAATAAGATACAATACAATACATTATGATTCATTCTGCTTTCATGATCTAGCTGAGGCGGGCATTCCCATGCTCAGCTTTATAAATACATTTTAGTACATAGAACATACAATCGTCTTATGATAGACTGATAATTCTGGCGAAACTATCATCCTTTGAGTAGGATGATCATCTGCTGCAATGATGTACATGTCAAATGTCTTTATTTTCCTGAATATATATCGCGGCTCGGATGGATGAAACTAGATCCGGGGTCTTCAAACTCGTTCGATCTTCACTCTAAGTACAAGTCGATCCATGTGAGAATTGCGCTAAAGTCGAACATGGAAAGACATCGCTTGATTACCGGTCAATAATGTAAACCGTTAACAAGCGCGAGAGGAATCACCGATAATGATAATGACCCTCAAGGTACTGCAGTACAATCCACGTGGTGTGAATAAAGGACTTGGCGTCGAACACCACGCAAAATCTTCTGGTAGAAGGTCATTGATGTATACCTGTCGCCGGAAGTGAGAAACTTGCCATTGAGGCATGCAAGCTTCAAACTACTGAAGGGGTTGTTCCTAGATCAACTTCTTGGATAATGAGCTGATATTGACAAGAAGTGATCCGTCAAAGGAGGGCCTTAATGAATCCCACATCAGTGACACGGAACGAAGCTAATGATTTTAGTGGAGGTGAAAACAATCTGTGACATATGATTCAGGGTGGCAGTCATGAATGGATGAAGGATAATGTATGGCAGTGGGTGGGACCTGGTTGACTCTTTCTGAACGACTTCTCTTGAACATATGGCGACACTGATGCGATGGATTGGTAGCATTACCCCAAGTATGGATGGTATGGCGAGACCATGGTGATGTGACCGGTGAATGAAACAACCCAACCCGATGTGGTACGGAGGAAAAGTGTCATGTTCAAGAGCGACCTGCTACCATCAAAGACTTCTTGATTTTTTCCCAATTTTTCCCCAGTCATTGCTGACCAGTACCTCTTTATTTTTGTCAAGCTTGAGGAGGATAACATATGCTTGTTCTATAACCTGCCCTTCGGGCAAGCCCATTGCTATGTTTTACCGAGCCTAGCGATAGTGAAACTCGTTCTCGTCTAAAGACAAGTTTGTCGCTATTTAGTGATTTTAACGAGTCACAAGGAAAAACTTGTGTATCATGTATTTTGACCTCTAGCATCACTAGGTTCTAGACTATATAACCTTGCCTCAGTAAATTCCACTAATCCATAATAGTTTTGGGTTGTATTCTAATCTTATAAGTCATATGGTTGTATATTCCTTTCTATTTATGGCTAGTCAAGTTCTTGAGGTCAATAGAATTTTGGTAAGCTGCAATCAACAATGTAAAAAATTAAAATAAATGGAAATCTTTATTCAAAAAAAAATGTTGATGATTGCAAAAATATTCAATTTAGATCATAAATAAAATATTTAATTATACAATATTAGGTAATATTGATATACATTTAAAAAATATATTAATAATGAAAAACATTTTAGTATGGACTTGGTCTAGAAATAAAATATTTAAATGTTCATATTAAGTAAAATATTTCAATGTGAAAGCAATTAAAATGTACATATATGTATCTATTATATAAAGCAATTAAAATATATATTTTAATGCATTTCAAGTAATTTTATTGTTTTACATTTATTTAAATGTTCATATTAAATAAAGTATTTCAATGTGAAAGCAATTAAACTGGACATATATGTCTCCATTATATAAAGCGATTAAAATATGTATTTTTATGCATTTCAAGTAATTTCATTGTTTTACATTTTGTTTTTTTTTTTAATGTATAGTTTTGGGTCAATTTTGTCCACTTGTAAATTTAATTACTCTAGTCTACAAAATCCCAAGTGTTTAAGAAGACATTTAAAAATGCAATTTAAACAATTATATATATAAATTGATTTTAACCAAATATTTTTCAAGAGTAGAAACCTATTTTAAGTTTTGTACCTTGAAAAAATTTACATGTCAAGAGATTTGATCCCTCTCAACATTTGATCGATACTGATTACGATTATTCTAAGTTTTGTACCTTGAAAAAGTTTGCACGTTAAGAGATTTGATCCCTCTCAACATTTGATCGATAGTGATTAAGATGAATATACTACTTATTAACTTTCTCTCAAATAAATATCATAAACTTCATAGTCTAATAGTTTTCAAAATTTCACATCAAGGAGTATCTTAACAAAGCACCTAATCACAATCTATCCAAGACCCTGTGGATGTCCACGGGGTCTTGGATAGATGGGGATTCGGTGCTCTAATAAGGAACTCCTTGATCTGAAGTCACTTTTCCAATTCCTCACCCTGATTGTGGTGATATATTGGACATGACGAAGATGTAGTCTCAGAAAAAAAGAATCAAAATTCTTTCATCATTATTTTCCTATTTTCGATATATATATATATATATATATATATATATATATATATATATATATATATATATATATATATATAAAATTTAAATGGTAAATCTATTTTATTATTTTATTGTATCATCAATATTATGTAATTTCTAATATAGCATATTTCACATATATATACCAATAACCATTAGTGATCTATCAACCCTTCAAATACCTTATTTACTACTAAAATATTGCTCATTTATCTACCATATTTCACATATATCTATCAATAACTGATCATTTATCAACTCTACAAGCACTTCTCATTTACTGCAAAAATATTGCTCATTTATCTACTTTATTTTTAATTAATATTTTTAATTTCATAGTTAACTATCTATAATAAAAATTGAAATAAGATTTCATTATCAAATCATTTTTATCTTTGAATTCTATGTTTTCTATCTTACTCATGAAAATAAAAAATTATAATAATTGAAAATATAAAGGGCCTTTCCACTAAAACTTCAACACCTTTTACAAACAATTCTCATTTACTACTAAAATATTGCTTATTTATCTAATTTGTTTTTAATTAATATTTTTAATTTTATAGTTAACTATCTATAATAAAAATTGAAGTACAATTTTATTATCAAATCATTCTATCTTTCAATTCTATGTTTTTTTATCATACTCATAAAACATTTTAATATGAACTTGGTATAGAAATAAAATATTTAAATATTCATATTAAGTAAAATATTTCAATTTGAAAGCAATTAAATTATATATATATATATATATATATATATATATATATATATATATATATATATATAAACCTACCTTATTTTTTATCCCTTAATTATATAATCATGTTGTGACTAAGGCTCTTCTTCACGCTATAGCACACTCACCTCTTCAAGCTATGGCAACATTCTTCACGTCTTCCTCCAAAGCATTGGCAACGTTCTTCATCTCTTCCTCTAAAGCATTGGCAACCATCTCCTAGTTGGAGTTGTTTTCGCTGCCTCCTCAACAAATAATCATGTTGATTATAAAGAGTTTTTGTGTGTTTAATGTACTTTGTTCGAGTGAGTGCTCAACTTTTATTTTATGGGAGGTGGAAAGTAAACAAGCAAACAAGTATACTACTTTAGATAGGATTAGGGATCATAGTTACTTTGAAAAATAAAAGATTTTCACACATTGTAGTCTTTTTGATAATATATATATATATATATATATATATATATATATATATATATATATATATATATATATATATATTCAACATTTTTAGTATTTTTTTATCAAAAAAATTATACTCCTCAATAAAATTCTAATAATTGATTTTCTAATTATTTTAAAGGTATATAATTATAAAATTTTAGAAGAATGAAAACAACATTTTATTTAATTATGTCAAGGTGTCTTTTATAGTGAAAGTTACTCTAAGAGATGTGTAATTCCTTGCATGTTCGACTTAGGTTTGACACTTGAAAACTGGTAGAAATGAATATACATATTTAGTTAGTTTTAATTAAAAGCATTATAAAACATGAAGAACCCCATATTTAGTTAGTTTATGCTTAAGGCTAAACCTACCTGGAAAAATAAAAGAACTGGAGGAGTTATGATCACTCAGTGGATTGATCAGTTTATGGTAGTTGAATCTTTGTTGGAAAGCATCTCTCTCTTTTGACAGTGTGTTGGAGTGGGAAGTAGTTATAATCATTACCCTATTTTCCTTGAACTTAAAGGGGGAATCAAAAAGCCAAGATCCCCATTTAAATTCAATTCGGTCTAGTTGAAGCATGAATCTTTCCATAATATTTTGGTGGAGCATTTCATGCCATACAACCTTGAAAGGGAGGGTTTTGTTTCGTCTCAATTCTTGGATAATCTCAAGAGACTCAAAAGGGCAATTATCGATTAGTCTAAAGACAAAATTTAAAGGGACAAGGAGGCCTTACAAAACCTAGAGAAAGTGTTGGAGCCATTGGAATATGTCGATGGGGATGGCTACATTTCAACATAAGATAAACAAAGATCATTAAGCTCGAAGCTACCAAGAAAATAATTTTGAATATAAAGTAGTCCTAGAGGTTAGAAAGAAAAGTGATTTGGCTAAAGTGCATAATGAAAACTAAAATTTTTTCCAGTAGTTTGTGAAGGGTCACTAGGCCATCAACACTATTTAGGCTTTAAAATATTTGAATCGAGGTCAGAAATAAAATTTGAAACCCTAACCAGGTTAGTAATTAATATTTTTATCTCCTTTTTAAAGCCTCTAAGGAAGCTTCTTTCGCTGAGGTGGGAAACATGACCCGTTACTTACCCAAATTCATAGGTAATAATTGCAACCAATCTCTCATTGAATTATTGCCAGAGGAAGAATTCCATAAAGTCTTGCACTATTTTGAATGGGATGAAAGTTCAGGTCTTGATGGATGGTTAGTTGAATTATTCTCCAATTCCTTTGATATATTAAAGGTTGCTATTCTAAATGTGGTAGAGGATTGTAGATTATCTAGAAGGATGTATGTATATTTCAATTACACGTTTATTTCTCTTATTCCAAAGAATGGATTTAGAACAATTTCTTGATGCAAGAACATTTACCCACCTGTTGGAGGCTACAACATCCACTGATTCTTTAGCATCCACTGAAAGGGAGCTACAACCCCCTGATTGCATTTTGCATGTGTGCAGACTCTTACCAAAACGCAGACACCCACCTGCTGGAGGCTACAACATCCACTCATTCTTTAACATCCACTGAAAGGGAGCTACAACTACCTGATCTCATTTACTGGCTTCTACTTGAAGGAAGCTCTTACCCAGTAAATAAATTTACCAACTACCCGTGGAAGGAACATCTTACTCCTTACTAAAGGGTTTAACCCTCAACACCCTTTATGGACCATGTTTCATAATATTTCAAACTTGATCCACCTAAATCAAAACATCAAACCCTATAGGGAACCTTTCATCATATCTTCAGACTGGACCCATATCAACAATAATCCCAAACCAAACTGAATATTGAATTAGAAATACGATCACTGAATCAGCGACATCATTGTAGCATCATCCCACTAAACATTAAATGAACCATTGTAACTAGATCAAATCAATTCACAACCAAAGAAAAATAGATATAAGCCATCCAGATCAAGACATAATTGATGGAAAATAGAAAATATAACATAACTCATCATTAAATAGTTCTGCAAAGCCTCACCAAATCTAACTAAAAATATGTATGCTACAATTATTAAGTAAACTAGTTTATATATATGCTTATCTTGGGCGACACCAACGTACAAATATTAATGTATTGAAGCAACATATAAAAAAATAGGTATGTTACTAACCATAAAAAGATCTGTGTATGTACACAAGTATTCAAAGTCAAACCAGCATACAAATCTTAAATTACTAAAGCATACCTTTGCTGCAACCATAACAGATACTACACATACCTTACTGTCAAATCACAGATCACATTCATATCATTATAGATATATATCTATCATTGTTATCTACTTAATAATAAAATCAATCAGTCATATATTTCATCACATTTTCATATCTTTCAGATATCAATCTTCTTCTTGCTCCTTGGTGCAAACCCGTTTCATATCATATCATACATGAATAATGCACTACTTGCACACCTAACACCTTAACCTCCATCTTTTTAAACTAGTTCAAAATGAGAGATTAGTGACTACGCGACTAAAAAAGGTTAGCCCCCATAATTATTTCAAGTGAATTACTACTAAATTTGAGAAATTTTAAGTGACCCAACTAAAAACAACTAACTTAAACAATTAATTAAGTCTAGGGATAAAATATACAACTAGATAATAAGTGACCCAACTAAAGAAACTAATTTAAATGACTAATTTACTCCAGGATTCAAATATATGACTAGATAATAAGTTACAAATTTAAAAATGATTAACATAAATGATTACTATAGTCCAAGAATGAAAATATGACCAACTAACAAGTACAACAAGTATATGAATTAGTCATTTATGCTAGTTATTTAACATTGTCTCGCTCCGAAAATGGAAAATTGCAGCTTTGATACTAAAGTGTTACATTGCACTAAATCTTAACACTGTAGATGGATTCATAGACCCCACCACACCCGGTGCCCCCCCCCTCCTTTTAAGGGGTCTGTAATTCCATCTACAATGTTAAAATTTAGAGACAAACTATCCTCTGAATCCATCTACAGTGTTAAAATTTAGAGACCCCTTTGAGGGGGTCTCTAAATCCATCTATAATGTTAAAATTTAGGTAGATGGATTCAATGACCCCATTAAAGGGGTCTATGAATCCATCTATAATTCTACAAGTATAACAATTTTATACAATATAAAGTATAATTTTACAATATATAATAGTTTTAATTACCCTTTGGAAGGAGGAAAAAGAAGAGAGTTTGAAACTATTATAGAAGGGTTTTAAGGGTTAACTACAATAATTTGCTCCTCACATCTTAGAGAGACGACACAATATTTGTTGTGGGGTTTTTGTGGTGTTGTTACATAACATGGTTTATTATTGCGCTAAATTCATAGAGACAATTATTTTATTAATTTGAATTCAAAGTATGTTGATTTAAACTTGTTCAATTAATATAAATCTGGATTAATATTCTAAAGCCATATTATTCTATAAATAACTCTACAGATACATGCATTACAAAAATATGCACAAATTCTAATAGCGCATTCACATTCTTAAAATGTGAACACATTATTATTACAAAACCACACATACTAACAATTCTCGTGGCTCTTTATGTAGAAAAAAATGCCATGGATCACATATCCAAGTTGAAATCTAAATATCCCTTAAAGAGTATCTATGTGGTTGTTTGAGGGTTACTTCATGTTTGAGGTACCTAGAATGAGATGAGAATTACAACATTTCACACAGTTTGAGGTACCCAACCTAGTTTTAGTTACTAGGGCATGGAAGTTAAGTGAAACACATGCGGTAGAAGTGGTTGGTGGTCATGCTTAACTAGTAAGGTCACGTTGAAGATGTTTGGTGAGAATGTTTCTTGAGTGGTATTGGACACTTAAGTGAAATAAAAATTCTGACCCCATGACAAATGGTATTAAATCTAAGTTTGAATCCAAAATTGTGGAAATGTTCTTCACTATCCACACTCCTTTGATTGGAGAAGTTGATGGGGTTATATTGATGAGGATGTTAACAATTACAGTTGGGAAGAAAGTAAGGACCTTCCTTGAGGTGCCACTGGAAATGTTATCATATATAACATGCTAAGAAAACATGATAAAGGGTGCATGACTAGTTTATATGTTTCATAACCCTCATGACGAACTCACAATGATACCCGAGACATTTAGGATGATGTACTAGCTTGGTGTGGGCTAGGAGGATGATGGATGTCTAGCCTAACAACGAAGCATGATCTATCAAGTGTAGCAACAAAAATTTACCAAAGGATAACACAATATGGCAATATGTTTGACAGTGTGTTAGCCATGGAAAGGAAACATCATTGACGAGTGTATTTAAGGTAAGCGAAAGCCTGTTGCCACTAGGTACATGACCTTTAGAGAATTACATGAAGTTGGTATAGATGGAGACAACATAGTTTTACACTAGGTGGTTAGTTATTCAAGTGTGTTGGATTGATGGAGGAAGTGAAAGGTTGTTTATGTGTGGGTGGTGATGACACAACATTTCCTATAGTTTAAGGTGCCTAACTTGGGTTCGATTAGGACATGTTGGATATGCATAGTTTGAGTGATACAATAGGTTGATAGTCATGCACAACTAGTAATGTCATGTCAATGCCATAAAACAACTAGGCTTCCTAAGCGGTATTGGATGCTTAAATGGATTGAAAAGTTTACCCTCAATGAAAAATGGTATTAATGCCATGTTTAAATGTAACAATTAAAAAATGTTTTTCATTGTCAATGTCATGTCCATTAGAGAAGCGAATGGATCCCTGTTCATGAAGATGCCAACAATTAAAGTGGAGGGAGAATGTAAGTATCTTACTTCAGTCGCCCTTTGCGATCCATGATTGCTATGTTTCTTCTGTCTTATAGTTGCTTTCCATATTTCAAGAGATTTTTTTCCATATCACCCCCAAAAAATATGGTTTTCAATCTATACCCTATAAAACACAATCTTCACCCAAAACACTGTCATGCTTGACAAAACAAAAAAAATTACAAACTAACAAATTTTTTCAAAATCCTAAACACACTTTCCAATAAACCTTTTATTTTAATAACATACTTTTTTTTCTATATAAAAAACAATTTTTTTTTCTTCAAATAAACCTCCAAACCCTTCCCCAAGCACATTAACCTTTATAATAAAACCTTTCTACGGAACCTTAAACACCTTTTAAAAACTTGCCAATTTTTTTAATATTATTAAAATGACTCCTTTAAGGAAAAATATGATGAAAGGACTCCCTTGATGAGAAAACAATGCGATTAAATCCAGTACGACTTGTCTGACGGCTCTATTCCCAATGGACAGCAGTGGGTCCGGCGGTAAACTTACAGCGACTACGACTCTTCTTCAGGCTATGGCACACTTACTTCTTCGAGCACCGGGCGATGGGTGTTCAAACCGTCAACAGACGCTTTCAACTCTCTGTTATCTATCTCTTTGTTATGACGCTTTCAACTCTCTGTTATCTATCTCTTTGTTTACAACCAAACAAACTCTTTGTTATGACGCTCTGGCGGTGAATAAAACAATGCGATTAATTCCAGTACGACTTGTGTCTGACGGCTCCACTCCCAATGGACAGCAGTGGCTCCGACGGTAAACTTACAGCGACTACGACTCTTCTTCAGGCTATGTGGCACACTCACTTCTATTTACGACCAAACCCTCAACAGACTCTACTTACGACCAAACAAACTCTTTGTTATGACGCTTTCAACTCTCTGTTATCTCTCACACAGTGCGCCTTTGCACGTTATTAAATTGATTGATCGATAGAATAGGGTAATGATTGATAGATTTGAATGAGATGAGAGATAGGGTAATGATTGAGAGATTTGAATGAGATGTTTTGCATAACTTTAAGCAACCCATTGAGGAGGAAGTTAAAGCTGCTGCTTTCAACTCTCTGTTCTCTCTCACAAACAGTTTGGCTTTCCACGTTATTAAATTGATAGATAGATAGGGTAATGATTGATTGATTTGAATGAGATGTTTTGCATAACTTTTTGGAAATGATTGATTGATTTGAAATTAAAGCTGCCGCTGATTTGGAAATGGTTGTTGACAAAGTTGATTGATTCAAATCAACCTCGTGTACAGAAAACAGTTGATGGATTCCTTTTCTTTCAATATCTGTCTGCCGCTTGTGATTGGAAAGTGTTTGCAGTTTCCAAATCACAAGCGACAGACAGATTTGAATCAATCAAGAAGTTGTCTGTACACGTGGTTGATTTAAATCGATCAACTGTTGCCTGTATAATGTAGGATTATGTTGTTTCATAGACTCTCTGCACGTTATGTTGTGCTTTGAGGAGGAAGTTGCAGCTGAAAAAGCTGAAGTTGTCGCTGTTTTAAAATGGTTTGCGGACAAAACCTGAGGAGGAAGTGCAGGATTTGTCAACAAACTTTTTCCACATCAGGATTTGTAACAGGTTGCTCCTATGAATGATATTCTTGCAGGTATGATTAATAATAGTATTGAGTTGCGTAGGTTAATTATTAGTTTTCATATTGAGTTTCGTAGGCTCACACTCACCCTTTCATGAAATATCTGATAAAATCCTTACAAATGTCTGTTTAGAGTATTTAGTTTAAGCAATGATTTTTTTTTTTTTTTTTTTTTTTTTTTTTTTTTTTTTTTTGTTGCATATTTAAGCTGATAAACCATAAAAGGAAGCGACCGATTGATGATGAAGTTGCCACTGCAAAATCTAACCGATGCAGGTTTCCTCAATAAACTTTTTCCAAATAACGAGCGCTTGGAGGACACATGGATCCCGTGAATGATATATTTTTGCAGTTGAATTTACCAAAGAATTCAAACGTTTCTAGCAATTGTAGTCTGTGTGAATGTATGTAATCCAAAAGATTAAGATGAATATAATATAGGATTTCCTTTCTGGAAGCGTATATTTAATCAGCATGCAGAAAGACAAGACGAGCTGTTGGATCATGCACGCAACCTTCTACACTGAAAAGGAGACCCGTCATTGTCATCATGACCTCTTGGATGGTTACTTCAAGAAATACAATCGTGTTGATTATAAATAATTTTTTGTCCGTTTAATGTATAATGCTACATGGAGTGCTCCAGTATTACAAAGGAAATAGGAAAACGAGTATATTACCTTAGATGGGATTAACTAGCATTTGTAATAGATGTTGCAAAGGAAACACCGTAAAACATAAATTGAAGAATGCAAATATTTAATTTTTTAAATAAATGAGAAATTTATATTGAAAAATATTAATTAAAGTAACATTTTAAAGCTTAATCCAATTTAAGCCATGAGATGAAAAAGCTAAAACATGGAATTGGTAGGTCAAGTTTAAATGCATAGCAATGTAAATATTATTATCTCATCTCATTTTATTTTGCAGCATATGTTCGTTTGTAAATTCCATGAATTCCATTGCATATGTTCTTTTGTAAATTCCATGAATTGCATTCCATCGGTTGTCTCAACCAATATTTAACTGTGCATATTATCATTTTTTGTTTTATGTACATTGTTATTATGAAATTGAAATGGAATTCATTCGTTATAATTGCATGCTTCCAAAAAAAAATTGATAATTTGAGTAATCTGGTTATACTTACACAAAGGGGTCTTCTCTAGTTCTGTAGGATCTTCTCTAGGATGTTATTCCAATATGGAGTTTACTTTATATCACTGTTAATACATTATTAAAAACTATCACTAATTATTTTAATGAAAATATAGAGAAACAATTAATTTCCCCTTCCTGCACCTAAAAAATTATAGAAAGTAATGCATGCATCCCAAAAATTTATGAAAACAAGCATTTCGATTAAAAATGAATGCAATGTAACCTAAAAAACCATATTTGTCTCATCTGATTTTATTTTGCAGCATATGTTCGTTTGTAAATTCCATGAATTCCATTGCATATGTTCATTTGTAAAGTCCATGAATTCCATTCCATGAACCAATATTTAACTGTGGATATTATCATTTTTTGTTTTATGTACTTTGTTATTATGAACTTCTCCTTCTCTCGAAGTTTGAAATGGAATTCATTCGTTCTAATTGCATGCTTCCAAAAAAAATTGATAATTTGAGTAATTTGATTAGACTTACACAAAGGGGTCTTCTCTAGTTCTGGAGGACCTTTTCTAGGATGTTATTCCAGTATGGAGTTTACTTTATATCACCATTAATACATTATTAAAAACTATCATTAATTATTTTAATGAAAATATAGAGAAACAATTAATTTTTCCTGCACCTTAAAAATTATAGAAAGTAATGCATGCATCCCAAAAAATTATGAAAGCAAACATTTCAATTAAAAATGAACGCAATGTAACTAAAAAACCCTATTTATCTTTGAACTCGTTGGCTTGAGTCTGCTAGTGTTTGTATGTCCCAAGTGCTTGTATGTTCCAATTAATGACAGTTGAAACTTTTGACAAGAGTTCATCAAACTTGTAATGGAAACAGTCAACTTGCAATAAAATAATCCAGTTCTAAAATGCAAGGACTAATAATGATTATGCGTGCTTCTATTTCACCTTTGCCCTTTCTTTATGCCTATGTCACACCCCTATATACAAGGAATAATACAATACACGTGAGGTAAATTTTTTATGGTAATTAAATATAAAAGTTCACCCTCTAATTATTCACAACAATATGCATACATTTTGGTTTATTTACTGTGTTACAACTAACCATTGTAATTATGCAACAAAACCTTAGCTCTTAACTTCAACGCCGGTTGTGAATCACATAATACACGAGACCCAAGTTTCATTCATTAATAATCTGTAAATGGTTTGATCTTCCGTATAGTGGAGGACAGGTTCTTATCCTCTTTGATTTATTGCCCCACCCCTCCAGCTCGGATTTCAGGTCTTATCTTGAGCTTGGCGTGACCGGGTTACCGCTGTCATACACTTCTCCGGACCAGCAGTGTTAATGCATGCAGTGGTGCTGTCAGTGAACCTCGGGATCATCTGTCTCATCTACGGTGGAGGTTTTTGGTCACTGATCTGACGGCTCTGGGATATTCTAAGTGTTTTACCCTCTACAGGGTCTAGCTACGCAGCTCATTCTGCCCATTCCTCCTTGTGCTGGCTCTGCTTCCAATCCATCGCGGAGGTGCTTACGCTGCGAGCATGTCTCTTGTTGAGGTTGGATCATTTCGTGAGCTGCTTGAGGGTTCCGCGCTCAAGTTAGGGAGTTCTTGGGAAATTACCTAGGTGAGTTCTTGGGAAATTACCCAGGTGAGGTTACCCTATTTTCTAAATAACGTTGTTGTTAATGTTAGCTCAGGAACTGATTTCAGTTTTCTTTTGTGTGCTAATATTTGGAATTATGCTCCGCAGGTTTGGCAAGGGCTCTTCACCACGTTGAGGGAAAAGCCTCCCGAAGATTTCTACCTCATCCTTTCGGGGCCTGCGCTTCTGGGGTTTTATCCGGGTAAGCTTGTAAGGCTTCCCTCCTGCCCTAAGTTCGATGGCATCTCCTTCTTGCCTGAGGTGTAATTTCAACGTTTTGGCTTACTGGGTTCTTCTACCAGGGTTTGACTCTTGTTGAAGTTTCACCAGGAACAAAGTTTGTATTTGTTTAATCAAGACCTATTCCGGCTTGCAAGGAACCTTTGTCTCCTGTTGCGGTTGGATCATTCCATGAGCTGCTTGAGGGTTCTGCGCTCAAGTTAGGGAGTTCTTGGGAAATTACCCAGGTGAGGTTACCCCATTTTCTAAATAACATTGCTGTTAATGTCAGCTCAGGAATTGATTTCAGTTTTCTTTTGTGTGCTAACATTTGGAATTATGCTCCGTAGGTTTGGCAAGGGCTCTTGACCGCGTTGAGGGAAAAGCCTCCTGAAGATTTCTACCTCATCCTTACAGGGCTTGCACTTCTGGGGTTTTATTTGGGTAAGCTTGTAAGGTTCCCCTCCTGTCCTAAGTTCGATGGCATCTCCTTCTTTCCTGAGGTGTAATTCCAGCGTTTTGGTGTACTAGGTTCTCCTACCAGGGTTTGACTCTTGTTGAAGTTTCACCAAGAATGAAGTTTGTATTTGTTTAAGCAAGACCTGTTCCGGCTTGCAAGGAACCTCTGTCTCCTGTTGCGGTTGGATCGTTCTGTGAGCTGCTTAAGGGTTCTGTGCTCAAGTTAGGGAGTTCTTGGGAAATTACCCAGGTGAGGTTACCCCATTTTCTAAATAACGTTGTTGTTAATGTCAGCTCGGGAATTGATTTCAGTTTTCTTTTGTGTGCTAATATTTGGAATTATGCTCCGCAGGTTTGGCAAGGGCTCTTGACCGCATTGAGGGAAAAGTGTCTCGAAGATTTCTACCTCATCCTTACGGGGCTTGCGCTTCTAGGGTTTTATCTAGGTAAGCTTGTAAGGCTCCCCTCCTGTCCTAATTTCGATGGCATCTCCTTCTTTCCTGAGGTGTAATTTCAACATTTTGGCGTACTGGGTTCTCCTACCAGGGTTTGATTCTTGTTGAAGTTTCACCAGGAACGAAGTTTGTATTTGTTTAAGCAAGACCTATTCCTGCTTGCAAGGAACATATGTGATTAATTTTTTGGTATTTCCATTAATACAATATAGGAAATGAAAATTCCAAGAGCATCTGAGCAAAATCCACTGTAACTCTATCATATAAATATATTATAGTCCAATATGGAGTTTACTTTATATCACCATTAATACATTATTGAAAACTATCATTAATTATTTTAATGAAAATATAGAGAAACAATTAATTTCCCCTTATTGCACCTAAAAAATTATAGAAAGTAATGCATGCATCCCAAAAATTTATGAAAACAAGCATTTCGATTAAAAATGAATGCAATGTAACTAAAAAGACCCTATTTGTCTTTGAACTCATTGGCTTGAGTCTGCTAGTGTTTGTATGTCCCAATTAATGACAGTTGAAACTTCTGACAAGAGTTCAGCAAACTTGTAATGGAAACAGTCAGCTTGCAATAAAATAATCCAGTTCTAAAATGCAGGGACTAATAATGATTACGCTTGCTTTTGTTTCATCTTTGCCCTTTCTTTATGCCTGAGATATGCCTAATTCCAATAATATCTTGTTTACATAATTTTTTATATATAATTTTATTTTCTCCATGTTATTCTGAATATCAAGTATTTTATGAGGCATTTGAATGGTTTAGTGAAATATTTGTTTTTCCAGTTATATCTGGAAACTTATATTGTAACTAAAATAGTACTTTGCCGAGGAATCTGAATAGTTTAGTAAACAATTTGTTTTTCCAATTGCATCTAGAAATGCAGTGGAACTGAAATAAATAAATCTAGTGTTGTGACTCGTAAAATAGTTATATCTGATGTCGAGCAGAGTTTCCACCCACAGGTTATTATCATTAGAAGAGCTTGTTATAGTGTAATGGAAATAGTAAGTGAGCATAAAACGAATACTGAAGATCTGGAGAAGCCAGCAGCGTCTGATGAAGTGACTATGAATGATCGGCTTGTTGATGAGAGCAAGACTGGTGGATTGAGGAACGCAGTGAAGGATGTTATGTTCCCTGATCTGTTTCGACGATATAGGAATCAATCAAGGATGCATAAATATATTACTGGTCTTCAGTATGCATTCCCCATCCTCGAATGTTTGCCCACATATTCTTTTGGTCTCTTCAAATCCGATATTATCTATCGCATTACCATTACCAGCTTTTCCATTCCACAGGTATAAGCTACCCAAAGCTTTGGCTTCTCTGCTTCGGTACGAGAGATACATATGTCCCGAAGGCATTATAGTATATTCACATTCTCTCAAACCATGTTAGATGTTTCTTAATGTTTTTTATTCATCTGATCTCAGCTTCAAATGAAAATGGTAAACAACTCATAATACATACTAAATCAATGGGATGATACTGCACAAAATTTATAGAAATAAACTGTAAATCTCATTCAAACTCTAGCTTTTTACTGCAAGTTAAAAACTCTTCCTCTACAATTAACCAGAGCACTGGCTTGAAACAAATTGGAAGAAATAGAAACATTGGAAGAAACAGAAATGCCAATGTCTGAAATGCACACCCAGAAAGTTGTGTCGTTGTACTTGTCGGGCATCACAACTCCAGTTTTCCTCCTGCGCTCTGCGGCAATTGCTCTCCTCCTGTGCTCCGCGGACACTGCGATGCCAAAAGTAACGAGAAACCATGCTGTAATTGGTTATGCCTCCTACGCTTTGCAGCCACTGCTCTCCTCCTGCGCTCTGCGGACACTGCAATGCCAAAAGTAATGAGATACCACGTTGAAATCGGTTATGCTGACCAATGCGCAAACCATTTCCCAAATGAATTTGTAACCATTTTGTAACCATCCTGATCGAATAGTTAAAACTTTTGCAATCGTCTAACATAGGATCCTATGGCGTACGAGGATAACAGGTGGGTAGAGAGGGAAGTTCATTTAAGAGGGAATGCCTTACAACATAAAAAATAATAAAGAGAAATTATAAATGAATGTTATAAATAATAATGACCAATTTATTATGGAGGAATTTATTATAATTGGAATAATGTCAAATCCCCGGAAAATTGGTGGGATTTTTTAAATTTATTAAAAGTAATGGACCATTTTGCTAAATAATATTTTCTTTATATATAAATAAATATTATAAATAATAATGAGGAACTAAGACATTTGTGATCCATGATGTAGAGAATATTCTTTCGGATTAATCACATGTAAGGATTGGGTTGAAGTTTCGAACCAACTAATGTTGTTCATCCTCAGGAAAAGGTGAGAAACCAATGAATCTAAGAGAATTAATAGCAGGGATGCATCAATGTTCAGGGTAAGCTGTTCAAAAAATAGCCGTTGGTGAAGAATTATTAAGTGATAAGATGTTTATTAAAATAACAATTATTTTGTTAGAAAATAGCCGATATGTAATAATTAATTATTTCATATAAAAAATGTAAATAAAATAATATTATTAGGGTTGACCTATTCAATGTGATTTAGGTAAAAGATATAATAATCTAAAAATTAATTAATATATTTATCGATTAAAATGACAATTATTTTATATAATATTAATATTATTTAAATAATAATATTAGCTTGAAGATAAGTTGTTATGAATGAATTGGTTAGTGATAATATTAAAAAATATAATTTATTTACCAATTCAAATAATAATATTATCATTCTAAAAAATAAAATAATTCATATGACATTATTAGGGATGACTTGTTCAATGTGAGTTAGGGATGTCATTAAACTACATCCCCAATAGCCTTCATTATTTTGTTCAATTATGAAGCCCCTTTCCAAATCTGCAACATGTCCATGTTCTCTGCCTGCATCATAAAACGGGTGCTCATCAGGAAACACAAAGGGGCCTTTCTTTAAGTTGAATACAATGAACTCATAGAGATTGCATGGTGAAAGATTAATTGTCCGTCAAAATAAAAGATATGAGATTCACAATCAGATTCTTCATTATGTTCACATTCACCAGCAAGACAACCCTAATAGCTTCCTCCTAGATCTGGCACATTATTGTCTTCAAGATGGTGAGAGATAGTTTCTTGTAGAATATTTATCCTTAGAGAAAACAACATTGTTCAGTCCCAATTTTGGGCCTATGTTATCCTTCAGAGTAGTAGATTTATCACAAGGAGTTTTTCTAATAGTCTCCTTCAAGGTGAGCAAGAAGACCTTCCTTTTCTAAGCCTAGCAATAAGTGTTGGTGGGTGTCTCCAAAATATGCATTTCCGGGCCCCAACATTTGCGAAAACATTCAATGAGAGCTATCATAGAAGATATGCTCTTTAAGATGCATAAGTGCTTGAACTCGTCTTTCTGCTTGTACTCCAAACAAAGAAGAAATAATTTTATGATGGCAAGCTAGAGGAGCTAAAATTTCCTTTAGAGATGAGAATTATTGTGATAAGGTCTTACCAACAACTTATCACCAAGTTTAGAAACACTAAGGTTTAGTTTAAGGAAATTAATTGTAATATTGGATTTAATCAAGATGTTTGCCTATCCACTGAATTATTTTCACACATATGTTGAAGAATTAGAGGGTTGTTTAGAAAAAGCAAGTTGTGTCAACTTAAGTATAGCTAGTGTTTTCATCCCGCTTCTTATGTTGCTGATATTGATTTTAGAAAAATAAGCCCACATAATCTCAACAAGAAACTAAAAGCTCTAAATATGTGGTGTACAAGACCGTGGTAAACACTATGGAAAACAAGAAGCTTTTGTGATTTCTTCAAGCACTAGCCAAAACCAAACAAAGGTTAAATTAGGTTGGCATTAAGATGTCAAATATTTTATTAATGATTAGGCTATAAAGGAAGAGGTCCCTCTATGGATTAACAATAATATTAAGCATGTTATTGCAAATTCTACATTTGAGTAATGATTTTCGTATGATAATGAATTAGAGGATGAGAGAAAATATAAAAACTATAAGAAGGTGATCAACATGAATATTTGGACTAGCCTAAAGAAGTAAATCAATATTCCCCAAATAAGGATAAACTCTCACAACATCCATATTGAAACTGGGGATTGGACAATTTATAAAACGACACTGTGGAAAAATTTGTGCTCGTTGTAACATAAGATGGGCCTCTTAGATTATTCTTAATGTTTTTTATTCATATGATCTCGGATTCAAATGAAAATGGTAAACAACTCATAATACATACTAAATCAATGGGATGATACTGCACAAAATTTATAGAAAGAAACTGTAAATCTCATTCAAACTCTAGCTTTTTGCTGCACGTTAAAAACTCTTGCTCTACAATTAACCAGAGCTCTGGCTTGAAACGCATTGGAAGAAATAGAAACATTGGAAGAAACAGAAACGCCAATGTCTGAAATGCACACCCAGAAAGTTGTGTCGTTGTACTTGTTGGGCATCACAACTCCAGTTTTCCTCCTGCGCTATGCGGCAATTCCTCTCCTCCTACGCTCCGCGGACACTGCGATGCCAAAAGTAGCGAGAAAACACGCTGTAATTGGTTATGCCTCCTACATTTTGCAACCACCTCTCCTCCTGCGCTCTACGGACACTGCAATGCCAAAAGTAATGAGATACCAAGTTGAAATCGGTTATGCTGACCAGTGCGCAAACCATTTCCAAAAGGAATTTGTAGCCATTTTGTAACCATCCTGATTGAATAGTTAAAACTTTTGCAATCGTCTAACATAGGATCCTATGGCGTACGAGGATAACAGGTGGGCAGAGAGGGAAGTTCATTTAAGAGGGAATGCCTTACGGCATAAAAAATAATAATGAGAAATCATAAATGAATGTTATAAATAATAATGACCAATTTATTATGGAGGAATTTATTATAATTGGAATAATGTCAAATCCCCGGAAAATTGGTGGGAGTTTTTAAATTTATTAAAAGTAATGGATCGTTTTGCTAAATAATATTTTCTTTATATATAAATAAATATTATAAATAATAATGAGGAACTAAGACATTTGTGATCCATGATGTAGAGAATATTCTTTCGGATTAATCACATGTAAGGATTGGGTTGAAGTTTCGAACCAACTAATGTTGTTCATCCTCAGGACAAGGTGAGAAACCAATGAATCTGAGAGAATTAATAGCAGGGATGCATCAATGTTCAGGGTAAGCCGTTCAAAAAATAGCCGTTGGTGAAGAATTATTAAGTGATAAGATGTTTATTAAAATAACAATTATTTAGTTAGAAAATAGCCGATATGTAATAATTAATTATTTCATATCGAAAATGTAAATAAAATAATATTATTAGGGTTGACCTATTCAATGTGATTTAGGTAAAAGATATAATAATCTAAAAATTAATTAATATATTTATCGATTAAAATGACAATTATTTTATATAATATTAATATTATTTAAATAATAATATTAGGTTGAAGATAAGTTGTTACGAATGAATTGGTTAGTGATAATATTAAAAAATATAATTTATTTACCAATTCAAATAATAATATTATCATTCTAAAAAATAAAATAATTCATATGACATTATTAGGGATGACTTGTTTAATGTGTGTTAGGGATGTCATTAAACTACATCCCCAATAGCCTTCATTATTTTGTTCAATTTTGAAGCCCCTTTCCAAATCTGCAACATGTCCATGTTCTTTGCCCGCATCATAAAACGGGTGCTCATCAGGAAACACAAAGGGGCCTTTCTTTAAGTTAAATACAATGAAATCATAGAGATTGCATGATGAAAGATTAATTGTCCGTCAAAATAAAAGATATGAGATTCACAATCAGATTCTTCATTATGTTCACATTCACCAGCAAGACAACCCTAATAGCTTTCTCCTGGATCTGGCACATTATTGTCTTCAAGATGGTGAGGGATAGTTTCTTGTAGAATATTTATCCCTAGAGCGAACAACATTGTTCAGTCCCAATTTTGGGCCTATGTTATCCTTCAGAGTAGTAGATTTATCACAAGGAGGTTTTCCAATAGTCTCCTTCAAGGTGAGCAAGAAGACCTTCCTTTTCTAAGCCTACCAATAAGTGTTGGTGGGTGTCTCCAAAATATGCATTTCTGGGCCCCAACATTTGAGAAAACATTCAATGAGAGCTATCATAGAAGATATGCTCTTCAAGATGCATAAGTGCTTGAACTCGTCTTTCTGCTTGTACTCCAAACAAAGAAGAAATAATTTTATGATGGCAAGCTAGAGGAACTAAAATTTCCTTTAGAGATGAGAATTGTTGTGACAAGGTCTTACCAAAAACTTATCACCAAGTTTAGAAACACTAAGGTTTAGTTTAAAGAAATTAATTGTAATATTGGATTTAATCAAGATGTTCGCCTATCCACTGAATTATTTTCACACATATGTTGAAGAATTAGAGGGTTGTTTAGAAAAAGCAAGTTGTGTCAACTTAAGTATAGCTAGTGTTTTCATCCTGCTTCTTATGTTGCTGATATTTATTTTAGAAAAATAAGCCCACATAATCTCAACAAGAAAATAAAGCTCTAAATATGTGGTGTACAAGACCGTGGTAAACACTATGGAAAACAAGAAGCTTTTGTGATTTCTTCAAGCACTAGCCAAAACCAAACAAAGGTTAAATTAGGTTGGCATTAAGATGTCAAATATTTTATTAATGATTAGGCTATAAAGGAAGAGGTCCCTCTATGGATTAACAATAATATTAAGCATGTTATTGCAAATTCTACATTTGAGTAATGATTTTCGTATGATAATGAATTAGAGGATGAGAGAAAATATAAAAACTATAAGAAGGTGATCAACATGAATATTTGGACTAGCCTAAAGAAGTAAATCAATATTCCCCAAATAAGGATAAACTCTCACGACATCCATATTGAAACTGGGGATTGGACAATTTATAAAACGACACAGTGGAATAATTTGTGCTCGTTGTAACATAAGATGGGCCTCTTAGATTATTCTACTTCCAACTACTTTAAACCACAATTACAAAATGTTTGTTATAATACAACATTTCTAACATTTTCACTTATAGAACCTATAATGATTTATCAATGTTTCGATTAAATTTTTTAGAGTGCACAATAGCATTTCCTTATCTTTCCTAATGTCACATGAACTAAATTTGTTGTGAGATATCAATCATCCTTCTCATCATGAATTAAAGATATTTAATTAATGTTAATAAGAAAATGAACATCTCCAAGATAAAAAAAGCTTTATATTGAGTAATTGTCAATTCCCAAAATGCCATGGGATTAGAGAAAATTTTAAGGACTAATATTCCCAAGTGGGTTAATTCTCCATATTTTTCCCAACAAAGAAAAAACACAAAAACTCCACTTTCCATTTTTCTAAAAATGACTTCCGGGACTTTATAGTGTAAAATTATTTTACTTTTGAAATCACTAAAATTTTGTAGAGAATATACAAAATCATTAGAAATTTCAATATTTTTCTAAAAATTTAGCAAGACATTTTATAATTTACATATTAGAGACTAGTAACATTTGTCAAATTTTCTATCATAAATTTCTATGTTTAAAATTTTCCCTACATTTCCCCTTAAATTGTCCAATACAATTTTCAAAATATTTACTATATTATCAACCTTCTTAATCTTTTAATCTCATAAAATATTTAAAAAAAAAAATCTAATTAATCTCCTACCATGTTAACAGCCTATAAATTATTTTTAACTAATTTCTTTAAAATATCACTCTTCTAATAAATGTTTTTAATTGCAAATCAGATTTCCCTATTAAATATAAATTCAAAATTTTGAACTTAATAATGAAAATAAATTATTTTTAACTAATTTCTTTAAAATATCACTCTTCTAATAAATGTTTTTAATTGCAAATCAGATTTCCCTATTAAATATAAATTCAAAATTTTGAACTTAATAATGAAAACACAACGTAACGTTGATGCATTTCAATAACATTCAAGTTTGTCTAACATTCATACGTTCAACGGCTTTTTTGGAATTTATATTTCACTCTTCATTTGCAAAACTATAACTACTCTCTTGCCCCTTGAAACCGTAGGATGGTCTCTTAAACAAAACCTGTTTAGTGTCTTACTGCGGGTCAGACTATCGGTGCGGTGAGTTAAGAAACTAAAGATCAAGGAGCGCGACTTTCCATATGGATTCTTGAAAAACTATTAAGGGAAGCCACCAAACAAAACCTAGCAAGCCAGTTAGTCGGAGCTCTGAGGAGACATTTCGATATGACGGGAGTCAGAAACGGATCAGAAATGTTGTACGGCAGAGTTGAAAGTGTGGAAACCCTAAATTTTTAAAATAGGTGTAAAAATTATAATAATATTTTTTTATTTCCATGTAAGGAAAAAAATACATATTCAATAAACAACATTTTCTCCTCGTCACGGAAAACCTGTTGTATTCCAACAACCTTTTCTCCTCGCCAAGGAAAAGCTATTGTATTCCAACAACCACTGAAAAAAACCTATTGTATTCCAATGGCATCATCCTGCTTCAACGTTAGCGAATGGAAAAAGTTAAACTAAAACCTTCACCGCAATATTGACAAAGCTTTCTCCATATTTTTTGTACTTACTCCATACCGTTATCACCGTGAATCACTAAAGGGGTTGAATTGAGCCATCTGTTTGATTGGTTTCCGCTCTGAATTTCTTGAAGAAGCATATCCTCCAGATCAGGAGCGCCATCAAAGCCATTAACGCTAAACGAATCTGTTGGGTCGATAATATACCATTATTATTATCACTTTTAAACACTATCCCACCCATTTCCACTATTCTTCATCATATCATTTGTTATAATTTATCATTTAAATCCATTTTATAAATGATTTATGCTCGTATGAATGAATATTATCTATTCTCCTTTATTTCTAATAAATTCATGATTATGAATTATTTTACCAATGATAGTTTTAAAAAGTTGGTTATAACATTATTTACCATTTTTATCCTCCAAGATAATTTTCAGATTGAAGATTTGATTTTTAAAAGCGCCAACTCAGAAATTCGCTGGTTTAAGGAGCGACAGTTTTGTGGTTGAGATTATGAGCAAATGAAGACAAATTTGAGAAATCTGGAGCATGGGTTTTGTCTAGAACGGGCCCAATTAACTTTGAGAAAGAACGGTTTGCCCAAATTCGGCTTGTACAGAGAGAAACGTAGGGTTCTTTGAGCATGATTTTCTCAGATTTGCTGTTGCGGCCGTCCTCCAAATCTCAGCTGCAAACCCAAATTCGTCTTGCTTTTGTTGAGAGATGAAAGGAAATATATTTTCTTGTTGATCATCTGGTTAGAATCAACCCAAATTTGTAAAAGAAATCATGTTGTAATTATCTATGTTATAACTGCTCTCTGATCTTTCTCTATTTAAATGAAAACAAAGATCATAGAGGGGGAGACTTCAGGATGACTTTGGGGATTCGAATGATGGCGAATTGATGATTTGAATTAGAGATTCAGAAGCAAGGATTCATGATAGGATAGGAGGAAGGAAGGATTGTTTTATGTTGTAAGTCTCAAAGCTTCAACTATTGTAATGATTTCACTATTTAATGATTAATACATAATTTGGGCGTTGTTGTTCACTCTTTTCCTTCTGAAGTAACCCAGCAGCATCCGCTGGCGGCTAAGGGCCCAGCCTCTGGTGGAGTACGCTGCTACTGTTGTGTATCATATCTTTACAATTGCTGCTGTATCATTATACTGTGATTTATGTGTGGTTTGCTTATCTTTATTACTCGGTAATCTGATATATCTTTCATATGCTATGTTATGCTCTGTTATGATCAATGCACTAATGGTTTTTCTCAGGAAATCTGTGTAATGACTCTGCATTGTATAATTGAATCTTTTCAGAGTTGATCGCATGCTTTTAGTCTCAACCAGTTATTTCTGTTACAGAGCGTCTGTATTGAATATTACTGTCATTTGATTCATTTGAAATCCTGATCATGGGAATCCGAAAGTAATGTTATTCTATTTGGAAACATAGCCGTATTATCCTTAATTGTCAGATTACTATATTAGTGTGAGGTGTGCATATATGATCGATTATTGCCGTTCCATAATTCATCAATGAGTGTTGTTCCATAAAGTACATTCCATCCAATTTGCTTTAAGAGAGAAGATTGTTATTTTATTGCAGAATGTGAGTTTGGTTCAAGTTTAGTTCTGACTCGCGAGACTTAGTTTATTTGATTGCTGTTCCATTTTACTTTCTGCCATTCCATTTCCTTGCATTTACTGTTTTGGTGTGAGAGAAGGTCTAAAGTTGTAGTGAGTCAGCAAGTCGCTGCTTAGCTCCCAGATCTTTGGTCCATGCTCTAATTTCCTTTCCATCAATTTCTAGAGGAATGAGTTATTGCTATTGTATCCTCGATTGATGGTTGTTTGAATGAATGATTTAGTTTAGAACATTTCAGTTTCTTGTTGTTCCAATTAGATTTCTTTTTCAAGCATTCATTTACTTTTGGGTTTTAAGCACTATACTGCAAAACATTACTCTTGAGTAAATAGCCGCCTCAGACTGAGTACACTCTTGAAATAAAAAGTCGTCCCTGGGTTGATAATTAATGTGAAGGTAATTAGGAGTTCAAAAGACACCTTTTTATCACTCCACAGAATCCATATGGACGTCAGGCATAGGAGTTTCACCTTCCAATATTTGACACACCTGTCGTATCCCCGGCCTTAAATTCGGTTCCGTATTGGAGCACAATAATCCCAATTTCAACACCTTCTTGTTATAGACATTTTTGTGCCTTACAACATTGAGCATGAAATTTCCATAATCCAAGGGATCTAAAGTCCCTAAAAGAGTTGTTCCTACCCCTAAAGGAACAAGGTCAACCAATGACAGCTTCTCCCAGAAGTTCTCCACCAAAAACAACTCAGAAACAGTCAATTCAGGATCAATTCAGAGGCTCCACTAGCTGTCTGCGCTGAAATGCAGAGGTTACACTGGCTAGGTGCAATGCAACGCAGGTGGAAGCACTACCAGGGTGCGTTTAGTGGGAAATGACAAATGGAAAGCTCATTCAACGAGGTGGAAAGACCCCGGAAGCTTCCAGAATCTTCTCCAATGACACTTGCCTCAATGAATTCGACTAGTGATGAGTAAGAGGTTCTCAACCTCCAAGTGGAAGCAAGAACTGACAGAGAGAAGCCACAAGTCAAAACATAAGCTGACTCATCCTCTCTGCTTACATCTATATATGGATCTCTCACCCAGAGGTTCAGGAGGCTGGAATTTTGTACTTTGCAGAGAATTGTTGTTGGTTTGAGATTGAGATTAGTACATTGGGTGATTTATGCTTTGTTGGAGGAGAGGAAGGGATTCCTTTGCTGGGAGGTAGATGTTGGATCGGGACTTACTTGGTTAGTATCTCCTCTTGAACTATATACCAATGATGTTTTGTTATATTTGCATATTTAGTTTATATCTGATCCTAAACTAGTTATGAATGTGAATCTATATCTTTTGTGTAGTTTTCCTCTCTTGTGATTTTGCAGGAACTGGGTGAAGCTGGACCAGTGAAAGAGCAGGCAACGGGAAGCGAAAAAAAGAGAGAGTGATTGGATCGACAAACTAGCGGAAGACACCGATTAGTTACATCCTTCTTTCTCTATTTACATCTCATAAAGAAGAATACTCAGATAGTTTTCCTTATTTGTTGCTAAGGCACTATCACACCTTAGAGTGGGATAGGGGCATTCCGAATTGGATACTTTTCCCAACAAAAAATTGGCGACTCCGCTGGGGATCGCTTCTTGTCGACATGAGCTTATTATCCAAGAAATTGATCTAGGAACACACCCTTCAGTACTTTGAAGCTTGCATGCCTCAATGGCAAGTTTCTCACTTCCGGCGACAGGTATACATCAAATACCTTCGACCGAAAGATCTTGCATGGTGTTCGACGCCAAGTCCTTTATTCACACCACGTGAATTGTACTGAAGTACCTTGAGGGTCATTATCATTATCGGTGATTCCTCTCGCGCTTGTTAACAGTTTACATCGTTGACTGGTAATCAAGCGATGTCTTTCCATGTTCAACTTCAGAAAATTTCTCACGTGGATCGACTTGTACTTAGAGTGAATATCGAATGGGATTGAAGACCCCGGATCTAGTTTCATCCATCTGGGCTGCGATATATATTCAGGAAAAATAAAGACATTGACATGTACAACATTGCAGCAGATAATCATCCTACCAAAAGGATGATGATTTCATCAAAATCATCAGTCTACCATCAGACGATTGTCTGTTCTATGTACAGAAAAATGAATTTATAAAGCTGAGCATGGGAATGCCCGCCTCAGCTAGATCATGAAAGCAGTATGAAAAATAATGTATTGTATTGTATCTTATTACAGGTCTCCTCCCAGCATTGGAAGAACTTCGGATCCTCCTAATAAAGCATTTCACCCGATAAACAAATTGGCGACTCCGCTGGGGACAGTATCTTGTTAGTTTATTTGTGTTTCTATTGCTATTCATTTCATAAACTCAAGAGTGCCGAATCGAACTGCATTTGCCATTTACAAATGCAAAGTAGAGATCAGCTACTCTAGTCCACTCACTGGGCCTGTTTATGATGTGAACAACTGATCCATAAGTGCTCTAACAGCCCTTTGTGATAGATCTTAGTCCTCCTTTAAATCATCCTTCTAATTGTACCTAATTGATAGCTTTTATCCGGCCAAAAAACTGTAGATTAAACTGCAAACCGTGACCCAGAACCCAGAAACAACTCTCGTTTCTGTTTCAGCGCAGACTCTGTGAAGAGGTTTTGCATTTCAACGCAGGTCCCGTGAAGGCTACCTGCACTGAAGTTCAGTTTCTCTGTGCTGAGGGTGCGCTGATCAGTCTTTGCCTTGTGCAGCTGTGGTTATCTGTTTCTTTTGGCTCAGTTTTCTCTCTGTTTTTTGCAGCTTGTTATCAGTCAGTGTACCTATCTGAAACCCCTTTTCTTTCCCTCAATTCCACCTCGGTTGTATAAAGAAACTGTATTTGTTCTTTGTGTATTTGTTACATCATTTGCAGTTTCCCATTACAAAAGTAAACTAGTCATACTGTCGCCCTTAGATCTAGACCTGTCGTAAGTGTCGTTTTGATCTTAGGAGTGAGTTTATTTGCTGTTCACAGTTGATTTAGCTTTTACTTTTGTCTTTTGGTTTGAATTTATGCATTTCAAGTGTTGAAACAAGTAAATCATAAAGTGTCGTAATCATATTTTTGATTTCGAAAAAGGAACTTGTTTATGTTTTTCACTTGAAATCGAATTCAAATTTGTACAACAACTTTCTTTTTAGGCATCAATATTAAGAAAGTGAAAACAAATACATGCATATGTGCATTTTCATTTTGACAGTTTGTATGTTGATTTAGGAAAAGTGCATTACATTGTGATCTATGCTCTTTGAGAAAAGATGGTGTCTTTCTTTTCCCCTTGTAGCTAGGATTTTCATTGTTGAAAAGATATAAAAGCTTGCTTATCATCTTTAGGCTGCATTTAGGAATTGTATCATACATCTCGTGGTGATCCAAAAAGGCAAACTTCTAAGAAAGATCAACCTAAAATAAATTGAATGAACTTAACAACGCTTTGTAACATAACGCACAACATAGAGGTCTAGGCTAGAGACGTGTTCCGACGTCGTAAAACCTGGTCACTGGTCGCCTCACTGATGGTTGGGTGATTCCTCCTAAGAGACGATAAGTGCCAGTATGGATTGTGCTCCCATGTACCGTCGCGTATATATTGGGAGACCCCTATAGGAATAAAACCTTTATCCATAGGAAGCCGTGTCGGCCGCCCTACTGATCGCAATGCACTGAACACAGCATTCGGGAAGATTGACCGCCCATACCCTAAAAAGTATTCTGCGGTTTTGTGAAAAGTTTGGCACACCCTCTACATAGAACTCCAGAGCAGTTCCTTTTGGCCTTTTTCATACTTTATAACGGAAAAATTTCATCCAAGCATTTGTCACTTCGGGCTCGTTAAAACATCGAAGGAGACTAGAGTCATCTTTAGCTTTTTCTCGACTCTTCAAAATTGAAAAAGCAAGTTGTGTCTAAAGCGTCTAAAAATTCATTTAATTCGGAAACACACTTTCCCCTTTTGTATTTTGGTTGATCGAGTAATCCGCAATCGTGGAAGAAAGTCAATTGAAACCCCGTCATTCGTGGAGGCTTACGAGTCAACTGTATTTTTCTCCGGAATCGAAAACAGTACGGACAAAGCGAACTCGTTTAACTGGTTCGAAATCTCCTATAAAAGTTAGAACAAGTGTTCCAACAACATCCGAGATTCTGGTTACTCCAAACATTTCTGGAAACCCTGCCTCTACAGAAGAAGTTCAACAGCCACAGAGGGACAGTGATACTGATCCTAGTCTGAGAGTAAGCACTTGTGTTACTGAACCAGTTCCATCAGCAACCGGTTCGGAGAGTCTTGCTCCTCAAACATCTGTCGTTGTCGATTCAACCCCTTCTTCGGCACCAAAAATATTTTACGGGCCTGACAGTCTTCCCCTTCCACCTGGTTTGATTGCGATAGAGGAAATTATAGAAGATCCGCAAGCAAGTACTCCAACACAGTTTGGGGTCGGGGTCACTCTATTTCCTTCGACATCAAAAGTTAGTCTACCACCAGTGGAAGTTCCTGTAGAATCGCTAGGTGATCTTTTGGATAGACTCAAAATGTATGAACAACCGTCAACATCTAGGACTGTGTCGAATGACACAGCGACAACAGAACTCCCTGTCGTTACTCTGACAATGTTTGTCGGCGTATCATCTGTCCCGACTAGCTCACAACCGCTAGAAGGAGTCCATCTAGGGACTATTTCGACAGTGTGGTCCATTCCTGTTTGTTCCTCTGGAATAATATCCGGCAACTCTTATGTTGAGACTCGAAAAATTGATCCATTTGGAGGTCAATTTGGGCAATCCAGTCCCTAAGGCCAAACAATCCCCTTGAGTTCCGGGTTACCACCGTATGGGGGGCAGTATGCCCTTTCATTACCCCCTCCAGGAGGATATCCATACGGGAATTCTCAACAGTATTCAGGTTATACTGGAGTTACGACAAGTGGTTGGGTACCTATACTACCCCAACAACCAAGAGTTGTGTATTCTATGCAACAATGTGCACCTATGTCGAACATCCCGACAACACCAGCTATTGTAACAGTGTCACAAGTTCAAACGATGCCTGTTGTATGTCAACCTCAGATTTCTCAGGTTGTAATGCAACATCACCTTGACCCTGTGACTCAACCACAATCGCCAACTGGTGGGGCGACATAGGTCCAAACGGGTACAATTACCCCACATCTTGGTCCGACGGTTAGTATAGCACAAAAGAACATGGCTTCACAACCGTGGCTGGTGCAATACCAACAACCACAATTCCAACAAGTGTACCAAGGTTCTGAGCAGCAGATCTTTGCGAACAGTGGACAACCGTACATTCAAAACAGTCAGAATCAACCACTTTACGGTGGTCATGTCCACCAACTGTATCGGTCATACCAGCATCAACTACATTATGCTGGTATGCAAAGGCCAATTGCTCAGGCGATTCCATCGTATCCTGGGTATGTTCCACCTAACCTGAATCAACAGTTACCATTCGTGGCAACTTTAGAGTTACCCAATTTACACCGGTTAACAAACGATCCAATTGCTTACGCCCCTTGGTGGCCAGCGATTCCTCACAAACTTCCTTCAGATATTCCTAAATTTAATGGAAATCTAGGTGAGGACCCATCGAATCACGTGATAACATTTCATCTGTGGTGTTCATCAAACACCCTAAACGATGATTCGATAATGCTTCGCCTTTTTCAAAGGACGTTAACGGGTCCAGCGGCAAAATGGTATATTAGATTGCCTAGAGCTTTGTTCGACAATTTCAGCACCTTAGCCATGACTTTCTTAACCCATTTTCAATTACCGATAAGGTATGAAACGAGAACGGAAATCTTAACCAACTTCAAACAGACAACGGCCACTCACATATCTGATCATATACATGAGTGGCGACGTCGTCGTAGGATGGTAAAAACATACATTCCCGATCAGCTATTAGCTGAATGGTTTATCAAGTTGTTACTTCCTGCCATAACGGAAGATGTGGCAAAGGGGGGAGTCATAACGGAAGAGCAAGTTATTGCTCGTGCGCAATATCTAGACTTGGTCTATACTCAGTCTGGCACGCTCTACGACAAAATACTTGATGCCCCTAGATTAGAATTCTCAATTCCTCCTCCTCCTAAATCAAACAATGACTCTCATGCCGGCGATGGTGTGATTGGCACAACAAACGTGAAATCGACAAAGGCTGCCTCCAAGAAAGCCCGTAATATTTCAGATCAAAATGCAAAAGACGAAATTTTTGCTTCAGAAGTAAATGCCGTATCAGCAGATAAGGGCAAAGAAACCAAACAACCAGGAAGCAAGAAGAAACAAAGCAAAGGGAAGAAGAAGAAACAAGGAGAGTCATCTCCTGAAAGAACTTCTTCAAACCCTCCTGGAGATAGGAAACCCCCTTTTGGGTGTCAGATATGTGATGAGAATCATTGGACGAGAGAATGTCCATACAAAGCTGAGCTTAAAAGATTTTTTAAGAGTTCACAAACCTCAGCTGTGTTAACTGACCCGTTTCCAAATCCAGGCACAAATCTGGTTGATAGTGGAAATGCTTCCCCGTCGCAAGTGCTAATGTTGTCGATTTCCAAGCAACAAAATGATGCTTTGATTTCGACAAGGAACAAAGATTACGAGAATCCGCAGCTGTCGAACGACAAAGGTAAAGATCAACCAAGTAGTTCGACAACAACTTCGACAGAAGTTGTACCACCCATCATTCCTGAATTAACGATAAAACCTTCAAAGGGAGTAGTCCACAAGTCGACATTTAATCCTCACGCTAGAGCAGCGCAGCATTATAACATAGTAGAAGATTTGGCCCAATCGCCATCCGCTATGTCGACTCTTGAAGTACTGCAAAATTGTCCATCCCAAAGGCAGGCTTTGTTATCAGCCATTGGTGGGGTTGATCCTAAGGATTCCAATCTTGTATCCTTTGACCACAAAGGGTACGATCCTCAGTACCCAGCTCAACTAGCTTTCCTTATTCAAGTGAAAGCCCTCAACAAAACTGTTCATCGAACAATTATTGATGAGGCGGCATCTACATGTATTATGTCGATGAGTTGTTGGAAAACTTTAGGATCTCCAACCTTGTCGCGATCTTCGACGACATTAAAAGAATTCGACGGAAGGACATATACCCCATATGGTATCCTAAATAACTTGAAGGTTGAACTAGGGGTAAAAACAGTAGAAATAGATGTTGAAGTCATCGATGGGAATCTTGATTACAACATCCTACTAGGAAGACCATGGATCTATGCCACGGTAGTTGTTGTGTCGACCTATTTTAGAAAGATTGCATTTCCCTTTCAAGGAGGGATTACAATCGTCGACCAACAAAACTTCCTCCCCAATGGTTCACAAGTTACAGGAAGCATTCCCATGATCCATGGAAGCCCCCATTCGCTTCAGAATATCGGAGTAGGCCTACTGAAAGATCCTATATTGATGGGAACTTTCGCTCTTCCACCTCCAATTGATTTGGCGGAAGTAGCATCGATAGGTACTTGCAATATGATAACTTCCACGAAGATCTCAGAAGACGATATCAACATGGATCATGCAATGGTTTTTCCCCCAAGCCCAATAGAAATATCGTAGCAATCAATGATTCGAGCATGGGAGGTGAACCCAAATCAACGCTCATCAAGCGTTTGGGTAGATAGGTCTAGAGAATATGGTACCCCTTTAGATCCTTGGTCGAGAGTGCATGGAACCGATGAAGGAATTCTACAATCAATGTTGATTTAGGGGGCACCATGGAATGATTGCCACCATTGTTCCCTTCTTCCAGATTATGAAGAAGATACTCAAGATGACCTTTATCACCCTTCAGTCTTTGAATTCCTATCAAATACTGTAAATACGGTGGATTCCGAGCGAAACTTATCCAATATTGAAGAGACTATAGCCAGAAATATCTCGACTAAAATGAATGTTGTAGAGAATATTTATGTCGGCAAAGGTTGTTCTCCTTCAGAACTGGAAATATATAACGCTCTTTTTCGCGAGTTCAGAGATGTCTTTGCTTGGTCATATGATGAAATTCCAGGCATTGACTCGAGTATCGTTGAACACGAAATTAAGATGTATCCAGATGTCAAACCGGTACGACAACGGCTCAGGCAGGTGCACCCCAAGAAAGTCGCTGCCATTAAGGCAGAAGTTGAAAAACTTCTCCATGCTAGTTTCATCTACCCGGTTCCTCTAACCGATTGGGTATCGAATATTGTCCCTGTTATGAAGAAACAAGGGACAATTAGAGTGTGTGTCGATTATAGGGACGTAAACCAAGCTTGTCCAAAAGACAACTACCCTACACCCTTCATCGACCAGATAATTGATGAATGCGCCGGATGTGAAATCTTTTCATTCATGGATGGATTTTCCGGGTATAATCAAATAAATATCCGCCCACAGGACCAGTCAAAGACTGCATTCATTTGTCCATGGGGCACATTCACATATCGCAAATTACCCTTTGGTTTAAAGAACGCAGGGGCGACGTTTCAGAGGGCAATGAGTTATGCCTTCCATGACATCAAGAACATCGTTCAACCATACCTCGACGACCTTCCGGCTCATTCGCGAAAGCGGACTGACCATCCACAGCATTTAAGAGCGATATTTCTACGTTACCGACACTACAAGATAAGACTCAATCCGCACAAAAGTGTATTTTGTGTCAGTTCTGGTTGTTTACTTGGCTTTGTAGTCTCCAAGGATGGGATTCGTCTTGACCCTTGGAAGGTCCAGGCAATCATCAATTTGCCTCCACCTTCGAATTTGCTTCAGATTCAGAAACTCCAAGGGAAAGAAAACTTTCTGAGGAGGTTCATTCCAAATTACGCAGAACTTGCTAAAGGTTATACACGTCTTTTGAAAAAGGAGGTGCCCTTCGTTTGGGATCAGGTTGCGCAAGCTTCCTTTGATGCTTTAAAGGATTCCTTAATAAAAGCATCATTAATGTATGCCCCCGATTATCAAAGAGATTTTAACCTATATCTGGCTGCAGCAGATACAACCATCACAATGGTCTTAGTTCAAGAAGTCGATGGAATTGAACACCCTATATATTATTTAAGTAGAAACTTAAATGATACAGAAAGAAAATATTCTTATGTAGAAAAACTAGCGCTTGCAGCTGTTCAAGCGATACAAAGGTTTCGACATTATGTCCTCTTTCGGAAAACTACCATTCTGTCAGATTGCAACCCCATGACTTATATATTGTCGCGACAGTTGCTGGGGGGTAAATATTCAAAATGGATAGCAATCCTTCAAAAGTTTGATCTGGAATTTGTAAAATCCAAATCAAAGAAAGCTCTAGTTTTCGCAGAATTATTGTGCGATCTCCCATTGTCGTCCAATGATGAAACATCCGAAGAATCAATCGTGGACGAGAATTTGTTTCTAATATCTACAAGCAATGAGTGGTATGGAGATATAATAATTTATCTCCAAACCCAAAAGTTCAGGCCTAACACCTCTCACTCTGAAAAAAACGTATACGATACCAAGCAAAAGACTACATGATCGTCGGTGATACGCTTTACCGTCGTGGTATCGATACAGTTCTGAGGAGGTGCCTCACCCATGAGGAGGCCGAAAAAGCCCTGAATGAGTGTCATTCAGGCGCGTGTGGGAGGCATCAATCTCGATATGCTACAACACAAAAAATCTTACGAGCAAGATACTTCTAGCCAACCATGTTCAAAGACTGCATAACCGCAGTTAGAAGTTGCCATGCTTATCAAATTTTTGATAGCAAAACCAGAAAACCACCCGCACCTTTACAGCCAATAGTAGCTGTTGGGCCTTTCGCCAAATGGGGCATCGATTTCATGACATGTAACCCCACCTCGACCGGGGGGCATGGGTATATTATAGTCACCGTTGACTATTTTACCAAATGGGTCGAGGCGATGCCTACATTAGATAACACTGGTGAAACAACTACCCTTTTCTTTTTCAATCATGTAGTCGCCAGATTCGGCGTACCACAGGCTATAGTTACGGATCATGGATCGCGTTTTCGCAATCACGTGATGGTTGAATTAGCTACCAAGCTAGGGCTATCTCATGACAGCTCTACTCCGTATTATCCGCAAGCCAACGGACAAGTTGAAGCGATCAACAAGGTCCTGAAGCGTATGTTGCAAAGGATGATCGGGGTTCACAAAAGAAGATGGCACCTAATCCTGTACTCAGCCTTGTGGGCTTGCCGAACATCGATAAGGAATGCGACCGGGTTCACACCTTTCCAACTGGTATATGGCCTAGAAGCAGTCTTACCAGTCGAGTGCGAAATCTCGTCTCTTAAACTCGCGATCGATCTCCTCCCCAGAACTTCAGAAGAAGAGGCCCGTTTCTTGGAATTAATCCAATTGGATGAAACCCGTCGTGATGCCGCTTTGGCTAACGAAGCCCATAAGAAACGAGTCAAGGCGCAGTTTGACAAAAATGTCAAACCCCGTGTCTTCTCAGAAGGTGACTTGGTCTTGCTTTACGACCAAGAATCCGATAAATTGGGAGCAGGTAAATTTAATTCTTTATGGATGGGCCCCTATATTGTTAAACGAGTGTTAGCAAAAGGAGCCTACGAGTTAATGGATTATGATGGAATTCCACTGGCGCAACCTCATAATGGGTTGTACCTCAAGCGTTACTATGCTTAAATAGTGACCAATATGTTATCGAGCAGTTTTAGCTCATAGTTCATGCTCGTTAAAAAATAAACATAAGATCGAGAAAGTGTTTCAATCCATGTTTAAGATCGTTAAAAAATGAACTATCCTCTGGTAAATAACCACCGTGAATGTAACATTATCAGCCATTAAAGCCTTGGTCGTGTTTGCACCGTCACCTCCACTTTTCCATTGGCTGATCATTCACCTCCATTTGATTGTTTACCCATTTTGAGGAACAGCTGCGAAGAGTGATTTCAATAGCCATCCTTGTGACACTGCCGTGATTGGAAAATTCCAACCCTTACCTGGAATCAGCTGCTACCCGTTTTATCACTTGTTCCTCAAAAGACGAGTCTTCTTTAAGCTCTTTTCATCTGACTCGTAAAATATGAAAAGATTGCTGAGTTTTGGCCTTCCAGCTCGTTAAAGCGACCGGAAGTGCTATCCCTCCTCTCGATTTTAATCTTTTTGGACCTGAGGGATTATTGCACAAAAAGATCGAGCGCTTGTTTTGTTCGGCTCGTTAAGACTGTCGAAAATTCATCCCTTCTGTATTGTTTTATACTTTTTTGGACTTAAGGGATTAGATGACGAAAAAGGAACTTTGGAGTTATCTTTACGTACCTTTTCAGACTCTCTAAAATTGAAAAGGACCGAGTTATCTTTGTCGTTAGACTCGTTAAAAAGCATTAATAGCGACAAACTTGTCTTTAGACGAGAACGAGTTTCACTATCGCTAGACTCGTTAAAACATAGCAATGGGTTTGCCCGAAGGGAAAATTATAGAACAAGCATATGTTATCCTCCTCAAGCTTGACAAAAATAAAGAGGTACTGGTCAGAAATGACTGGGGAAAAATTGGGAAGAAAATCAAAATACTTTTATTGGTAGCAAGTCGATCTTGAACATGACACTTCCACTTTGTGCCTGAGTCGGGTTGGGTTGTTTCATTCACCGGTCACATCACCATGGTCTCGCCAATACCATCCACCTTTGGGGTAAATGCTACCGACCCATCACACAAGTGTCGCCGATATGTTCAAGAGAAGTCAACCGTGTCCCATCCACTACCGTACATTATCCTTCATCCTTTCATGACTGCCGCCCTGAACCATATATCATCAGATCGTTTTCACCTCCATCAAAATCATTTGCTCCCTTCCGTGTCACTGATGTGGGATAAATTAAGGCCCTCCTTTGACGGATTGCTTCTTGTCGACATCAGCTCATTATCCAAGAAGTTGATCTAGGAACACACCCTTCAGTACTTTGAAGCTTGCATGCCTCAATGGCAAGTTTCTCACTTCCGGTGACAGGTATACATCAATGACCTTCGACCGAAAGATCTTGCGTGGTGTTCGACGCCAAGTCCTTTATTCACACCACGTGAATTGTACTGCAGTACCTTGAGGGTCATTATCATTATCGGTGATTCCTCTCGCGCTTGTTAACAGTTTACATCATTGACTGGTAATCAAGCGATGTCTTTCCATGTTCGACTTCAGAACATTTCTCACATGGATCGACTTGTACTTAGAGTCAAGATCGAACGGGATTGAAGACCCCGGATCTAGTTTCACCCATCCGGGCTGTGATATATATTCAAGAAAAATAAAGACATTGACATGTACAACATTGCAGCAGATAATCATCCTACCAAAAGGATGATGATTTCATCAAAATCATCAGTCTACCATCAGACAATTGTCTATTCTATGTACAGAAAAATGAATTTATAAAGCTGAGCATGGGAATGCCTGCCTCAACTAGATCATGAAAGTAGTATGAAAAATAATGTATTGTATTGTATTTTATTACAGGTCTTCTCCCAGCATTGGAAGAACTTCGGATCCTCCTAATAAAGCATTTCACCCAATAAACGGCCTCATACTTTAGGGGGCAACTGTTATAGAAATTTTTGTGCCTTACAGCATTGAGCATGAAATGTCCATAATCCAAGGGATCCAAAGTCCCTAAAAGAATTGTTCCTAACCCTAAAGGAACAAGGTCAACCAATGACAGCTTCTCCCAGAAGTTCTCCACCAAAACCAACTTAGAAACAGTCAATTCAGGATCAATTCAGAGGCTCCACTAGCTGTCTGCGCTGAAATGCAGAGGTTACACTGGCTAGGTGCACTGCAACGCAGGTGGAAGCACTACCAGGGTGCACTGAGCAGGAAATGACAAATGGCAAGCTCATTCAACGAGTTGGAAAGACCCTGGAAGCTTCCAGAATCTTCTCCAATGACACTTGCCTTAATGAATTCGACTAGTGATGAGTAAGAGGTTCTCAACCTCCAAGTGGAAGCAAGAACTGACAGAGAGAAGCCACAAGTCAAAACATAAGCTGACTCATCCTCTCTGCTTACATCTATATATGGATCTCTCACCTAGAGGTTCAGTAGGTTGGAATTTTGTACTTTGCAGAGAATTGTTGTTGGTTTGAGATTGAGATTAGTACATTGGGTGATTTATGATTTGTTGGAGGAGAGGAAGGGATTCCTTTGCTGGGAGGTAGATGTTGGATCGGGACTTACTTGGTTGTATCTCCTCTTGAACTTTATTATCATATCAATAAAGCTATTTGAGTTTCTCCCATATTCTTGTATACCAATGATGTTTTGTTATATTTGCATATTTAGTTTATATCTGATCCTAAACTAGTTATGAATGTGAATCTATATCTTTTGTGTAGTTTTCCTCTCTTGTGATTTTGCAGGAACTGGGTGCAGCTGGACCAGTGAAAGAGCAGGCAGCGGGAAGCAAACAAAAGAGAGAGTGATTGGATCGACAAACTAGCAGAAGAAACCGGTTAGTTACATCCTTCTTTCTCTATTTACATCTCATAAAGAAGAATACTCAGATAGTTTTCCTTGTTTGTTGCTAAGGCACTATAACACCTTAGAGTGGGATAGGGGCATTCCGAATTGGATACTTTTCCCAACAACACTTCTCCATTTCAGTCTCATCGTATTCATTTTCCAACTTCGAATCTGCCACTTCGAGCAGACTCGCATGGGCGTATAGCTCCCACACCCAGTCCACCAAAAACAGTCGTTAAGCGTCCATGGATAGGTCCAGGGCTTTCCTCCCGCACGCCATTTCCAACAAAAGAACACCAAAGCTGAACATATCCGAGCTTGAATGGTCTTGAATAAAATGGTCTTGAATGAAATTCCCCGTAGCTGCTGAAAAGCCAACGAACATCTTCTCTTCCAGAACTATCTGCCCATTCCAATAGCCGGCAGCCTTGCTTCCAATCCCAAGGCGATTTCGATCACCGGAGCCTTTGGGAGACCAGTTCCCCTTCCGAAAGAAACGAAGAGAACCAACGAAGGTGGCTGCTTATCTAACCGGCAATCCGCCCCTCCATCTTCGACAGGTTTGTCATTTTGTAACCATCCTGATCGAACGGTTGAAACTTTTGCAATCGTCTAACATACGATCCTATGGCGTACGAGGATGACAAGTGGGCAGAGAGGGGAGTTCATTTAAGAAATCACTTTAAGAAATCATTTAAGAGAGGGGAGAAAAGTTACTTTAAGAAATCAAAGTTGTACTCACACAATCTAGTCTTTTTTATAAAAAAAATTATATATTCAACGTAAGTATTTTTTATTAAAAGATATATGTTCCTCTCTAAAATTCTAATAATATACTTTTTAAAGCTATAGAATTATATAATTTTAATATTACAACTCGTCACTTTTATAGTTACGTGGGAAAAATATTTTGTATTCACTTTTAAAGCCACAAATCAAATCTTCCATTGTCTATCTTAAATAACATAATTTTAAATTAGCTTGTAAGAGACAAAAAAAGCGATTGTCATAGTAATTTTTTAAATATTTCAAACACTTAAATATAAATTATTTGACCATTATAATTATATAAATATATATATATATATATATATATAGACTTACTTTTTCTCCCAGCTTTTAGATAGATAAATTTTTTGATGTTGGTATGCTTAAGACTAAACTTATCTGGAAAAATAGGAGAAACAAAGGAGCTATAATCCTCGCATGTTGGAAAGAATCTCTCTTTTTGGATAGTGGCTTGGAGTGGGTGATAGTTATAATCATCACCCTATTTTCCTTCAACTTAAAAGGGGACTAAAAAAGTCAACATCCCCATTTAAATTCAATGTGGTTTGGATCAAGGATTAATCTCAAGGAGAGGAATACCATTGTTGATTACCTTTCCAAAACAAGTGCGTAGTTGGAATTGGGCTTATGGAAGATCTCAGAATAGGTCGATGAAACATTTTATGAGTTCTACCATAGGAATTTCATAGAAGACCTATAGGTGGAATATGCATAGGCTTCAGGACCCATCTTTGTACTCACTATTATTTAAGACACTTATGTTAGATCTTCTATCCTAGATGAAATGATCCTATCTTCTTAAAGTTTTTATTTTTATTCTTTTATGTTATTAAATGGTAATGTTGAACTGAAAGAGGCTTTATAGGCCCACTTTTTGTATTATTTTTAGATGGATAGCTATTTAAAACAACAATTTTTTATTGTACTCTATTGCAATTACAAAATGTATTTTTCAAACTTTTTAATTAAAATTATGATTTTTCCTTGAGGAAAAGGCGAGAGGGATACGAGGGGTGTGTGTGTATATGAAATAATATGAAAAATTTCATTTGTCATTTTGTGGTTAAGTGGCATGTTTAAACCGACGACTTAGATTATTCCTACCAAGATCTACAACGAAGGGACAATCCCCCCCTCCGCACTCTCGATGGTTAAAAAAAAGGCGGGGGGGGAATGGTTTTCGCCCAAACCACTTGAAGTGACATGGCAGATCTTGGAGAATTTCAAGGGGCCCCCTCCCGAAACCACTTACCACATGTACTCGCCACCCACCCAAAATACCATTATCTCTTGCCAACTATTTGTTGCCTCCACCTGCAGTGTTGTTACCTATCTTCTCATCTGCCACTCCACTCCCGCCATCTTTCCTGCCATGTCACCCCCCCCTCCATGTCGACTAGTCGTTCAATGTTCAAATATTTACTGCTAAATCCAATATTAAACGTTGTTGCATTTAAAGCTCCTGATATTTATATGTTTTCTCAATAAATTTCTCTCACCCCATAACGTTAAATTTTTCGTTGTGAAACCTATCCAACTGCTATAAAAACTCGTGGAAGCCTGCAATTCACTCATTTCACCACACCATTGATTCTGAAGATTGAAGATCGAGATGCCATCGACTGTCAACATTCTACAATAATGTTTCCTTTGTGAAGTCGACCAAATTTCACAAGGGTAACCTTGTTCTTTAGATTTCTTTTGATCAATCATTCTATGATACATTTTTCTGCCTTCCTATAGTTACATTTCCAAGATGCCGACACACAACGAAAAGGGGAAAGTTCTAGAGTAAAATTCCATGATTCCCCCTATCTTTGATTTAGATAAGTACCCTATAACCGACACCCAGTATAAAATTACCGAGACCCATTGTGAATTCGACCTTTACAAACTTCACAACTAGGCAAATATAAATTTCCTCGAAAAAAGTGATGATCTAAACATTTAGGAATCTCTTCTCCCTTAGTTTATTTTTCCCCAAACTCACTTTTTCCCTTAATTCTCCACTTGGCGCCATCTTCAATATTTTCCAAGCCAAAAAGTTGTTATTTCCCAAATGTACAAAATCAAATTCTCCATTTACCTTGAAAGTATTTATCGAGACCTGCAACTTGAATACCAAACCTCCAATCATCCTTTCTCAGTCGATGTATTGATGAAATTATACAAAAATTTGACTTTCCCTCAGAGAGCACAAATATTCAAATGTTTCCTTCCCGAAAATGTTGAATTACCCTGAACCAATCCCCCATACCCAGTCTCAATCTTCTAAGAAATGTCTAAAGAAGTAATTTTTATGGTAACCTGATTGCTTGGGTATTATAATGATCAATGGGTAGATGAAATAGTTGTGGGATTTTTGTCAATTTTTGTAGTTGACAAAAATCCATCCATTCTTTTCAATTATAGTCAATTTATGTCCAATACAATGCATGATCAATCTGTAAATTTCAAAGTTGAAGGTGTTTTCAAATATCAGTCGATATTGGTTTATCTTATGTTATTTCATCATTCAAACAGGTTCAAATTTCCTTTATAAAAGACAAAGAATGATGGAAATCCATTGACAGTGATTCACTGGACTTCTCTGGTCATAGATAATTTTCTACATACCTCATTATGGTTGCTTTGTAGTGATGTGATCTCGAGGATTTCACTAGAGATAAGGAAGTATTTTCACTTGTCAGAGCAATCAAAATTTTTTAACTGGCATTTATACTAGAATTATACTACAAGTACAATATATGGATCAGAGTTACCTCCTCACAGGTTACCAATGTTAGCAGTCAGAATATTTTCATTAGAATACACTAGACAAATGTTGAACATGGATGAGATGCACCTTGTGTCCAACAAAAATAAAGCATAGTTCAAGCTAAAGGCTCATATAGGTCCTTATACTATCAACAATGTAATTGCAACAAAGGAGGTGCAAGCTATTTTAAGTCAAATGAAATTTAAGCTTGGTTTCACTTGGTCTTATGATCCTTTAGGCGTCATTTCAAAACATAGATTAGAACAAAAGAGTAATTCCTTAACATACACCAAGGCCCAAAATTGAACAATATTCTAACCAAGATGGATGGAAAAAGGGAAGTTTACAATATGATGAAGAACAATTGATTAGTCAATCATCCATGCAGATGCCTATTCCCAAGGAAAAGGAGGTCAAAAGTGAGAGAGAGGCTATGTCCCCTATGAACTCTGAAACACAAGGTGCATAGTTTCTTATTTTTAAAACAAGAAAGAAGGATCCAAACAATACTAAAAAACCAAACCCTCAAGTTGATCCATAGGTGATTACTATCCAAGATGAATCTCCAAAAGAAAGGGATACACAACAACCACCCATAGTATTTTTGACAGGAACTCCTTGCACTCCTTCTCCTCAAGCAGAAGAAAAAAATTAGTTACCTACTTTGGAAACAACAATTCAGTCTCCATTATCATCTAGTTCTCAAATTTCAACAAAGTATATTTTCAGGGTACAAGGAGATAAAGTTGAAAAATGAAGATTCAAAGGCTTCAACTTACTAATAATTTTGGAAGCAGACAATGAAAATACAACATAGGTTTCTCTCTAAATTCGACTCAGAGAAAGGACGGTTCCAAATGGCCTTCATAGAACCTTTAATGCCAACTCCTAGGAGTGTTGGAGACTACAAAGCCTCCATTTTCTAAATCGATACAAATAAGATACATGAAATCAATCAAATCAATTTACATAAGTAAATAGGGGACACAATATTTTGAACAATCACTAGTTCAGCCGTGATTGCCTTGAAATTATAGTCACCTTTGAACAACATGTCTTCTTAGTTGAACATTGAGCAGATGTCCTCATTTGCTAAATACAACAGAATCAAAACTCTAGAAAATTTCATAATAAAGCTAGGACATGACCCTGATAATATCAAGGTGGCATAAGAGATTATAAAGAGAAAAGAGTCAGATGTTCAAGCATTAAGAAATCAATTGAAGCTACCATCCCTAGAAAATCCTCAAGCAAAAGAAGTTTCTAGCATAGATATGGAAAAGGAAAAATTATTTACAATAGTTGTTAAGAAGAATGCACAAATACAGAAAATGGACCAAGACATGGAAACATTGTTAAGAGAAAAAGAAAAGTCGGAAGAAGTAGGGACATATACATCAGGCAAAGGTACAACAACAGAGACTTATCAAAAGGAAACATCTCCATATTCTACAGAAACACTTATTTAAGGTTTGGAAGAATTATCATCAGTTAAGGCAGAGAAAGAGAAGTTATCATCAACATTCATTTGAATGGAGGAGAATAAAATTAATGTTGATAATGGCTATTTAGCAAAAGTACAGAAGAACTTCAAGTTGATTCAACAAATTCAGAAATTAGAGGACTAGTCTTTCCCATCCAAATGTTGCTTGAGGCCAAAACTAATATTTTGTAGAATATAAATGCTAATATAATAGATATTTGGCCATCAATTGAAATAATTTTGAGCAGGAATAAAATTCAAAGAGTTAAGAAAACAACACAAAATACTAAAGTAGATTGGAGCATAGACCAGAAGCGGCACAAAGGATTATTAAGATGTTAAACTCCAAGACCAAGGATGAATTAGGGGACCTAAACATTCCAAATAGGACAACAAAAGTAATGGATGTTAAAAGAGTTTTAACAAAAAATAATTTGATGATACAACTAGAGAAAAATGTGAAGAGCTTGAGTTGCAAGTTAGAAGATTCAACAAAAAGTTCACACTATTGCAAGAAAAGGGTCTACCTACTCTGAGGAATTCTAATGGAAAATTGATTCAATTAGAAAACTACTAAGAACAACTATGTAACATAGCTGTTGATGCTTCAAAGTTTGCAAAGGCCAAAGGAGTCATAAGTGGATAAGCATTTGTAGAAGGCCTACTGTTTGATTTAAATTTAAATATTCAACATGAGATTATCACCTTTTTGTCAACAAGCCAACTTTTGACATTTACACCGAAGTGGATGAAAGTTTTAGAGACATGATAAATTTTCTATCCAAAATGAAGAAAGGCGGAACTGGTTGTTGGTATTTATTGAGTAAGTACATCTAAAGCCTTGAAATTTCAGCAGTAGAGAGATAATGCTTGCAGCAAAACAACCACAGTTTGCACCAGATTCCTTCAAAGCCGCAACAACATAGTGAATTTTACTATACTTTCCTAATATTCTTCTTCTATATCTGAAATATGCATGTTTTTAAAAGATATTATTTTGTAAATATATTTATTTTGAATTCCGATATGAGATGTAAAAGGTTTATATAAATACTTAGTAAAAGGACTTAGAAAAATTTGGAACTTGTATGAGGAAAGGGGTTATATTATTATAAGTTATGCATGCACTGAAGGGATAATTTTGCAATAATACAGATAGCCTTGTTCCAGGATTCCTGTGTCAAATAATTGGTGATGTGCTTTTCTCATTTGAATTTGTTTAATCTCTCAGTTTTCATATGTTTTCTCTGTTTACCGTTTCAAGAAAATTAAGGGTCGAACCTACTACATGTACTTTACTCTATCTTGTAAACAATATTAATGTTTTCTTTATGATTTTAAGGATATAATTCATCTCATCATGCTCTATATTTAATTTAACCTAAATCGTTTTCATCTTCCCACTCCGCAGAAATTTTATAAGATCCAAAAGTTTGCATATCCTACCCTGTTACAACTACTCTTTTATTTTGTTATTGGGCACCCAAAGTTTTGTGACTTGCAAGTGATTTTCTGGTTCCCACTGGGTTCCTCTCCATAGCCTTGGGGAATTACAATGATAACGTTATGACAACCATACTAAGGATTTGATTTAGATATTTCCTGGTGAATCTTGGTTTTCAAGCTTCAATACTTTCCATGTAAGTGACAGTGAAAAATAAATTAAAGGTTGAATTATTCACTCAAAATATATGAATACCACTACCTTGTGAATACCACCATACTATCAATAATCCATTTAGAATATCTATATCCTATAAATATCTACACTAGATCCCATTTGGATCCTAACCCACCTAGAATTGTAAATAATCCTGAGAAACTTATCAGGAAAAAGAATTTTACTAAGAGTCAAGCAAGCAATTGATACATGAGAAGATTGGGAGGAGAGAAGCGAATGCGACTATGGTTACAGTTTTCAGAAGAGGTTTTTCTCCATGGATGGGCACAGAGGAGGGAGCTCCACTCCCTCCTACAAGGAGGCAGTGGCCAATAAGGGCAAGAAAGCTCTAGAAAAGGGCAGAGGTAATGCTGAGGAAGGAAGCAGAATCAGGGAAGAGGAACTAGAAAGTACCAAATCGAAGGAAAATTATGGCACAGAAGACAAGGAGGAAAATTACAAAAAACAAGAAACAAAAGGCAAAAATCAGAAGGGACCATGTAAACCCAAAGTTGAAATCACTCTTAGAGTAGTATTAAATGATCCAGCGTCACAGGAGCACAGGGATCACATGAGGACTTATGCAATCATATGTAAATTCATGGGTTTGTGGCGTAATGAAAAAGCATTACAAACATGGATCAGATACCACTGAAAGCCTAAAGGAAACATTGATCTTAATATGGGGTCCAAGGGATTCTTCACTGTGGTGTTCACTAACATTGAAGATAAATACATAGTGTTTGAAGGCGGACCCTTACTTCTATGCAATAGCAAGGTTATATATGCGGCCATGGGTGATGAACTTCATACCGAAGTGGGAAACTTTTACTTCAGTCTTGGTTTGGGTAAGACTCTATTCTCTACCTCTTCATTATTGGCAGACATAATCGCCTGCTGCCATAGGCAATAAATTAGGACAGTTTTTCAAATCTTCTGAAGCCACTAGGATGGGAAAGTATACCTCCTTTGCAAGGATATGTGTGGAGATGGATCTATCTAGAGCTCTTCCGGATGAGGTTATCTTGGAGTTTTTTGATGAGGAATGAGTGCAGATAGTAGACTATGAGCATATTCCATTTAGATGTCGTAAATGCCATGAACATGGGCACCTTCTAAGAGATTGCCCTCTTAGTAAAGTAGAAAACAAAAGCAAAACTAACACAATGAAAGACACATACAACTTTCACAAAGTAGTTCATAAAGGAAAAAGCGGCAAAAAAGGACCAAAGCAACATCAAAATGAAGGACAAAAGGTTAGTCAGAATCAGTTCCAAGCCCTTGAAGAGGATGAAGAAAAAGCAATAGAAGATCAAGTAATGAATGAAAGTTATGAGAAGAAGGAGAAAGAAGAAGATCATAACCAGACACAGGAAAAAGAAAAGCAAAAAGGAATCATGATGAGTGATTCAAAGTTGGAAATGGATCAAGAAATGACCCAGAGCGAGATGGAAATGGAGGAAAATGAGCTACAAGAGATTCTTGACAGAGAAAACTTAGATCTAGAAGGGTTCTTGATTTAGGGAACAACTGGCGGTGTAGAATCTCTACCACAAGAAGAGTTCAATCGAATACAACAGTTATTTTTATGGAAAACTCAGGAAAAGGATTTGGAGGGAGTAAACCACATTGAAAAATAGAGTAATGAAAGTGTGATAGTAAAAATGACTCCGAGGTTAGCACCAAGAAATCCAAGAAAAAAAGAGGCAGTAAAAAGAAGAATGAGTTATTGATGGAATGTGGAAAGCTTATGGTAAACTCAGGTAAGATGAAAGATCTAACCAGTTACTCCTTTACCAATCTTTAATTATGAATTTTACAACTTGGAATATTAGAGGTTTAGGCACAAAGAGAAAATAGAGAATGTTGAATAACAGAATGAAACAGGTAGCTCTGGATATAATTTTTGTCTAAGAAACGAAATGCTCCATTCAAAAGTTAAGACAAATCCATAGTAAATGGCTTAGTAGATTTGAGTTTCTAGAAGTTAAAGCAGAAAATACAGCAGGGGGTATTCTCACTCTCTGGAATCCCCAAAAAATTCAAATAATTGATGCAGAGGCATCGAGGAATTATTTATGAGTGATAATACAACCTGTAGGAGACAGAGACACTTATCTAGTCACAAATGTTTATGGCCCTCAACGGTTAGATGACAAACTCAGGTTTATAGAATCCTTGGTGGATCTCCGGGATAGACATGCAGGATTACCTTGGGTCATGGGTGGGGACTTCAACATGATTAGATCTCTCTCGGAGAAAAAAGGGGGTACAAGAGCTCTAAATAAAGATTCCTTAGCCTTCCAAATCTTTTCAAAAAACATGAAGCTTGTTGACATTGAGACTAACAATGGCCTCTGCACATGGAATAATAAAAGAGGAGGGGAATCACAGGTAGCCTCCAAGTTAGATAGATTCATGATCTCTGAGGATCTCATGCTTATAGACAAGGAAATAATAGCTATAATTCTGCCTTTTGGAGGCTCTGATCACTGGCCGGTTAAAATGGACATTAAAGGCATAGGTACCCCAAGAAATAGACCTTTCAGATTTGAAAATATTTGGCTTTCACACCCAGATTTCATTAGCAACATTGAAAAATTGTGGGCGGAAGATTTGCAGATTTATGGATCAACAATGTTCATGCTACACAAAAGATTAAAGCACATCAAGCTGAGGCTTAAATATTGGAACAAGAATGAATTTGGTAATATATTTGCAGGAAAGAAATCTATGGAAAATAAAATTCTCGAGCTCAACCAAGCTTTGACCAAGGAAGGCTTTGATAAGAACAAAAATGATAAAGTAGAGAAACATCATCAAGAATGGGAAAATTTGTGTAAACAAGAAGAATTTTGTTTGAGACGAAAATCAAGAGTTCAATGGCTAAAAGAAGGTGAGCGTAACACTAAATTTTCCATAAATCCACCATTGCAAATAGGAATCACAACAAGATCTCTTTGAGTAAGGATGAGGATGGGCAGACACATCATTCCCATAAGGAGATAGAAGCAGTGTTAGTGAAGCACTTTCGAGATATTGCCCAGGAAAACATTTTAGTAAGGGATCCTTTCATCAGAGGATTCACTAAACATATCCCTAAGTTGGTTTCCAGAGAGGATAATTATAATATAAATATACCTGTTAGTGAAAAGGAGGTCAGTGAGGTCCTCAAGGAAATGCAAAATTGTAAGGCTCTAGGTCTGAATGGATTCAATGTGGATTTATTCAAAGCTTGTTGGAATATTGTCAAAAAGTATTTTTTAAGGGTAGTGGAATATTCCAAGCTGAACAGGACTATATTAAAGGCACTCAATACCTCCTTTATCTCCCTAATTCTGAAGTAGGATAATTCTCAAACGCCAGAAAGGTATAGGCCCATTGCTTTATGCAATGTAGTTTACAAGATAATTTCCAAGGTCGTGGCCAATAGACTCAAACCTTTGCTGCCTGGTCTTGTTTTGGGTGAGCAATCTGGTTATGTCGAAGGCAGACAAATACTAGATAATATAATTCAATCTCACGAGGTGGTTCACTTGTTAACTAGTAAAAGGAAAGCAGTTATGATCATGCAAATGGACATTGCCAAAGCTTATGATAAAGTGAACTAGACATATATCAAGAAAGTGATTTCCATGTTTGGTTTTGATCACAATTGGATCAGATGGGTCATGGCCCTGGTGACTTCCTCTAGCTTTTCAGTTTTAGTTAATGGCTCTCCCTCTGAAATGTTTCTCCCTTCTAGAGGACTTAGATAGGGAGATCCGCTCTCTCCTTTTCTCTTCATCCTCATGATGGAAGGGTTGGGTCAGTCCATTAAGCATGTTAGAGTAACGAGAAAATTCAAGGACTCCAGCTATCGGACAATGGTCAATTTCTGACTCATCAAAAATTTGTAGATGATACAATGTTACAAGGAATTCCCACAGTCAAGGAGGCTCTAGCTTACAAACAAATTTTGAATGACTTTTCTACGGAAATAGATATGGAAGTCAATCTTTCCAAATCTAAGATATTTTTCTTTAACACACATATAGCCATTGAGAGAAATGTCTCCAGAATTCTTGGCTTTCAAAGAGAATCCCTTCCCTCTAAGTATTTGGGAGTTCCTCTAATGAATAAACCCTTGCACAAGAGCCTTTGGAAACAGTTAATCATCAATATGCAAGATAAGGTCAAGAACTTGGCAATAAGGTCTTTAAATCTGGCAGGTAGACTAATTCTCACAAACGCAGTTCTCCAAGCTATCCCAATCTTTATGTTATAATCTCTCCCAGCTCCTAAAGGAGTCTTACAACAATTTAGAAATATACAAAGAGATTTTCTTTGGGGCAAGGAGGAAACATGGAAAAAATGGGCTTTAGTCTCATGGGAAAAGATATGTAAACCCAAGAACCAAGGGGGCCTCGGATTGGATGATATAGAGATTCTCAGTAATGTTCTAGGGGCCAAACTTTGGTGGCGATGGGTTAAGGATCCTAAGGCTCAATGGGAAAGCATATGGAAGGAAAAATATGCCAGTTCACGGAACTCTTCTCATATCATTCAAATGTCTGGAAACATGAATGGCTCTCCCACATGGAACAAGGCCTGGGAGAACAGAGGGGTGGTTCAAGAAAATAGTTTCTGGGAAATTAGAGATGGAGATCTAACACTATTTTGGGAGGAAAAATGGCAACAAGAACCAACACTATTGAAAAAGGAATTTTTGGGCCTCAAGCATGAGACAAACAACCTAGGACTAGTAAAGGTAAAGAACTTTTGGGTGCATTCTCACAATACAGGAAAATGGAGAATCTGGAGAAAAATAGATGGAAGAGACGATAGAATCCTCAATAGTAGAGCAAAGACCCTTAAAACAATGCTGGATCAAAGGATGATTTTAGTCATTGAAGGGAAAGATCAACTAAGATGGGGTAAAAATAAAGAGGGCAACTTCAACATTAAGGAAGCAAAAGGTATTCTTCTTGGGCTGGAATCCCAGGCTTCCGTTAAAATCTGGCTGAAGCTATGGAGGCACAAAGGCTGGACAAAGATCAAACTCTTTATGTGGCTGGTTCACCATAGGAAAATATTAAACTAGGATAATATTAGAAAGAGAGGCATGCTGGGACCCTCTAGATGCCAGTTTTGTGAAGCCCAAGAGGATACTATGGAACATCTTCTTAATAACTACATTTTCACCTCTAGGTTATGGGATATTTTCGCTACCATCTTTAATCAGTCTGATAGAGACAAAGAAAGTATCACTAATACCCTACACAATTGGAGGAATACTTTTTCAGATTATGAAATTCTTAACTCTGCCTGGGCTCTTGTGCCAAGTTTCATTATATGGAATGTATGGAAAGAAAGAAACAAAAGAATCTTCAAAGAAGAGAAGAATTCCTCTCTTTGCCTGTCGGAGTAGATCTTGAAACAACTTAAAGAGGCAGTTGGCACCACAGTAAGGGATCTCCCCAAAAATCCTCCCTCAGATGCTGAAGTGAGAATTCTCAGGTAGTTAGGCATGCAGGTGCTCATTCCACAAGGTCTAGAAAGGAAAGTAAACATATGGGAAATGGTTAAAGAATTTTGGAATCCTCCCCTGGAAGGTTCTCTGAAATATAACATAAATGGAGATTCAAAATGTAACCTGGGAATGTTAGGCTTTGGAGGAGTTCTTCAGGATGAAACAGAAAGCATTATGTCCCTCTTCCATGGGCATTTAGGAAAAACCACCAACAACATGGCAGAATTAATGGCCTTGCAGAAATGTTTAGAATTTATGAAATAGGAAAACTACCAAAATGTGATAATAGAAGCTAATTCAAAGTTAGTCATCAATGTGGCCAAAAGAATTAGTCATGGAATAGGACCACAAAAAGTTACAAAGCACTCAAGGTTAATACGTGTTATCCATAAAATATAGGTACATCTTCAGGGACTACGCACGCTTAGATTCAACCATGTTTGTAGAAAGGCCAACAAACTGGCAGACATTCTTGCCAACCAAGGTGTCATCTGTATGGATGGCAGAATTTCGATGGAATGGCTCGCAGTGTCTCAAATCAACCTAAAAGAGCTTTGTCATAACTAGGCAAAAGAGGAAAAGGAAGTGCATTGGCACAAAACTAAGGAAGCCAATTCGCAATGAGTAGATTTTTTTAGGCTTCACAATTTTTGGTAGATAGGTCAATGGCGGAAGGCTAGTCAAGGTCAGCCTCAGCAGCTATGGCAATCAAAACCCTAAAAAGCCCCGAAGCCCGAGGCAAGGTTTTCACAGTCCAAAGAAAGGTTGTGAGTATTAACAGAGGACATCTATTTTGGTGGCAACATTTCCCAATTTTCCAGTATTGGAACACTAAACTGCTTCATGAGTGGTTTTGGAGTGATCGCATCGCTTTCAAGTCGAAGGTGGTTTTTAAAATTTTGCAGCGATGCCATACAATGTATGACACGTGGATGAGGGCGATGCTTGAAAACCACCCTCATCGCACACTAAAGTTTGGTCACTTCAGGCGTGCGATATTCAGCTCCGCCGTCCGATTCAGCAGGGCCGATCAACGATCAGGATTGAGTGGGCAGTTTGGTGGTGTCAGGGGGTTAACCATCACGCTTCTTCATGGAGCGATATGTATCTCTGGAATTATATTAAAAAAGATGAATGGACGACATCGATTAAGAGATAGGTTAGATGTTTGTAGGCACGGTTACATGTGGGAAGGTTTCATTTACCACGTGATTCTTGTTGCTTATTTTTGTTTGAACTCGAAAGGGTTTGGCGGGAACTTTTTGGGGTTTGAGGACCTTGATTCAGATGGTCAACTTCTTATTTTTCTTTAATCCAATTAGTATGGTGGAAGTGTGTATATATTGTATAATATGATTGATTTAATCATATAGAAGGCACGACTCTTGCTTTAGAAAAAAAAAGAGAGTCAAGCAAGCAATAATCCATTTCCCAGAGTTAATTCTCTCCCCGAAAGTTTCATAACTATAGAGGATATTGAATTTAACATACGTTTTGAGCACAATATTTTCGGTACCAAGTCAGAAAGGTTTGTTCCTGAGACAATTTGTGATGAAAATATTTTGAAATCTTATATATCAACACATCAAGCTGTCATTCCAGATTCTGATGAAGATGTTATAAAATAGTTTAATAAAATTGAATATTTTGTGACTGAATTAAATCAGACTAGTCAGAAAAAATTTACTGATCAATCAATTTTCTCTTATTCTTCTGCCTCATCACCAACCCCTCTATCATTTTCTTTCATTACTACTATCCCAATTTCATCTATTATCCATATAACTATTATACCAACTCAGAAGAGTATAATCCCACCTTCTTTACCACCCTCAATATCCATATCAACTATAGTTTCATCTTCTTCGCATTCCCATTTACCAATCATGGCATCTCTTCATGGCCCCCTTGTCTTTTCTGGATAACTTCATGCCATGCCACATGATTATCAGAGTCGTATACCTAAATTTGATAGCACCGGCTAATCACAACATGAAAACACATAAACATAATGAATGATTATTTATATTTGGAAGAAGTTGACGAAGATGATGTGAAAATGAGACTTTTCGCACAAAGTCTGAAAAGAGAAGTTAGGAAATGGTTCAAGGTATTGGCAGCAACTACTTTTATATATCTCCCACAATTTCACCAAAGTTTCATCGCACGATGGGAAGTAAAAAAAATCCTCTCCAAATCTTGGCTGAATATGAAAGTATAAGGATACCTCCTAGTGAAATAGTTCAATATTACTATGCTAGCTTCAATAACATTTACAATTATATTCTAGCTACAATACTACCTCCACCTAGGCTATCTCTGATCAAATTTCTAGGTGGTTTTGATGCAGATATGTCTTATCAGTTGAGGGAGAGAAATATTGCTACCTTAGATGAAATGCAAATAAATGATGTTTGTGTGGAAGAAAATTTATTGGAAAAGAGAGCAAGGTTAAAGGGTGAGAGAAGAGTCGTGATCAAAGAAGAACCTTCTTCTTCTTCAACAAATACAAATTTGGGCACCTTAGTTAATGTTGAAATATGGCAACAAGAATATTCCAATTTAATTTGTCCTTGAATTAAATTGTGATTTAAAATCGAATTTAGTCTTAACAGCTACTTGGAAATAATTAATTAATTCATTTTAAATTAATTAGTTGGAGAAATTCAAGTTAGAAGTCTTTCTGAAGTCATCCAAGAGTTATCCCTTAAATTAAGGAGATAAGATTGAGTTATATTTGAGTTGTAATTAGTTAACTCAGTTTACTAAGTTAAGTCCAGTTAAATTAGTTCCAAAATGTTTGAGGATCTAATTGTGAGTTAACTGAAGATTCACTCATCAGAAACTCATGCATGTCTATTCTGAGAAAGACACAGATGAGATTAATATCAAGAATAATGTACTATCAGTTGCATGTGTTTTCTTATAAAGAAAACTCATCCATACAGTCAAGGAATCATTCCTTGAGGATTGCGCGGTTCTGATAGTGTGTGAGAGCACTGTTACACTTGGTAACAGGGAAATCATCCACTAGGAACAACGCAAGGAAATAGGAGCTTGGAGGGTGGAGAGGAAGGTTGGAGAGTACCCAAGATTGCTTGTGAGCATCTGTGAGGATTGTATTGAGAGATGGCTAGTTGTGAGAACTAAGGCTTTGTATAATTCTGATGTATTTCCACCTTGTATGATAATACATATAGTGGGGTTTTTAGCTGTGGCTTTCCCCGGAGTATTTTCATGTGTATTTTGCATTGATTCTTTTTCTTTTGGTTATATTGTTCAACTCAATATTTAAGCTTCCAAACAATGATAGTAGAAGTATATTATAGTATTCTTCTTTGATTTATATTGCATTATTAGGTTAACCTACAAAATATTTTCTACAAGGTAGTAGAAAGCTAAATTTGTAGGAAATTTCTACATGGTATCAGAGCTGTGAACATTATACTGAGAAGAGAATTTGAAGTTTGAAGTTCAGGGTTGCAAGTGCAAATCGAATTCATATCATACTTCAAGATTGGCTAATGGTGTTCTATGGCTTGAGACTTGAGTATGCCTCGGAAGGTAGCTCAAATTACATAGCATGGAAAGATAAAATGGAGGTTTTATTAGAAGACAATGGCTTGAAGGAATTCATTGATCAAGAAATCCCAAAGCCAGCTTCAACTAATGCACAAGAGTTGTGTTATAGACATTTTTTGGCACTGCAACCCCAAGCATAAAATGTCCATAAACCAAGGGCTCCTAAGTTCCTAAAAGTGTTGTTCCAACCCCTAAAAGAACAAGGTCAACTGATTACAGCTTCTCCTAGACGTTCTCCATGAAAAACTACTCAGAACTGGTCAAAACTAGACCATTTCACCTACTCCATAGGCAATGTGCGTTGCATCTCACCTAAATACACACAGTGGGTGCATTGGATTTCAAAAAGCCCTTCTATGGGGTGCGATGGGTGAGAATAGACAAACGGTAGTGTCAATCCGCAAGGTGGAGAAGCATGGAATCTTCTAGAAACTTCTCCTGTGACACTTTCCTCTCTGAATTCAACCAGGGATGAGTAAGAGATCATCAATCTCCAAGTGGAAGCAAGAACTATCAGAGGGAAGACACTAATAAAATCACAAGCTGACTCATCTCCCTTGCAGACATCTATATATGGATCCCTCATCCCAGAGATCCAGAGGTTGGAATTTTGCATCTTGTAAGGAATTATTGTTGGTTTCTTAAGGAAAACATCATAGTGTTGGGTGATCTAAGCTTTTCATGAGGTGAATAGGGGCTCACTTGTTGAGAGGATGATGCTAGGTCAGAACAATTCGTTGTAACTCTGTTGTTGGGAAAAGTATCCATTCGGAATGCCCCTATCCCACTCTAAGGTGTGATAGTGCCTTAGCAGCAAACAAGGAAAACTATTTTCGTATTCTTCTTTATGAAATGTAAATGGAGAAGAAGGATGTAACTAACTAGTGTCTTCCGCTAGTTTGTCGATCCAATCGATCTCTCCTTTGTTCGCTTCCCACTGCCTGCTCCTTCACTGGTCTAGCTTCACCAAGTTCCTGCAAGATCACAAGAGAGGAAAACTACACAAAAGACATAGATTTACATTCATAACTAGTTTAGGATCAGATATAAACTAAATATGTGAATATAACAAAGCATCATTGATATACAAGCATATAAGAGAAAATCAAATAGTTTTATTGATATGATAAGAAAGTCCAAGAGGAGATACAACCAAGTGAGTCTCGATCCAGCATCTACCTCCCAGCAAAGGAATCCCTTCCTCTCCTCCAACAAAGCATAAATCACCCAATGCACTAATCTCAATCTCAAACCAACAACAATTCTCTGCAAAGTACAAAATTCCAGCCTCTGGATCTCTTGGATGAGGGATCCATATATAGATGTAAGCAGAGAGGATGAGTCAGCTTATGTTTTGACTTGTGGCTTCTCTCTGTCAGTTCTTGCTTCCACTTGGAGGCTGAGAGCCTCTTACTCATCACTGGTCGAATTCATTGAGGCAAGTGTCATTGAGGAAGATTCTGGAAGCTTCCAATGTCTGTACACCTCGTGGAATGACACTGCCATTTGGCATTTCTCGCTCAGCGCACCCTGGTAGTGCATTTAGGTGCGTTGCAACGCACCTATCTAGTGTACTGGGGTGCATTGCAACGCAGGCAGCTAGTAGAGCATCTGAATTGATCCTGAATTAACTGTTTCTGAGTGGTTTTTGGTGGAGAACTTCTGGGAGAAGTTGTCATTGGTTGACCTTGTTCCTTTAGGGGCAGGAACAACTCTTTTAGGGACTTTGGATCCCTTGGATTATGGACATTTCATGCTCAATGCTGTAAGGCACAAAAATGTCTATAACAGTTGCCCCCTAAAGTATGAGGCCGTTTATCGGGTGAAATGCTTTATTAGGAGGATCCGAAGTTCTTTCAATGTTGGGAGGAGACCTATAATAAGATACAATACAATACATTATTTTTCATACTGTTTTCATGATCTAGCTGAGGCGGGCATTCCCATGCTCAGTTTTATAAATTCATTTTCATGTACATAAGACAGACAACCGTCTAATGGTAGACTCATGATCTTGATGAAATCATCATCCTTTTGGTAGGATGATTATCTGTGCTGCAATGTTGTACATGTCAATGTATTTATTTTTTCCTGAATATATATCGCAGCCCGGATGGATGAAACTAGATCCGGGGTCTTCAATCTCGTCCGATCTTCACTCTAAGTACAAGTCGATCCATGTGAGAAATGTTCTGAAGTCGAACATGGAAAGACATCGCTTGATTACCAGTCAAGGATGTAAACTGTTAACAAGCACGAGAGGAATCACCGATAATGATAATGACCCTCAAGGTACTGCAGTACAATTCACGTGGTGCGAATAAAGGACTTGGCGTCGAACACCACACACAATCTTTCGGTCGAAGGTAATTGATGTATACATGTTGCCGGAAGTGAGAAACTTGCCATTGATGCATGCAAGCTTCAAAGTACTGAAGGGGGTGTTCCTAGATCAACTTCTTGGATAATGAGCTGATGTCGACAAGAAGCGATCCGTCAAAGGAGGGCCTTAATGTATCCCACATCAGTGACATGGAATGGAGCAAATGATTTTGATGGAGGTGAAAACGATCTGATGATATATGGTTCAAGGTGGCGGTCATGAAAGAATGAAGGATAATGTATGGTAGTGGATGGGACACGGTTGACTTCTCTGATGACTTCTCTTGAACATATCGGCGACACTTATGTGATGGATTGGTAGCATTTACCCCAAAGATGGATGGTATGGCGAGACCATGGTGATGTGACCGGTGAATGAAACAACCAAACCCGACTCAGGCACGAAGTGGAAGTGTCATGTTCAAGAGCGACTTGCTACCAATAAAGGTTCTTTGAGTTTCTTCCCAATTTTCCCAGTCATTGCTGACCAATACCTCTTTATTTTTGTCAAGCTTGAGGAGGATAACATATGCTTGTACTATAATTTTCCCTTCAGGCAAACCCATCGCTATGTTTTAACGAGCCTAGCGATAGTGAAACGCATTCTCGTCTAAAGACAAGTTTGTCGCTATTAATCTTTTTAACGAGTCTAACGACAAAGATAACTCGGTCCTTTTCATTTTAGAGAGTCTGAAAAGGTACGTAAAGATAACTCCAAAGTTCCTATTTTGTCATCTAATCCCTTAAGTCCGAAAAAGTATAAAACAATACAGAAGGGATGAGTTTTCGATAGTTTTAACGAGCCGAACAAAACAAGCGCTCAATATTTTTGTGCAATAATCCCTCAGGTCCAAAAAGATTAAAATCTAGAGGAGGGATAGAACTTCCGGTCACTTTAACGAGCTGGAAGGCCAAAACTCGACAATCTTTTCATGTTTTACGAGTCATATGAAAAGAGCTTAAAGAAGACTCGTCTTTTGAGGAACGAGTGATAAAATGGGTAGCAGTTGATTCCAGGTAAGGGTTGGAATTTTCCAATCACGGCAGTGTCACAAGGATGGCTAGTGAAATCACTCTTCACAGTTGTTCCTCAAAATGGGTAAACAATCAAATGGAGGTGAATGATCGGCCAAATGAAAAAGTGGAGAAGACGGTGCAAACACGACCAAGGCTTTAATGGCTGATAATATTACATTCACGGTGGTTATTTACCGGAGGATAGTTCATTTTTTAACGAGCTTAAACGCGGATTGAAACACTTGCTCGATCTTATGTTTATTTTTTAATGAGCATGAATTGTGTACTAAAACTGCTCTATTTTATGTTTATTTTTTAACGAGCATGAACTATGCGCTAAAACTGCTCGATTGATCCAGTCATATGATAAGAATGTCTCATTGAAGATGCCATTTTTTATGGAGCTTGCACCTTATAAAGCTTTGCCCCGGAATCCTTTCTTTATGCAAGTTCGGAAACGACTAATCCTACGAGTTTAAAGGGTTAGACCTACAGGTTTAAAGGGAGGACCTAAAAATTTAAAAAATAAATAGTCGCCCCTTGCTTGCACTCCAAAAGGTTTGCATGCCCCTAGGTATAAAATAGAGTTTAAAGGTTACCCCTCAATTTTCAGGAAAAACATTTGTTTAATCGAGAGAGGCCTACCTCTTTCAGGTTACCAAAGATCGTCTCATTCACGCAGCAAACAAAACACTTCTTCGGCGATGTCTACTGAGATAGACAAAGGTGAGTGACAACGAGCGCCAAACACATAACTTTGACAAAAGAATCTTATTCTAGAACAACCCCTCTTCCCATCACGGACGGGGTACAGACTAGTCATATTCTCCCGCGGAAACCTACCCTATACCCGAAGCTTTCCTGCCGAAGCAGACCAGGACGCATGCCCCCTGGGTTCCAGTCATATCCCTCCGAATTACTCGCGCTCATCGGGAGGACGGACCGTGGGTTGAGACATTTCTTGCGTGAAGAGACCATTCAAGGATGGTATATGACTATTTGCGATGCGTGATTCGGGAAATGAAAGCTGGTCCACGAGCTTGACCACTCTTCCTTCGTGCGGAAAACACATTACTCTAAAGAGTGAGGAGACGATGGCTCCCATGCAATATATATAGTCTTGTCCAAGGAGTAGGTTATAATCCAAGGGTCCTTGAACGACCATCACTTTCATTTGAACGGTCTTCCCTTTCAATGTGATAGGCACATTGGGGAGGATCCCTAAAGGTCGACTGGTTCCTTTATCGAAGCCTGTCAGATTTCTCATCTCAGGTAAAAGCGATGGCGAACCAAGCGCTTTCCAAGCAATAGAGGAAAGGATACTCACAGATGCCCCCTCATCAATGATGGTGCCAACCATGACCATTCTGTATATTTGAACGATAATTCGGAATGGTATGCTTGCTGGAAAATGGGGTCTGCCTAGTTGGTTCCAGTCGAAGGATACAACTAGGTTGCTTGGTGGTGGGACCGAGTAGATGGCCGGGTATCGCTCTGACGAACTTCCTTCCTGCGATAAAGGAATGGGTGGATTTCCCCCGTGTTCATCGGAGTCTGTGTTGATGAAAAGAATCTGGATGGTGTCATCCTTAGCCTCTTCAGTGACTGTATCATTCGAAGATAAAACCTCTGAAGGCAAGACCGGGTCAACTGCGCCTCGACCTTTTGACTTTCGTCGGGTATGGATTCAGTAGGTTCATCCTCAATGATAGACGCTTCAGCTGACCACTTGAGCAAGCCAGTTTGATTCTCAACTAACGAAGGACTTGGCAAGAGTTTTTATATCCAGGAGGAAGTCGCAGCGGTGAAACCAGACGATCTTCCAAGACTCTTTTAGCCTCGTCTAAGAAGGGACAACGATGGAGGGCATGGTTGCCTTCGCACAGTCTACAGGGAGGTCTAGTTCTCCCTTTTTTTCTTGGAACTTCACTTTCACTAGTTGACGGTGTACTTTCAACATGGCTATCAGAGGTTGACGACACCAGATTGTGCAAACGGGGAGACCAGTCCCTTAGTATCCGAGGGATGCAAGGACAATCTCTTTGAAAGTGGTCTCCCTTGCAGATGACACATGGCGATTTAGGCCTGGTCAGTGTTGTGTGTGGATTTTCATCAGACGACACTTGTTTTCCCTTATTTGCCTTTGGCTCCTTCTTCTTTTTCTCTTTCTTCTTCTTTTCCTTCTTATCCTTAGGAACTTGGTTTTTAGTTTTACCAGTACCGTCACACGAAGAGGAAGGAAGAGAGGAAGAATTATAGGAAGTAGAAGGTTGGTAGGAAATTCTGGACTCGTCTAATTGTTGATTTGACTCTTCAGGAATAGTGGTGTTCTGAACGACATTGGTTGAGAAGAGCCAGACCGGCAAGCCAATTGTCAGTCCTGGAAGCGACAATGTGGCCATATGGGGCGCACCAACATCTCCCCAAGAGGAGAAGGGACTAGGATTTCCACCAAGGGGAACTCCTTGGTTGGTGGGCTCTATTTTCTCAACCTAAAGATCAACGTAGGAAAAGGGTATGAATATTCCGTTTAAAATAAATTTTAACGACGCTTGGACACAATTTGCTTTTTCAATTTTAAAGAGTCGAGAAAAAGCAAAAGATGACTCTAGTCTCCTTCGATTTTTAATGAGCCTGAAGTGACAAGTGCTCAGATGGACCTTTTCCGTTAAGAAGTCTGAAAAGGAATGAAAGGGACTGCTCTAGAGTTCTAGGTAGAGGGTGTGCCAAACTTTTCGCAAAACCGCAGAATACTTTTTAAGGTACGGGCGGTCAATCTTCCCAAATGCTGTGTTCAGTGCATTGCGATCAGTAGGGCGGCCGACACGGCTTCCTATGGATAAAGGCTTTATGCCTATAGGGGTCTCCCAATATATACTCGACGGTACGTGGGAGCACAATCCATACTGGCACTTATCGTCTCTCAGGGGGAATCACCCAACCATCAGTGAGGCGACCAGTGACCAGGTTTTACGACGCCGGAACACGTCTCTAGCCTAGACCTCTATGTTGTGCGTTAAGTTCCAATGTGTTGTTAAGTTCATTCAATTTATTTTAGGTTGATCTTTCTTAGAAGTTTGCCTTTTTGGATCACCATGAGATGTATATACAATTCCTAAATGCAGTCTAAAGATGATAAGCAAGCTTTTATATCTTTTCAACAATGAAAATCCTAGCTACAAGGGGAAAAGAAAGACACAATCTTTTCTCAAAGAGCATAGAGCACACTGTAAATGCACTTTTCCTAAATCAATCCATACAAACTGTCAAAATGAAAATGCACATATGCATGTATTTGTTTTCACTTTCTTAATATTGATGCCTAAAAAGAAAGTTGTTGTACAAATTTGAATTCGATTTCAAGTGAAAAACACAAACAAGCTTCTTTCGAAATCAAAAAAGACGTTTACGACACTTTATGATTTTGAAGTAAATACTTGTTTCGACACTAGAAATGCATAAATTCAAACCAAAAGACAAAAGTAAAAGCGTAATCAACTGTCAACAGCAAACAAACTTACTCCTAAGATCAAAACGACACTTACGACAGGTCTAGATCTAAGGGCGACAGTATGACTAGTTTACTTTTGTAATGGGAAACTGCAAATGATGTAACAAATACACAAAAACAAATACAGTTTCTTTTATACAACGGAGGCAGAATTAAGGCAAAGAAAAGGGGTTTCATATAGGTACACACACTGATAACAGGCTGCAAAAAACAAAGATAAAACTGAGCAAAAGGAAGCAGAGAACCACAACTGCACAAGGCAAAGGCTGATCAGCGCACCCCCAGCACAGAGAAACTGAATTGCAGCGCAGGTAGCCCTCTTGGGACCTGCGTTGAAATGCAGAACCTCTTCACAGAGCCTGCACTGAAGCAGAAACGAGAATTGTCTCTGGGTTCTGGGTCACGATTTGCAGTTTAATCTACGGTTTTTGGCCGGATAAAAGCTATCAATTAGGTACAATTAGAGGGATGATTTAAAGGAGGACTAAGATCTATCACAAAGGGTTGTTAGAGCACTTGTGGATCAGCTGTTCAGATCATAAACAGGCCCAGCAAATGGACTAGAGTAGCAAATCTCTACTTTGCATTTGTAAATGGCAAATGCTTTTCAATTCGACACTCCTGAGTTTATGATATGAACAACAATAGAAACACAAATAAGCTAACTAGATACGATCCCCAGCAGAGTCGCCAATTTGTTGTTGGGAAAAGTATCCATTCGGAATGCCCCTATCCCACTCTAAGGTGAGATAGTGCCTTAGCAGCAAACAAGAAAACTATTTTCGTATTCTTCTTTATGAAATGTAAATGGAGAAGAAGGATGTAACTAACCGGTGTCTTCCGCTAGTTTTTCGATCCAATCGCTCTCTCCTTTGATCGCTTCCCGTTGCCTGCTCCTTCACTGTTCCAGCTTCACCAAGTTCCTACAAGATCACAAGAGAGGAAAACTACACAAAAGACATAGATTTACATTCATAACTAGTTTAGGATCAGATATAAACTAAATATGCGAATATAACAAAGCATCATTGATATACAAGCATATAAGAGAAACTCAAATAGTTTTATTGATATGATAAGAAAGTCCAAGAGGAGATACAACCAAGTGAGTCCCGATCTAGCATCTACCTCCCAGCAAAGGAATCCCTTCCTCTCCTCCAACAAAGCATAAATCACCCAATGCACTAATCTCAATCTCAAACCAACAGCAATTCTCTGCAAAGTACAAAATTCCAGCCTCTGGATCTCTTGGATGAGGGATCCATATATAGATGTAATCAGAGAGGATGAGTTAGCTTATGTTTTTACTTGTGGCTTCTCTTTGTCAGTTCTTGCTTCCACTTGGAGGCTGAGAGCCTCTTACTCATCACTTGTCGAATTCATTGAGGCAAGTGTCATTGAGGAAGATTCTGGAAGCTTCCAGTGTCTGTACACCTCGCGGAATGACACTGCCATTTGGAATTTCTCGCTCAGCACACCCTGGTAGTGCATTTAGGTGCGTTGCAACGCACCTAGCTAGTGTACCGGGGTGCATTGCAATGCAGGCAACTAGTAGAGCATCTGAATTGATCCTGAATTGACGGTTTCTGAGTGGTTTTTGGTGGAGAAATTCTGGGAGAAGTTGTCATTGTTTGACCTTGTTCCTTTAGGGGCAGGAACAACTCATTTAGGTACTTTGGATCCCTTGGATTATGGACATTTCATGCTCAATGTTGTAAGTCACAAAAATGTCTATAACAAACTCTCTTGGCTCTTTCTTGATTATCAATAAAGCTATTCAATTTTTCCTCCATACTCTTGTGAGATTTATGTTTTATGCATTTGTATGGTCAATTTACATCTGATCCTAGATTGTTTATGATAATAGATCCATGTTCTCGTATAGTGTTATGCTGCTTTGATTCTGCAGCTACTCTATGAAGTTGGGTATACAAGAAGGCAAGTAGCAAAGGACTATCAGAAAAGAGAGGAATCGGGCAAGGAACCAAGTGCAAGACAGAGGTTGGTTTCCTTTATTCTTCTCTCATCTATCTTTCATAAAGGAAAACGAAAGTAGTTTTACTTTGTTTGTTTCTAAGGTAGCTACCAGCCTTAGTGGGATTAGCATTTCTGCATAGACACTTTTCCCTGTAACAAAATGGTGACTCCGATGGGGAGCGAATAGATTGATTGTTTATCTACATTTGTTTACTTTATAAACTTACAAACGGAGCCTGAAGTCAAGCCAGCTAGCCTTCGAACTGCATTTGCTATGCAAGTGCAAAGTAGATCAACGCTCTTCAGTCAATCTCCAGGTTTTTTTATGAATTAAACAATTGATTTACAAGCTTTCTAATTGCCCTTGTGGTGGCTCTAGTAACCTCCTTAGATGTACCCCTGTGATTGATTTACTGATTACCACTTGCTCGGCTAAAATCCCTGAACTGAACTGCAAACTGTGACCTAGAATGCAATCAAACTCTCGTCCATGGTCCAGTGCACTGTCTGTTCTGTGAATCTCAAATTCAGCGCACTTCCCGAGTGTAGTAGGTGTTCTGCATTTCAAATTCACTGTGTTACAGGTGCGCTGATCAGACTAGGCATTGTTCCTGAATTTTGGTTTCTGTGTTCACTCTTTTCAGATCTATTCAGGAGTTTTGTTGCCTGTAGCCACTACACCTCTATTTGAAACCCCTTTCCTTGCTGTTATTCTGCCTCCATTGTGCAAAGAACTATAAATGTTTTTATGTATTTGTTGAGTCATTTTCAGTTCTCCTTTACAAAGAAGTAACGTAATTGTACTGTCGTTTCTTGATTTGAAAGTGTCACAAGTGTCATTTTCAGTCATAGAAGAGGACCTGATTGTTCTTGATAGTCAACTACCCTGTTACTATTGTATTTGATCTGAATTAGTAGTTTTTCTAGTGTCAAAAGCAAGTTTTCATTTCCAAATCACAAAGTGTTTTCATTGTCTTCATTTTGATTTTGAAAAGAAACTTGTTAGTAATTTTCACTTTGAAAAATAATTCAGGTTTGTGCATTAGCTTTCTTTTTATCATTCACATATTAAGAAGGCTGAAAACAAATACATGCATGTGCATTTGCATTTAGACTGTTTGATTGGTTTGATTTAGGACGGTGCATATAGTGTGTGCTCTTTGCTCTTTCTTGAAAAGAATAATGTTTCTCTTTCCTTAGTAGCTAGGATTTTCATTGCACAAAGAAGATAAAATGATTGTTCATCATCTTAGATTTCATTTTAGGAATTGTACATCTACATCACGCGGTGAACCTGAAAGGAAAATTTCTTAAGCAAGATCAACTATAAAATAAATTTAATGAATCTAACAATGCTTTTGAACCTAACGCACAACATCTAGAAGTCTAGGCTAGAGACGTATTTCGGCGTCGTAAAGCCTGGTAACTGTTGTTCTCACTGTTGGTGGGTGATTCTTCCACTTTGAGATGATAAGTGCTAGTACGGACTTGTGCTCCACGTACTGTCGAGTATATTTTGGGAGACCACAATAGGCTTAATCCTTTATCCAAAAGAAGTCATGTCTACCGCCCTATCGATCGCAATGCACTGAACACAGCATTCAGGAAGATTGACTGACGTACCATAAAAAGTATTCTGCAGTTTTGCGATTACTTTGGTAATCCCTCTGCCTAGATTTCCAGAGCAGTCCCTTTCATTCCTTTTCAGACTCCTTAATGGAAAAGGTCCATCTGAGCACTTGTCACTTCAGGCTCATTAAAAATCGAAGGCGACTAGAGTGATCTTTTGTTTTTTCTCGACTCTTAAAAATTGAAAAAACAAGTTGTGTCAAAGCGTCTAAAATTTATTTTAAACGGAATAATCATCACCTTTCCTACATTGGTCTTAGGTTGAGGAAAATGGAGTCCACCAACCAAGGAGTTCCCCTTGGAGGAAATCCTAGTCCATTCTCCTCTTGGGGAGATGTTGGTGCACCCCATATGGCTACATTGTTGCTTCCAGGATTGACAATCGGCTTACCCGTATGGTTTTTCTCAACCTCCATCATTCAGAACACCACAATTCCTGAACAATCGAGTCAACAACTGGACAATTCCAGAGTTACCCCCCAACCCTCTACTTCATCCAATTCTTCCTCTCCTCCTTCCTCTTCACTTGATGAAGCTGGTAAAGCCAAAAATCAAGTACCTGAGAAGAATAAGGAAAAGAAGAAGAAAGAGAAGAAGAATAAGGAGCCAAACGCGAAAAGGGGCAACCAAGCGTCGTCTAGCGAAAATCCACACACTGCACTGACTAGGCCTAAAACGCCATGTGTCATTTGCAAAGGAGACCACTATCATAGAGATTGTCCTTGCATCCCTCGGATCTTAAGGGACTGGTCTCCTCGTTTGCACAACCAAGTGTCGTCAACCTCTGATGATCATGTTGAAAACACACCATCGACTAGTGAAAGTGAAGCCCCTGGAAAAAAAGGGAAAATCAAATTTCCTTGTAAACTGTGTGAAGACGATCACGCCGTCCACTGTTGTCTCTTCTTAGACGAGGCTAAAAGATTTTTGGATGATCGTCCGGTTTCGTCGTTACGACTTCCTCCTAGATATAAGAAACTTTTGCCGAGTCCGTCACTAGTTGAAAATCCGGCTGACCCACCCAGGTGGTCGGCCGAAGTGTCTATCATTGAAGATAAATCATCTGAACCCATACCAGACGAAAGTCAAAAGGTCAAGGTGGCAGTTGACCCGGTCTTGCCTTCAGAGGTTCCATCTTCAGATGATATAGTCACCGAAGAGAACAAGGATGGCACCGTCCAAATTATTTTCATAAACACAAAATCCGATGAACATGGGGGTAATTTACCCATTCCTTTACCGTAGGAAGGAAGTTCATCAGAGTCGTACCCGTCCGTCTATTTGGTCCCACCTCCAAGCAACCTAGTTGTTTCCTTCGACTGGAACCAACTAGGCAGACCCCGTTTACCAGCTAGTGTACCATTTCGAATCATTGCTCAAATATATAGAATGGCTATGGCCGGTACCATCATAGATGAAGGGGCTTCTGTGAGTATCCTTTCCTCGACTACTTGGAAAGCGCTTGGTACGCCATCGCTTTTGCCTAAGATGAAAAATCTAACAGGCTTCGACAAAGGAACCAATCGACCGTTAGGGATCCTTCCCAATGTGCCCATAACATTGAGAGGGAAAACCGTTCAAATGAACGTAATGGTAGTCCAAGGACCACTGGATTATAATCTACTCCTTGCACGAGACTATATTTATTGCATGGGAGCCATTGTCTCATCACTCTTTAGAGTAATGTGTTTTCCGCACGAAGGAAGAGTGGTCAAGCTCATAGACCAGCTTTCATTTCCTGGTTCACACATGGAAAATATTCATATACCATATTTGAATGGTCTTTTCACGCAAGGAATGTCTCATCAATCCCCAGTCCATCCTCCTGATGAGCGCGAGTGATTCGGGGGACATGACTGAAACCCAGGGGGCATGCACCATGGTCTACTTCCGCAGGAAAACTTCAGGTATATGGTAGGTTTCCGCGAGAGATATATGACTAGTTTGACACTCTCGTCCATGATTGGAAAAGGGGGTTAGACTGGAATAAGATTCCCTTGTCAAAGTTATGTGGGTGGAGGCATATGCGCCACTCGCCTTTGTCTATTTCGGTAGGCATAGCCGAAGAAGTGTTTTGTTTGCGGTGCAAATAGAACAATATTTGGTAACTTGAAAGAGGTAAGCCTTTCTCGATAAAACAAATGTTTTGTCGGTAGATTGAGGGGTGACCTTGAAACTTTATTTTATACCTGGGGGCATGCAAACCTTTTGGCGTGCAAGTGAAGTGCAACCATTTGTTTTTTAAATTTGTAGGTCCTCTAACCCTTTAAACTCGTAGGATTGGTCGTTTCCTAACTTGCCTAAAGAAAGGATGTGGGGCAAAGATTTGAAAAATTGTCGTTTTTATATAAGAGACATCCTTATTATGCGACTGGATTAATCGAGAAGTTTTAATGCGGACTTCATGCTCGTTAAAAAATAAACATAAGCAATGAGAAAATGTTTCCCCCAGCATTTAAGCTCATTAAAACTGAACCAATTTCCTGTAAATAACTGTCGTGAATGTAGTACTTCAGCCTTTAAAGCCTTGGTCATGTTCTCATCATCACCTCCACTTTGTATTGGCCGATCATTCACCTCCACTTGATTGTTTACCCCTTTTGAGGAACAGCTATGAAGATTGATTCTATTAGCCATCCTTGTAACACTACCGTGATTGGGAAATTCCAAACCTTACTTGGAATCAGCTGCTACCTGAATTTATCACTCGTTCCTCAAAAAACGAGTCTCCTTTAAGCTCTTTTCAACTGACTCGTAAAATATAAAAAGATTTCTGAGCCATTGGCCTCTCCAGCTCGTTAAAGGGACCGGAAGTGCTATCCCTCCTTTAGATTTTAATCCTTTTGGACCTGAGGGATTATTACACAAAAAAATCGAGCGCTTGTTTTGTTCGGCTCGTTAAAAGTACCGAAAATTCATCCCTTCTATATTGTTTTATACTTTTCCGGACCTAAGGGATTAGATGACGAAAAAGGATTTTTGGAGTTTCCTTTACGTCCCTTTTCAGACTCTCTAAAATTGAAAAGTCCAAGTTATCTTTGTCGTTAAACTTGTTAAAACCTAATAGCAACAAACTTGTCCATAGCAAACAAGGACGAGTTTCACTATCGCTAGGCTCGTTAAAACATAGCGATGGTTTTGCCTGAAGGGAAAATTATAGAACAAGCATATGTTATCCTCCTCAAGCTTGAAAAAAATAAAGAGGTACTGGTCAACAATGACTGGGGAAAAATTGGGAAGAAAACTTGAAGAAACATTGTTGGTAGCAAGTCGCTCTTGAACATGACACTTTCACTCCGCATCCAAGTCGGGTTGGGTTGTTTCATTCACCGATCACATCACCATGGTCACATCACACCATCCACATTTGGGGTTAATGTTACCAATCCATCATGTCAGGGTCGCCAATATGTTCAAGGGAAGTCACTCAGAGAATTCACCTGTGTCTCACCCACTGCAATACATTTACGCTCCACTCTTTCATGACCGCCACCCTGAACCTTATATCACCAGATCGTTTTCACCTCAATTAAAATCATTTGCTCCATTCCGTGTCATTGATGTGGGATTCATTAAGGACCTCCTATGACGAATCACTTCTTGTCGACATCAGCTCATTATCCAAGAAGTTGATCTAGGAACAGCCCTTTCAGTACTTTGAAGCTTGCATGCCTCAATGGCAAGTTTCTCACTTCTAGCGACAGGTTTACATCAATGACCTTCAACCGAAAGATTTTGTGTGGTGTTTGACACCAAGTCCTTTATTCACACCACGTGAATTGTACTGTAGTATATTGAGGATCATTATCATTATCGGTGTTTCATCTCACGCCTGTTAACAACTTACATCATTGGCTGGTAATCAGGCGATGTCTTTCCATGTTCGACTCCAGAACATCTCTCACATGGATCGACTTGTACTTTGAGTGAAGATCGAACGAGATTGAAGACCCCAGATCTAGTTTCATCCATCCGGGTTGTGATACATATTCAGGAAAATAAAGACATCAAATGTACATCATTGCTGCACAGATAATCATCCAATCTAAGGGATGATGGCTCTACCAGAATCATCAGTCTACACTCAGACGATTGTTTGTCCTATGTACATGAAAATGAATTTATAAAGCTGAGCATGGGGATGCCCACCTCAGCTAGATCATTAAAATATTATGAAGATAATGTATTGTATTGTATCTTATTACAGGTCTCCTTCCAGCTTGAAAGAACTTCGAATCCTCATGATAAAGCATTTCAGCCGACATCAAAAAAGATTAACGACCTCATGCTTTAGGGGGCAACTTTTATAGACATTTTTGGGCACTGCAACCCCAAGAATAAAATGTCCATAAACCAAGGCCTCCTAAGTCCCTAAAAGTGTTGTTCCAACCCCTAAAATAACAAGGTCAACTGATTACAGCTTCTCCCAGAAGTTATCCATGAAAAACTGCTCAGAACTGGTCAAAACCAGACCATTTCACTTGATCCATAGGCAAAGTGCATTGCATCTCACCTAAATACACACAGTGGGTGCGTTGCATTTCAAAAATCCCTTCTATGGGGTGCGATGGGTGAGAAGGGACAAATGGTAGTGTCAATCTGCAAGGTGGAGAAGCATGGAATCTTCCAGAAACTTCTCCTGTGACACTTGCCTCTCTGAATTCAACTAGGGATGAGTAAGAGATCATCAATCTCCAAGTGGAATCATGAACTATCAGAGGGAAGACACTAATCAAATCACAAGCTGACTCATCTCCCTTGCATACATCTATATATGGATCCCTCGTCCCAGAGATCCAGAGGCTGGAATTTTGCATCTTGTAAGGAATTGTTGTTGGTTTCTTGATGTAAACATCATAGTGTTGGGTGATCTAAGCTTTTCATGAGGTGAAGAGGGGATCACTTGTTGAGAGGATGATGTTGGGTCAAAACAATTGGTTGTAACTCTCTTGGCTCTTTCTTAATTATCAATAAAGCTATTCAAGTTTTCCTCCATACTCTTGGGAGATTTATGTTTTATGCATTTGTATGGTCAATTTACATATGATCCTAGATTGTTTATGATAATAGATCCATGTTCTCGTATAGTGTTATGCTGCTTTGATTCTGCAGGTACTTTGTGAAGCTGGGTATACAAGAAAGCAAGTAGCAAAGGACTATCAGAAGAGAGAGGAATCAGGCAAGGAACCAAGTGCAAGGCAGAGGTTGGTTTCCTTTATTCTTCTCTCATCTATCTTTCATAAAGGAAAATGAAAGTAGTTTTACTTTGTTTGTTTCTAAGGTAGCTACCAGCCTTAATGGGATTAACAGTTCTGCATAGACATTTTTCCCTGTAACAAGTTGGTTGAGTGGAAGAAGTGTGTAGCAAAGGTGTGACGAATCATCCTTGAGGGAGCTCGAGACCATATTATCTTGACTCTCCATTGGAAGGATACTCCATTTTAAATGTGGAAGACATTGAAGGACCTCTACCAGAACAATACCGACAAGACAAAATTTGTGCTCAAGGATAAGCTTCAAAGAATCAAGATGGAGAAGGGTGATACTATTTCCACATATCTGAATAAGCTCACCACCTACAGAGATGAGCTTGGCAGTGTGGAAATAACTATTGTTGATGATGATATGGCGAGCCTCACTCTCCTTGGCCTTCCAAAGAGTTGGAATAGCTACCAGGACTTTGTGAGTTGAAGGGAGAAACTGTCAGGTTGGGAACGACTATGGTTGGATCTTATGAAGGATGAGATCAGGAGGAGCACATGAGATGGTTCTTCATCCAAGGATGATGATGAAGAAAATCTGGCCTTAGCAATTAAGGTAAGGAAAGGGAAGAGGAAGGCTTCCCATTTCAAATGAAATTCCTCTCATGGAGGGAAGAAGGGTGACATGTCTAAAGTGAGATTCTTTAATTGTCACAAGATGGGACATTATGAGACTAATTTCCCCTCAAAGAAGTCCAAGAAGGGATCCTCGGAAGGATCGAAAGGTGAGTCATTAGCCTCTCAGTTCAAAATGGACTTTACCCTCATCGCATGAATGGTGTCATCAATGATGGGTTGTGTCTGGTATCTTGACAGTGGAGCCTCATTCCACAGGACCGGTGATAAAAATTTATTCAGTGCCTTGTAGGAGAAAGACCTCAAGATGCGCATAGAGATGGTAGGCGATGGAAAGTATAGTGTTTCAGGAGTGGGCACGATTGCTTTTCAGAGGGAGCATGGAGCTCCTTTCATCTTGACAAATGTGAAGTATGTGCCTGGACTGAAGAAGAACTTGGTATCGGTCGTGATGTTGGAGGACAAAGGCTACGATGTTGTCTTTAGTAAAGGAAAGGTGTTCCTAAGACACATAGCCATGGGTCAGACCAAGAGGATAGGGATTCGGGTGAAGAATCTATATAAACTAGAGGTAGATGATTGTGTAGCATTGAGTATGAAAGGAGAATTGGTGCAAAGCCAAAAAATTGGCAAGTTGTGGCACAGGCGATTGGACCATTTGCATCATGGGGCTTTGAAGATAATGCATCAGATATCTATAGGACCTCCCAAACGTAAACTTGAGCAATTTGACTAATGCAAAGGTTGTACCTTGGGAAAGTACACCAACTCTTCCTTTCATAATCGAGACAATCGAGCAGACGCTATCTTAGAGTGAGTTCATACATATGCGTGTGTACCATTCTCAATGGCATCCACAATGAAGCAAAAGTATTATGTGATTTTCATTTATGACTATTCTTGTAAATGCTGGATTTATTTCATGCAGAAGAAGGACTAAACTTTCCAATGTTTTGTGAGTTCAAATCTTTGGTCGAGAAAGAGTTAGGGAAGAATATCAAAGCCTTGAGATGTGACAACGTTGGAGAATATGTCTCTCAGGAGTTTAAGGATTTATGTGCAGTGGAAGGAATTAAATGAGAGTTGATGGCACCTCATAACCCACAGTAGACTGGGGTGGCTAAGAGGAATAACAAAACTATTGTAGGGGCAGCACGGGAAATGTTTCATGACCAAGGCCTATCACTTCACCTGTGGGTTGAGGCATGCAACACAATGTCCTAGTTGCAGAATAGAAGCCCGCATTGCATACTTGGGATGAAGACACCAAAGGAAGCTTTCTCTAGTAAGAGACTAGATGTGGGTCACTTCAAGATCTTTGGCTGATCGATATATTTCCATGTGACAAAGGATGCATAGAAGAAGCTTGAGCTGATAACAGAGTTGGGGATACTTGTGGGGTACATTGATACACCTCACAACTATTGGGTGTAATTGCCTACTAGTCGAAGGATAGTGGTTCACAGAGATCTCAACTTTGATGAGCATAAGGCCATGCAAGTTTCCCTTGATAGGGAGCTCCAACTATAGGATGTGGAGGAACTGTTGGTTCCTAAGAAGGAGGAGCCTTAGAAATATGCGGAGGAACCACATGCAGAGGTTCTAGGAGTGGAGACATCCACTCAAGCAGAGTCTTCCAGAGATGGATGGAAGCGCACAAGAGAAGCTAATAAATTGTTGTAGGATGCGAGAGAGAATGTGTCAGCACCATCTTCTTAGCACAGACAGAGGAGGTCACCTGAGAGGTACACTAGATACATGGCCCTTGCTGGGTAATGTGTTGAGATTGAGCCATCTTCCTTTGAGGAAGCAGTGCAGAAGCCGATTTGGGTTGATGCTATGGTGGAGGATTATGACTCCATAGTTCGTAACAATGTTTGGGACATGGTTCCAGGACCGGAGAACAAGTTAGTTGTGAGTTCCCGTTGGCTTTACAAGGTAAATCAAGCTGCTGATGGTAGTTTCTAGAAGCATAAGGCAGGATTTGTTGCCCATGGCTTTTCACATATCGATAGGATCATGTTGTTGCAATATATTTCGATAGAGGAGTAAGATGCTGACATTTTGACAAAGGCATTGTCAAAGTGTAAATTTGAGTTCCATAGAGACAGGATCGGGGTGGCAGATAATCCCTTTCTTGTTGAGAGGGAGTTTTAAAATATGGAAACAAGAATATTCCAATTTAATTTGTCCTTGAATTAAATTGTGAATTAAAATTGAATTTAGTCTTAACAGCTACTTGGAAATAATTAATTAATTCATTTAAATTAATTAGTTGGAGAAATTCAAGTTAGAAGTCCTTCTGAAGTCATGAAAGAGTTATCCCTTAAATTAAGTAGATAAGCTTGAGTTATATTTGAGTTATAATTAGTTAACTCAATTTACTGAGTTAAGTCCAGTTAAATTAGTTCTAAACTGTTTGAGGAACTAATTGTGAGTTATCAGTCAGTTGATGCATGCATGCATCCAACTAGTGCTATTCAAGTTAACTTAAGATGCACTCATCAGAAACTCATGCATGTCTATTCTGAGAAAGACCCAATTGAGATTAATGTCAATGATAGTGTAATATCAATTGCATGTGTTTACCTATAAATAAAACTCATGCGTGCAGTCAAGGAATCATTCCTTGAGGATTGTGTAGTTCTGACAGTGTGTGAGAGAAGTGTTACACTTGGTAACAGGGAAATCATCCACTAGGAATAGCACAAGTAAATAGGATCTTGGAGGGCAGAGAGGAAGGCTAGAGAGCAGCCAAGATTTACTTTGAGCATCTGTGAGGATTGTACTAAGAGCTGGCTAGCTATGAGAGCTAAGGCTTTGTATAATTCCTATATATTTCCATATTGTATGATAATATGGATGGTGGGGATTTTGGCTGAGGCTTTCCCCAAAGTATTTTCATGTGTATTGTGCATTGATTCTTCTTCTTTTGGTTATATTGTTCAACGCAATCTTTAAGCTTCCAAAAATTGATAGTAGAAGTAGGTTATAGTATTGTGCTTTGATTTATATTGCATTATCAGATTAAACTACAACAGATTTTCTACAAGGTAGAAAAAAGTTAAATTTGTATGAAATTTCTACAGTTAAAACCATGAAAATAATGATGGAAAGGATAAGTTTAACTGACAGGGATCCACCAAGGGAAACTCAAGGGGGAGTTCAAATTACAAATCCTAATTTTAGGAGAAGCCCAACCCAAATTAAACAAAGAGAACAAGAGGCCCAACTAATAAAAAACAAATTAGACCTCCATTCCAAGAGAATTATGTGGATGATGAAGCTGAAATATTAGAGGATCCTAAAGAAAATCAAATAAATTTATTTGGGGAAGGATAAATAGAAAATATTTTATTGAATAAGGAGGAGAAAGATCTATTTTTTCTATCAAAAACCGAAGTCATCCCTGCAGATCCAAAATATTATAAAAAGAGATACCAAAATGAAATGATGGAGGTGCACAAACAATACAATTTGAGAAGTAAGAAGATTGTTGTAAATCCTTCCAAGAAGATTCATAGTGATGCCCCTTACACCATCCAGGAAAAGGATGATTCTCAAAGGGAGACTTCTCAAAAATACGATGTAAGTATCAAAAAATTAGATAAACCTCAAACATCGTTCAGTATTGAAAATGAATTAGCTAAGATAAAAATTTCTATCCCTTTGATAGAATTGATTAACAAGAATTCATATAGATATCAAGTCATGACGGCACTAAATATAGGGGAAGGAATAGGCACAGTCAACTTAACTGCTGACCAACCTAATTTATTGTTTTGACCTGAAGTTGAAGGGAATTCTCAGGATGGTAATGTGGCACCCTTCTATGTTAGTTTAAACGTCCATGACAATATTCTTCACAATGCCATGCTTTATTCTAGTGCTGCACACAATATTATGCATAGAGTCATCATAGAAAATCTAGGATTAGATATAACATGACCCTACAAAGATTTATATTCTTTTGATTCTAGCAAAGTAATTTGATTAGGTCTCATCAAAGTTTTATGTGTGACTCTTGCCCAAATCCTAGCAAAGAGTGTGGTGATGGATATCGTAGTAGTAGACACCATGTATAGATTGTTGCTATCAAGATCATGGGGAGAAAAGTTACAAGTTACTTTACAGATGGACATGACATATGCTACTATTCCTGTTTTTAGTCAACATAGAAGGTTGTACAGGGAAACCTTGATGATATATGGTAAGTAGCCAAGAAAAACCAAATAATTATCCCATGTATTTTGTGCATTTAGATATGGATTCTTTCATTCTATAGAAGAGAAAGTGTTAGACCTGGAAAATAGGTTGAGAAAAATAGAGGAGAGGAAATTGGATGTTGGGAAAGAATATGAAGAGGGTGAAGCCCATTGGAACATGGATTTTGATGGGGTAGTGATCAACATAGGAGTAAGGGCGGGTGTTTTGGTCTCAAAATCACAAACATGTATAGCAATGGGATATTCTTACAAGCTCAATTTCCAATGCATAAATAATATAACTGAATATGAAGCACTAATTTTAGGATTGTAGCTTTTGAAAAGGTTGGGATATATAAGGATTTCTATACATGGTGATTCTCAACTCATCATTAATCAAATTAAAGGTGAGTACTCGGCTAAAAACCCTATACTAAGGGCCTACATAAATGTTGTTTTAGATTTTTTGTAGTGTTTCCCAAAGTATCAATTGTCTCTGATTCCCAGAGGTTAAAATATCTTAGTTGATGCATTAGATGTCTCAGCGAATACTTGTAAGATGCCTTTTCATGAAAATAGAAAATATGAAGTTGAAGTGAAACATAGGCTGACTATCCCAGATAATGTTATTTGTTGGCATGTTTTTTGTAATGATAAGTAGGTAGAATGTTTTTTGCAGTTAAAAGAAGAGTTTGAGAATGTACATATTGATGCATATAACTATGTAGATGAGGATATAAATGAAGTAGTTTGAATGAGACTAATGAAATTCTAGAAGATCTTGAGGTCGTACAATTGAAATAAAATGTGTTACCAAGGGGTTTGGTGCCATTAGAAGAGCTGTTTGATTTTAATGATGTAGCTAAAAAGTAAAGATAAAACCTATAGGAGTTGAGGTTGAAGACTGTAATATACGTACTGAGGAAAATCCTAAGATTGTAAAGTTGTCCAAGTCCTTACCTCCCAAAGAAAAACATAAGTACATTGATCTACTAAAAGAATATTCTGATGTGTTTTCTTGGGCTTATGAAGATCTAAAGGCATATGATACCGGTATTATACAACATAATATTCCCATCAAAGAGGACCAAAAACCTTTCAAACATAAATTAAGGAGGTTAAATCCACTTTTGTTACCCTTGATAGAAAAAGGAGGTAAAAAAATGTTTTGATGCCAAAATCATTGTGCCTTTAAGATTTTCAAAATGGGTGTCAAATCTAATGCTAGCAAGGAAAAAGACAGGAGAAATAAGGCTATGTTTGGATTTCAGGAATCTGAACAAATTTTTTGTCAAGGATGACTACCCTCTACCTAAAATGGATCATATTTTACAGAAAGTAATTGATTCCACCAGAATTTATTTGTTTGGTGGTTTTTCAGGATATAACCAAATTTTGGTACATCCTGATGATCAACAAAGAGAAACGTTGACAACAACTTGCAAAACCTTTATGTATGTGAAGATGCCCTTTGGCCTTATGAATGTAGGGGCCACTTTCTGGAGAGCAATGCATATTGCTTTCACAGATGAGAAATATAGATTTATTGTGATTATCTGGATGACATTATTGTATTTTCCAAAATAGATGAAGATCACCTACTTCACTTAAGGAAGGTTTTTGCGAAATGCAGGAAGCATTGTATTCCTTTGAACCCCAAAAAGTATCTCTTTGGTTTAGAGGAAGGAAAGCTACTTGGCCACATTATTTCAAAATATGCTATTAGAATAGACCCCTATAGAGTTGAATCCATAATGAAGATTGATCCTCCCAGGAACAAAAAAAAATAGTATTTCCTTGGTAGGACCAATTCCCAGAGAAGATTCATACCAAACGTAACCGAGATTTTGAGAGCAACCACAAACATGATGAAAAAGGATACTAAGATAAAATGGGGTAGTGAGGTTAAAAAATATTTTAGTGAATTGAAAGTAGCTTTGACATGTGATCTTATTTTAATTAGCCCTGATTTTACTAGATATTTCATGATTTTCCCTTTTGCATCAAAACACACTATTGCAATAGTATTGTTGCAGAAAAACAAGGAGGGCCATGAACAATCTATAACATTCTTCAACAGAGATTTAAGAGGTCTCCTTGCAGTACAATACCATGGAAAAACAAGTTTTTTCTTTATTAAAGGCACTGAAGGACTTCAAAGTGTATATTATACACTTCTACATAATTGCTTTCGTTCCAGGTGCAGTAGTGAAATATATCCTCACTCAAATTGATCCAGGTGGGAAAAGAGGCAAATGGATTGCAGTAATTTTAGAATATGACATTTAGATAAAGCCTACTAAACTCATCAAAGGGCAAATATTAGGTAGGCTAATGGCTGAATCAAATTTCCATGCATTGGACATAAATTTTATAGTTACACTTGATGAACAGGGAGAGATGGAAACTCCACAGGTATCAGAATAATTTGTTACCTCTCCTTAGTATGTAGATATTATGTATGTTTTGCAAAATTTACAAGCTCGTGCTAGTTTGACCAAAACCAAGGTTAGATTTGTAAAACAAAAAGCTGTAAAGTTCGTCATTTTTAATTAATCTCTACACTAGAAGGAAAATAGAGGTATTTTTCTAAATTGTTTATTGAAGGACGAAGAAAAAAAATTCATGGAAGAATTTCATCAAGGGGACTGTGAAGGAAATTCATATTAGAAAGCCACTACCAAAAAAATCTTGAGAGATGGGTTTTACTAGCATACCTTGTCTACAGATGATCATAGAAATGTTTCAACTTGTCATCAATTTCAAATCTTTGAAGGCAAGACAAAAATTTTGCCCATACCTTTAAAGCCCATTTTAGTGGAGGTGCCTTTATAATAATGGGGATTAGATTTTATTGGATAAATCTGTCCAAGCTCTTCAACTCAACATAAATGGATTCTGAAAGCCACTAACTACTTCAACAAATGGATTGAGGCCATTCCAACGAGACAGACTATGGATTTTGTAATCATTCAGTTCTTAGAAGGTAATATTTTGTCAAAATTTGGATGTCCACTTAAAATCATTACTGACAATGTTGCTTCTTTCAAATAAGAGAAAATGATTGAATTTTGCCACATGTATCAAATAAATTTAGGACATTCTATTTCTTATTATCCTTAGGGGAATGGGTTAGCTGAGTCTTCTAATAAGAGTTTAGTCAACATTATAAATAAGTTGTTGCAGGAAAATAAGAAATCCTGGCACAAGAAGTTGATTAATGATCTATGGGCCAATAGAATTAGCACTATAAAATCTATTGGAATGCCTCCTTTCCAATTAGTATATGGAATGGATGTAATTTTTCCCATCTCCCTAGGATTTATAGTGCTAAAGTTAGTGCAATAAATACAAGTGGAGCCAAATGATGTACAAAGAAGGGTAAATCAAATGATACAATTGTAGAAAACTAGGGTGGTAGTCTAAAACAAAACTTAGATAATTCATGACAGAAGGACTAAAGTAGATGATTTTAAACTAGATGATCTTGTTCAAAGATGGGACTAAAAAAATGAAGAGAAATGTAAGCATCGAAAGTTAGACAGTCTATGGAAAGGACCTTATAAAATTGAAGCTTTTCGAGGTAACAATACATTCTTGCTTAAATATTTCACTGGAGAAGGACCATCAGGAGTACCTATCAATGGTAGACTACTCAACCACTATTTCACTCAAGGATAGATAAGTTCTCATACATGTAATTGTAAATATCATTTTATCTTTTATTGCAAGTGAGGGTGGCCGACATCAGGAATTGAAGCTTATAGAGAAGGCCCTGAGCTTTTGATGAGTTGCTGCCAATATTTATAATAAAACAACTAATCAATTTAGTTATAGGATAGGAACAAAGGACCATTACCCGATGGACAAAGGTTACTGATCTACGATGTTTCTGGAGCCTCACAAGGAGGATGTCATCTCATTTGGAGCCTATGTTAGGGTCCTATAATTTATAGGTTAAATTGATGATTATCTCTTGATTTTTCTCACATGACATGTTGTAAATTACTATTACATTCTGAAAATTATTTTCAAAAGTTCAAAGAAAGAACAAAAGTAAAAAAATACGATATAAAAAATAGAGAAAGAAAAAGGAAAAATAAATAAATGGGGGATATATATATATATATATATATATATATATATCTTAATGAGAACAAAAGAGAAGAAAAAGAAAACACTATAGTGAGCCAATCAAAATGTCGCTTTAAATTAAAAAATGTCAACTTCATACAGTTTTAAACCTTGGTTATAATGTATTATGTTATGAAATAGTACGACAAAGTTCATTTTTTCGATTGTGGTTAAATGGTGTGTTTAAATCGATGACTCATATTATCTCGCCAAGATCTACAATAGAGGGATAATTTCCCCCCCCCCCCCCCACACTCTCGACGATTAACACAAGGGGGGGAGGGGAGCGGGGAAGGTTTCCGTCAAGACCACATGGAGCGACGTGGTAACTCTTGGAGAATTTTCAGGGGTGCCCTCCCAAAACCACTTATGACCTAGAGCCCCACCCCCGAAATATTGCCATCTCCCGTGAACTATCTGTTACCTTCACCTACACTCCCCCTGACTGTCTTGTCATCCACCACTCCACTCCTACCATCTGTCCTACCATATCACCCCTCCATGTTAACTAGTTATTCAATATTCAAATATTTACCACTAAATCTAATATTGAATGTTGTTGCATTTAAAGCTCCTGTTGTTTATCATTTTTCTCAATAAATTACCCCCACTCCATAACGTTAAAACCCCTAGAAACTTTCAATTTTCTCCTTTCACCACAACATTTATTATGAAAATCAAAGATCGAGATGCCACCAACTGTCAACATTCTACAATAGTTTTTCCTTCGCGAAGTCATCCAAATTTCACCCAGGTAACCTTGTTCTTTAGATTTCTTTCTATCAAGCGTTTTCTGATACAGTTTTTCCTCCTTCCTATTGTTCCATTTCCAAGATGTCGAAACACAAAGGAAAGGGGAAAGTTCTAGAGAAAAATCCCATGATCCCCCTATCCCGTATTTAGATAAGTACCCTCTTATCGAAACCTAGTATAAAATTGTGGAGACCCAGTGTGAATTCGGCCTTTACAAACTTCACAACAGGGCAAAGAAAAAATTCCTCGACAAAAGTGATGATATGAACATTTTAGAATACCTTCTCCCTCAATTTATTTTCCCCCAAACTCATTTTTTCCCTGAATTCTCCACTTGGTGCCATCTTCGATACCTTCCAGGCCAAAAAGTTGTTATTTCCTAAAATAATGAAGTCATCTTCTCCATTTCCCATGGAAAAATTTTCTAGGCCCTAGAACTTGAATTCCAAGCCTCCCAAGATCTTTTCTCGGTCGATGTATTGATGGAATTATAAAAAAAAGTTGACTTTCCCTTAAAGAGGGCAAATTTTTGAATGTTTCCTTTCCAAAAATGTTGAATTACCCCGAACCAATCTCCCGTACCTAGTCTCAATCTTCTGATAAATTTCCAAACAAGTAATTTCTATGGTAACCCGATTACTTGGGCATTATAATGATCAATGGGTAGATGAAACAGTTACGGGATTTTGTCATTTTTTGCAGTTGTAAAAAATCCATCCATTCTTTTCAATTATAGTTAATTTTTTTCCAATGCAATGCATGATAAATTTGTAAATTTCAAAGTAGAAAGTGTTTTCAAATATCAGTCGATATTGGTTTATCTTATGTTATATCATCAGTTAGACAAGTTAAATTTTCCTTTACAAAAGACAAATAATGAGGGAAAACTATTGTCAGTGATTCATTGGACTTATCTAGTTAGAAATAACTTAGAGGAGTATACTTACACTATTTTGTTGATAAGTTTCTACATACCTAATTAGCTTGCTTTCCAGTGATGTGATCTTGAGGATCTCACAAGAGTTAAAGAATTATTTTCACTTGCCAAAGCAATGAAAAGTTGGATATTAGTATTTATACCATAATTATACTAAAATTAGACTATATGGATCAAAGTTACCTCCTCATAGGTTACTAGTGTTTGTACCAGTCATAACATTTGCATTAGAATACACTAGACAAATGCTGAACATGGATGAGCTACACTTTGTGTCCTGCAAAAAGAAAGCACAGTTCATGCTAAAGGCTCATATAGGTCCTCATATTATCAACACTAGAGCTGCAATAAAGTAGCTGGAAGCTATTTTAAGTCATATGAAATTTAAGCTTAGTTTCTCTTGGTCTTATGATCCTTTGGGCATCATTTCAAAAGTATATTGGAACATGAGAGTATTTCCTATCCACATACGCCAAGGCTTGAAATTGAATAGTATGCTAACCAAGGGGAATGGACATAGGGCACTTTACAAGAAGCTGAATAACAACTGATTAGTCAGTCATCCATGCATACGCCTATTTCGAAGGAAAAGGAGGTCAAAAGGGAGAGAGAGGCCATGTCCCATACTGACTCTGAAACATAAGGTGCATAATTTCATGTTTTTAAAAGAAGAAATAAGGACCCAAATAGTAATAAAAAAAATTAGACCCTCAAGTTGATCCTCAGGTGATTACTATCGAAGATGAATCTCAAAAATAAAGAAATACATAGTAGTCACCCACTGTAGTTTTGATATGAACTTCTCGCACTGCTTTTCCTCAAGCAGAAGAAAAAATTCAGTCACCTACTGTGGAAACAACATTTCAGTATCCAATATCTTCTAGTTGTCAAATTTTAACTCAGCAGAGTATATTTTCAAGGTACAGGGAGTTAAAGTTGAAAAGTGGAGCTTTAAAGGCTTCAACTTACTAATAGTTTTGGAAGCAGAAAACAGAAAAACAACATAAATTTCTCTCTGCATTCAACTCAAAGAAAGGACAGTTCCAAATGGCCTTCATGGAAGCTTTAGTGCCAACTCCAAGGAGTGTTGAAGACTACAAAGCCTCCACCTTCTCAATTGATACAAATAGGATACATGAAATCGATCAAATCGATTTACATAAGTAAACAAGGGAGTTGATTTTTTCAAAAATCACCAGTTCAACCATGACTGCTTCCAAATTATAGTCATATTTCGACAACATGTCTTCTCAATTGAGGATTGAGTATATTTCCTTATTTGATAAAGATAATAGAATCAAAAATCTATAAGATTTGATAATAAAGCTACGACATGACCCTGCTAATATTAAGGCAGTCGAAGATCCTATAAAGAGAAAAGAGCAAGATATTCAAGAATTAAGAAACCAACTGAAGCTACCATCCCTGGAACATCCTCAAGCTAAAGAAGTTGCTAGCATAGAAATGGAAATGGAAAAATGGTTTACAATAGTTTCTTAGGAGAATGCACACATTAAGAAAATGGATCAGGACATGGAAGCATTGTTAAGAGAAAAATAATAGTGGGAAGCAACAGGGACATCTACATCATGCACAAGTTCAGTAGTAGAGACTTCACTAAAGGAAACATCTTCAGATTCTACAGAAAAGCTTGTTAAATCTTTGGAAGAATTATCATCAGTTAAGGTAGAGAAAGAGAAGTTATCAACGACATTCATTTGAATGGAGGAGAATATAGTTAAAGCTGATAACGCCTATATAGCAGAAGTGATGAAGAACTTCAAGCTCATTCAATAAATTTAGAAATTAGAGGACCAATATTTTACCATCAAAATGTTGGCCAAGGCAAAAAATAGCATTTGGCATAATATAAATGTTAATATAACAATTATGTGGCCATTAATTCAAATAAATTTTGAGTAGGAAGAGCTCGTGAAAAGAGTTCAGACAAAAATAAAAAATACTAAAGCAGATTTGGAGCACAGACTATAAGAGGCACCAGGGATTATTAAGCTTTTAAACTCCAAGATGGAGGATGAATTATAGGACCTAAACATTCCATACAAGACAACAACAATAATGGAGGTTAAATGAATTTTAACGAAATAGAATGTCATTATACAACTAGAGAAAAAATGTAAAGGGCTCAAGTTGCAAGTCAAAAGATTCAACGGAAAGTTCACACTACTGTAGGAAAATAGTCTACCTACTCTGAGCAATTCTAATGGAAAATTGTTTCCATTAGAAAACTACCAGGAATATTTGTGTAACATAGTTGCTAATTCTTCAATCTTTGCAAAGGCCAATGGAGTTATCAGGGGAGAAGCATTTATACTAGGCATGCAATTTTATTTAAATATTCAACATGAGATTCATCATTTTTTTATCAACAAGCCAACTTTTGACATTTACACCGAAGTGGATGAAAGGTTTATAAACATGATAAAGTTTTCTATCCCAAATGAAGAAAGGTAGGACCAGTTGCTAAAGTTGATCAAGTAAGTACAACTGAAGCCCTTAAATTTCGAGAGCGGAGAGACAACATTTGTAGGAAAATAGCTACAGTCGGCACCAAATTCCTTCAAAGCCACAAAAACGCAATAAATTTTACCAGACTTTCCTTATGATCTTCTTCTATATCTAAAATATATGTGCCCTTAACATATATTATTTTTTAAAACTATTTTATTTTGAAGTCTAATCTGAGATGTAAAAGGTTTCTATAAATACTTAGTAAAAGAAAAGGTTGGCACTTGTATGAAGAAAGGGGATATATTTTGATAAGTTGTGCATGTACTGAAGGGATCATTTTGTAATAATATAGAGGGTTTTGTTCTAGGATTCTCATGTCAAATAATTGGTGATGTGATTTTCTCATGTGACTTTATTTAATCTCTCAGTCTTCATACGTTTTCTCTCTTTAATGTTTCAAGAAAATTAAGGGCCGAACCTGCTTAAATATACTTGGTTATGGCTTGTAAATAGTATTAATGTTTTCTTTCTGATATTAAGTATAGAATTCATCTGAGCATGCTCTATTTTTAGTTGAACCTAAATCAATTTCATCTTCCCACTCACGAACTTTTTATAAGATCCAAAAGTTTGTCTATCCTGCCTTGTTACAACTACTTTGTTATTTTGTTATTGATCACGCAAAGTTTTGTGACTCCACGCCCAATGTTCTTTCTACAATTTTCAAACAAACATTTGAAAAAAACCTCAGAATTCAATAACTAGCCTAATATATTGAAACAAAAATCTAAATAAAAAAGAGAGATCCCTCTCTAAAGTTGGAAGGGCTAGATCCCAACTTTGCAAGTGGTTTTGTGGTTACCTCTAGGTTTTTCTCCACATCATTTGGGAATTACAGAGTGATAACATCTTTCATGAACGATCTCTAACAAAATTATTGGCAGATGTAGGATTGGTAAGCTTACTTACAACAGGGTGACTGGGGCATTCAACATAAACGACACTACTTTGAAGGTAGAATGGTTCACAAGGAGAAACTTGTGTATTGTGTATTTTGACCTCTAGCATCACTAGGTTCTAGACTAGAGAATATTTCCTCGGTAATTCCACTAATCCATAATAGTTTTGGGTTGTTTATGATCTCATAAGTCATATGGTTGTATATTCTTTTTCATTTATGGCTAGTCAGGTTCTTGAGGTCAATAGAATTTTGCTAAGTTGCAATCAACAATGTAAAAAATTAACATAAATGAAAAACTTTGATTCAAAAAAAATGTTGATGATAGCAAAATTATTCAATTTAGACCATAAATAAAATATTTAATTATAAATTATTAGGTAATATTGATATACATTTTAAAAATATATTAATAATGAAAACATTTTAATATGGACTTGGTCTAGAAATAAAATATTTAATTGTTCATATTAAGTAAAATATTTCAATGTGAAATCAGTTTTGTTTTTTTTCTTAAACATTGTAGAGCTCTCTATATTTACTATTTCGGAAAAGAGTTTTTACATCGATATCCTCCGGTTAGTCACTTGCCCAAAGGAAAATAGGTGACCACCGGTTAGCATTATAACCATTCAAAAATTTGAATAAGTTCATGAGCAACCATCTACTTCTAGAATGCTTGTCTCTACTATTGTCTCTACAAATCAAAACATAATTACTTATTTCCTACATCTAAAAACTGATTTCAAAGACAAAAATTAGACTCTAAACTAATCCTCATTAGAGGAAGCTATTTGAGCTGAATCCGTTTCACCAGGGCCTGAAACCTTTACCCCAGGGTCTGGAAGCTCGCGTCCCTGTGTCAATGTACATTTAATCTCTGTAAGAGTCTGCTCGATCTTGCCCAGTGCGAGATTTTACAGTAGGTCTCGATCTATATAGTTGCAATATCTTTGAGAATTTCTGCCTGAACTGGGTCTTTCTCCTTGATACTTTCCTATTTGTCAAGAATTTTACCTTCCATGTGTTCGTGGTGAAGAGTCATAGCCCGAGCTACAACATGTTTCATGATCCAGTATTGCTGGAGGGTCTTTTTGAACAGTGATTTCCTACCATTTGATGTCCTTAGGTCCTGCAACATTCCTTCCCATTCTTCCATGGGTAAGTATGCGCACCTGAGATTATTTCTTCAATCTCTTTCCCAGCTCCAAATTTGGTTTCTTACCTCCTTCGGGTTTCCTTCCATGTAGGAGTCTATGATCTTCTTCATTTTCTCTCTCTCAAACTACCTTCCCCTTTTCTTTCCCTTGTTGTTGGTGCCTTCTTCTTTTTTTATCTTCCTCTTACTCCTCCCGGGAGCCATTCTTATTTCCTCTTGGCCTTTATCTCTCTTTTCCTATTGTTGTTTGTTCTGATTCATAGTCTTACCCTGTGCTGAGGTGTGATCTATCACAGAGTAAACACAATTGTCAGTCATATCATTTAAGTTTACATTATCCAAGGATTTTCTGCCCCCCCTCCTCTTATTTCCACTCCTTCAGTTGCCCACCCTTTGAGTTTCTAACCTTTGGATTCCTTCCTTGTTTGGAATGGTTATGACCATTATAGTTCTTTTGGTTTTTGGGTACCCATGTTTACTTTGTTTAGCCCAGTTCATGCAAAAATCCCACTCGTGGTTCGAAAGCCTTTTCGTTCTCAAGGGTTCACTCCTTGTGCGAATTGGGTCACGGCTACCTCTCCTTTGTATGGGTCTTTCAGCATGGCCATCCAGATTTTGGTTAGCTATGGTTTCTCCCCTCACCATAAGGTGCAACTCCATCCCCTAGGGGTTTTGGATTTTCCTATCCCCTCTGTCGGCATTTGACGGAGCAGGCGTTCTTCTTGTCCTTGGACTATGATTTACCAAGGCCTCTATTCTAAGGTGGGGTTCAGGTAAAATTGAGTCCATCAAACCATTGCTCTCATACTCCTCACCCTTTCTCCTGACTTTCTCTCCTTCCCTAGCACCCGGGAACTCTTCACGATAATTTCCTTTCATGTCTTTAAGATTTCTATGACAATTGATATTATCAACCTAGATATGCATATCATTCTTCATTCCTAACCTATATTTCAGATTGATTACTCTTTCATAGATTGGGGTAAGAGATGTCACATACCCTTTTACCATTCTACGCTTTCTTACCTCCTTCTACTCATGCTTGCTGTCTGCTCTTTCATTCTCACCACCTTTCTCCTTTCTCGTCTACATGCAAAATGCCTGATTCCCCTTTTCTTTAGGCTTTATCCCTTTTTATTTACCCCCTCGTGATTTTACCACTAGTTTTTCTCCCTTTCCTCCTGCCTTGGCATGCCTCCCTTCCCACCTGCCTTGGGATGCTACCCTCCTATCATGTCCGCCGTCCTTCATTTACGTCTTTCCTCTCTCAGCTACTCTTGCTGTCGGGTCGCTAACTCCACCCTACCACTTGGCATTAATTCATTGCCCATCCTCAGATTTGTTTTCCTACCCCATCCTCCTCCATTCCTTTCCATCTCTACCCCCATGCTCTTAGGGATTGTCCTTCCTCTACCCCCCTTCGTCATCCTACCAGGCTTCAGTCTTGCGTCTGTCCTATGTTGTTCCGCTTCTGTCTTGTTTTGTCCCTCTTGCATATGCCCTTGTCCTTCACCGCTCCCATCAAGTCTGGGTTAATTCTATAGATGCTCGCTTTGACGCTTGTCTTGTTCTATCATCTGGATCAATTGTCCCATTTCATTTTTCTGGTGGAGCTCTTTCGCGCTCACGTCCAATTGGTGCTCTCCTTTTCGACATCCCCAATTCACAAGGTAATCTGTAGTAGCATTTCCTTTGTGTCTCACATGGGAAGGTATGGTGTAGGCTATCTTCTTCAATTGGTGGCTTATTTCTGTTACTATCCATGCCGACCGCCAACTTTTACCGAGCTTCTCTGTTGGTACTCCCTGCTATAGTCGTTTGATTGTTTCTATCACGAGCAATGAGTCGCCTTCTATTTGCAAGCTTTGGTACCCTTCCCTGATTGCTATTTCTAACCCCCTGTGCAGTGCGTGGAATTCTACCTCATTATTCGAGGCATTTCCACAATCCATCGCATAGACCCAATGAGTTTTCCCTCCATCATCTCTGGACATCCCTCCTATTCTAGCCTCCTCTAGATTTCGTTTTGTCGTGCCATCAAAGTTTAGCTTGGTGAATCCCTGTGGTGCGTTCCTATAGCAGTCTTCAGCTTTTACTTTACCTACCTTATGTTCTCTTCCTGTCATGCATGTAGTGATTACTTTGATTTTCAGGTGGTTCATAATGCATGTCTCTGTTGAGTCTATCTTGCAATCGTCATTGTTCCATTTTTCAAGGATTATTGTTTCTCTTATGTTTTATGTAGTTTGATTCCATATTTCCTCTTTAGCTTTTTTGTCTTCCCTAAATATCACCCGATTTCTTGCCTTCCATATGTTCCACAGGAGGAATCCTATGGAGAGATTCCAGGCTCGGTTCAAGATTATATTGCGGTATGTCTTGCTCCTCCATTTCTCGACTGTTGTGGTTATGCTACATGTTTTTCTATCACTAATCTCAAAGAGTTGATGGTGGTTTTGCCACAGGTTGTTGTTGAGGCTACAGGAGTTTTTCAAGTGCTCCATGGTTTCTTCTTGTTCTTGGCATAGAGCGCAACGTGATGGTCCATGTGTCCCCTTCCTTCTTAGCTGGTCCCAGGTTAAGGCTCACCCATGGGACAATATCTAGGTAAATAGTGCCACCTTTGGCCAAGTTTTTTTTGCCAGATTCTATCCCATTTTTTGATGTCTGGGTTGCTAGTTCTTCCAACTTTTATATAATATCCTTTTTGTTATAGACAATTTTGTGCCTTATAGCAACAAGCATGAATTGTCAATAATCCAAGGGATCCAAATTTCCCTAAACATGATGTTCCTACCCCTAGAGGAACAAGGTCAGCAAACCAACAGCTCTCAGATCAGTTCTCCACCTGAAAACACTCAAAAACAAGCAATCCTGAAATCAAAGCAGGTGCTCCACTAGGTTTCTGCGCTGAAAATCAGTTGCTCCATGGTGTACCTGCGTTGCAAAGCAAGTGGAACAAAGGCCACCTGCGCTGAGCGAGATGGGACAAGTGGCACAATGAGTCATTGCTTTGGAATCTTCCAAAAATGACACTTGGATCAGGTATTTCGCCTTGTGATGAGTCAGAGGCTCTGCTTCTCCAAGTGGAAGCAAGGTTCTCCAAGTGGACTCAAGAACTGAAGATCAACTAAAGATTAACTGAAGAGAGAGAGGACACAAGGCAGCTACACATCAGTTGCAAGCTGACTCATCCTTTCTCAATTCATCTATATATTGAGCTCTCTCCTATGAGCTCAGGAGGCTGGAATTTTGTGCAAAGTAATGATATGCTGTTGGTTTCACTATTGAGCTATTGGGTGATTGTTTGAGAGAGGTGAAGAGGAGCAATTCTTTCTGCTGGGAGGTGTTGCTGGGTTGGAGCCTTCAATGGTTGTAATACTCTCAGAACCTTTACTTCTTCATTAATAAAAGCTATTGAGGTTCTTCTATGTGCTCTTGTTTCAATAATATATTGTGATGATTGCATGTTTGGTTTACACTAATCCATGAACCAGTTATGATTGCATGCCTCTTGTAGTTTCCTTCTTTGTTATTTTGCAGGATCTCATTGTAGCTGGGCAAGCAAAAGAACAAGGAGCTAGGAGCAAGCGGCCAAAGAGAAAAGTTTGGATTCGACATTAAGCGCAAGGCAACGGTTAGTGCATTTCTCCATTCTCTTTTGCTTTCATAAAGAAGTAAACCTTAAGTAGTTTGTTTTACAGTTGTTGCTAAGGAACTATCACCCTTAGAGTGGGATAGGGTCATCCGAGTCGGATACTTTTCCCTACAACAAACTGGCGACTCCGCTGGGGATCGTATCCGTTTGATTGTGTTTGTAGTATTTTGCTATTCATTTCCTGAACAAAAGAGTACCAAATCGAAAACCTTTTGACTATATCAAAAGCGAAGTAGAGGGCAGCTACTCTAGCTCATTTCTGAGCAAGTTCATGATTTGAAGAGCTGATCTACAAGGATCCTTGTAAGCTCTTAGTGATAGATTTGCACCTTCCTAATCATCCCTTTGAGTGTGCTTGACTGATTGTTTCTGATTTGAGCAAAAACCGTGCATTTTTTAGAAAATTATGACCCGGAAACTGTGAAAACGCAATTCTCGTTTTCCAAAGCAGGTAGTACACAGGCTACCTGCTTTGCAACGCAGGTCCCGAAGGGGCTACCTGCGCTGAGAGCCAGATTGGCTGTGCAGCACCTGCGTTGGCCCAAATTTGCCTAGTGCATTTGGGGTTTCCTCCCTTTCTCTTGCCTGTTTTCACTTAGATTTTGCTGCTAAGTGTCAGTCTTGTGCCTGTTCTGAAACCAATATTACTTGCCATCATTCTGCCTCTGTTATATAACGAAATTGTACTTGTTCTTTGTATTTCTTACTCATTTACAATTTCCCATAACGAAGAGTAAACTAGTCTTGCTTTTGGCCTCTTAGATCTGAACCTGTGTTAGGCATTTTGCTGGTCTAAAGAGTTAGCTTGTTTGCTGTCCATAGCTGATTAGTCATTTTACTTTCGTTAGTATGGTTTGATTTCATATATTTCCAGTGATTAAGCAAGTGAATCTTAAGGTGTCTTTTGATTTTGAACAAACTTGTTTGTTTTCGCTCTAAATCGAAATCAAAGTTATATAATCACTTTCTTTTTGTAACCCATCCACATTAAGAAAGGGAAAAGAAAATACATGCATTGTGCATTTTGCATTTGAAAAAGTTTGCATGATGATTTAGGAGAAAGTGCATTAGTTTGTGCTGTATGAACTGTGTGAAAAGAATTTGCCTTTCTTCTCTCTCAGTAGTTAAGATTTTCATCAGTCAAAAAGATTTGAAAAAGCTTGCTTCTCATCTTAGGCTGCATTTAGGAATTTGTCATATACATCTCGTGGTGAACCTTGAAAGGCAAACTTTAAAAAGATCAACTTAAAATATACTGAATGAACCTAACAACGCATTTGAAACATAACGCAAACATCTAGAGGTCTAGGTAGAGACGTGTTCCGGCGTCGTTAAACATAGTGACTGTCGATCTCTACGAAGGTGGGTGATTCCTCCTGAGAGTCGGTGGCACTAATACGGATTTGTGCTCCCACGTACCGTCGCGTATATATTGGGAGACCCCTATAGGCAATTATCCTTTATCCATAGGAAGCTGTGTCGGCCGCCCTACTGATCGCGATGCAGTGAACACAGCATTCACGAAGATCGACCACCCGTACCGTAAAACGTATTCTGTGGTTTCGCGAAAAGTTTGGCACACCCTCTGCCTAGATCTCCAGGGCAGTTTATTTTGGCCCTTTTCAAACTCTATAACTGAAAAGGTCCAACCGAGCATTTGTCACTTCGGGCTCGTTAATACATCGAAGGAGACTAGAGTCATCTTTAGCTTTTTCTCGACTCTTAAAACATGAAAAAGCAAAGTTATGTTTAAAAGCGTCTAATAAAATTCATTCAAATCGGAAACACAAATTTTCCCCTTTATACTTTAGTTGATCGAGTAATCCGCAATCGTGGAAGAAAGTCAATTGAATATCCGTCGTTCTCGGAGGCTTGCGAGTCAACCGTCTTTGTCTCCGGAATCGAAAAAAATCCGGACAAAGCGAGCTCGTTGAACCAGTTCAAAATCTCCTTTAAAAGTTAGAACAAGTGTTCCAACAACATCTGAGATTCTGGTCACTCCAAACATTTCCGGAAACCCTGCCTCCATAGAAGAAGTTCAATAGCCACAGAGGGACAGTAATACTGATCCTAGTCTGGGGGCAAATACTTGTATGACTGAACCAGTTCCATCTGTAACCGGTCCAGAGAGTTTTGTTCCTCAAACATCTGTCGCGGTCGATACAACCCCTTCTTCGGCACCGGAAATCTTTTACGGGCATGACGGTCTTCCTCTTCCACCTGGTCTGATTGCGATAGAGGAAATTATAGAGGAACCGCAAGTATCCACTCCAATTCAATTTGGAGTAGGGGTCACTCTATTTCCTGCTACAACAGAAGTTTGTCCATCACCAGTGGAAGTTCCTGTAGAATCACTAGGTGATCAATTGGATAGACTAAAAATGACTGAACAACCGTCGACATCTAGGACTGTGTCAAATGACACGGCGACGGCAGAATTACCTGTTGCAAATCCAACAATGTTCGCCGGCATACCATCTGTCCCAACTAGCTCTCAGTCGCTAGAAGGAGTCCACCAAGAGACTATCTCGACAGTATGGTCTGTTCCTGTTTGTTCCGGAGTAATGTCTGGTAACTCTCATGGTGAGACTCATCAAATTGACCCTTTTGGGAATCTAATTAGGCCATCCAGTCCTCCAGGACAATCAATTGCCTCGAGTTCTGGATTGCTACCGTATGGGGGGCAGTATGCTTTTTCATTACCCCCTCCGGGAGGGTACCCATACGGGAGTTCTCAACCTTATCCAAGTTATGGCGAATTGCAGCGAGTAGTTGGGTACCTATGCTATCCCAGCCACCGAGAGTTGTATATTCTATGCAAAAGTGTGTACCTGTGACAAACATCCCAACTACACCGGCTATTGTGACCGTGTCGCAAGTTCAAACAATGCCTGTTGTATGTCAACCTCAGATTTCTCAGGTTCTCATGCAACAGCCCCTTGACCTTGCAACCCAACCACAATCGCCTACTGGTGGGGCAACACAAGTACAGTCGGGTACAACTACCCCACATCTTGGTCCAATGGTTAGTGTAGCGCAACAACCCATGGTATCACAACCATGGATAGTGCAATACCAACAGCCACAATTCCAACAAGTATATCAAGGTTCTGAACAGCAAATCTTTGCGAATACTGGACAACCATATATCCAAAATGGTCAAAGTCAATCACTTTATAGTGGTCAAGTCCATCAACCGTATTCATCATACCAACATCAACTCCATTATGCTGGTATGCAAAGACCAACTGTTCAGGCGATTCCATCGTATCCTGGTTACGCTTCACCTAACTTGAATCAACAGTTACCATTCGTGGCGACTTTAGAGTTGCCTGATTTACATCGGTTAACCAATGATCCAATTGCTTACGCCCCTTGGTGGCCAGTGATTCCACACAAACTTCCATCCGACATTCCTAAATTCAATGGAAATCCAGGTGAAGACCCGTCGAATCATGTGATGACGTTTCATCTATGGTGTTCGTCGAACACTTTAAATGACGATTCGATAAGGCTTCGCCTCTTTCAGAGGACATTGACAGGTCCAGCGGCAAAATGGTATATAGAATTGCCTAGAGCTTCGTTCGACAATTTTGGCTCCCTTGCCACGACATTCTTGACCCACTTTCAATTACCAATAAGGTATGAAACAGGAACAGAGATATTGACTAACTTCAAACAGACAACCGCAACTCATATATCAGATCATATACATGAGTGGCGACGTCGACGAAGAATGGTTAAAACATACGTTCCTGATCAGCTTTTAGCTGAGTGGTTTATAAAGTCGTTACTTCCGGCCATAACGGAAGATGTAGCAAAGGGAGGAGTCGTAACAGAAGAGCAGGTTATCGCTCGTGCACAATACTTGGATTTAGTATATACTCAGTCCGGCACGCTCTATGACAAAATACTAGACGCCCCTAGACCAAAGTTTTCAATCCCTCCTCCTCCTAAATCAAACAGTGACTCTCATGCCAGTGATGGCGTGATTGGCACGGCAAACATGAATCCGAAAAAGACCCATCAAAAGAAGGCCCGTAAGGATTCGAATCAAAATGCGCATGAAGAAGTTCTTGCTTCGGAAGTAAATGCCGTATCGACAGATAAGGGCAAAGAAACCAATCAACCAGGAAGCAAGAAAAATCAAAACGAAGGGAAGAAAGATCAAAGAAAGTCATCTCCTCGAAAAAATCCTCGTAGAAAGGAGAAAATGCCTAGGAGATGTCACATATGTGACGATGATCATTGGACGGCAGATTGCCTGTACAAAGCTGAGTTTAAAAGATTCGTAAAGAATCCGAACACTCCAGCCGTATTGACTGATCCATTTCCCGACCCAAGTCAGAATCTGGTTGATAGTGGAAATGCTTCCCCATCACAAGTTATGATGTTGTCAAGTTTTAAGCGCCAAGATGATGCTTTAATTTCAACATTAAACAAATGCCATGGGAATTCACAGTCGTTGAATGGCGAGAGAAAAGGTAGATCAGGCAGTTCGACAACAACTTCGACAGAAGTTGTGCCGCCATCCAACACGAGAGGCATTCCAACGATCCATGGAGGCAATCATCCTCTCCAATATATCGGAGTAATTTTCCTAAAAGGCCCTTCTTTAATGAGCACTTTTGCCCCACCATCGCCGGGTAATCTTGCGGAGATGGGTGCAACGGAATATGAAGCCTTCTATTTTTAATGGATCTAAAAGTTTCGAGGATAGTTCCTATCTCAAGTCAACCTCGTTTAAAAAATTAAATAAAGAGTAAAGAGGATAGTTCTTCATGATGTCAACCTCATTAAAAAATGAAATGTCCCCTTAAGAATTAGAGGACATATGCCTCGCCCGCATTTTTATGCTGGGGGCACAAGAATCGAGCAGTTTTAGCAATGTTCATGCTCGTTAAAAAATAAACGCAAGAATCGAGCAGTTTTTGTATAGAGTTCATGCTCGTTAAAAAATAAACATGAATTGTGAGCAATCTTTCCCTACAGTTCAAGCTCATCCAGAAAAAATGAACCGGTAAATAACCTGGAGAAATGTAACCTTTGAAAGCCGTTTTAAAAACCTTTGGTCGTGTTCTTGCAGTCTCACCTCCATCCGTTCATTTGGCCAATCGTTCGTCTCCATATGTGTGTTTACCCATTTTGAGGAACAACTGCGAAGAGTGATTTCACTTAGCCATCCTTGTGACACTGCCGTGATTGGAGAATTCCAACCTGTACCTGGAATCTACTGCTATCCCTGTTCATCACTCGTTCCTCAAAAGACGAGTCTTCTTTGAGCTCTTTTCACTGACTCGTAAAATATGAAAAGTTTTCCGAGTTTTGGCCTTCCAGCTCGTTAAAAGGACCGGAAGAGCTATCCCTCCTCTAGATTTTAATCTTTTTGGGCCTGAGGGATTATTGCACAAAAAGATCGAGCGCTTGTTTTGTTCGGCTCGTTAAAGAAATCGAAAATTCATCCCTTCTGTATGGTTTTATACTTTTTCGGACTTAAGGGATTAAAAGACGAAAAAGGAATTTTGGAGTTAACTTTTCGTACCTTTTCAGACTCTCTAAAAATGAAAAGGACCGAGTTTTCCTTGTCGTTAGACTCGTTAAAATGATTAAATAGCGACAAACTTGTATTTAGACGAGAACGAGTTTCCCTATCGCTAGGCTCGTTAAAACATAGCGATGGGCTTGCCCGAAGGGCAGGTTATAGAACAAGCATATGTTATCCTCCTCAAGCTTGACAAAAATAAAGAGGTACTGGTCAGCAATGACTGGGGAAAAATTGGGAGAACCTCACAGCATTAATGGTAGCAAGTCGCTCTTGAACATGACACTTTTTCCTCCGTATCACATCGGGTTGGGTTGTTTCATTCACCGGTCTCATAACCATGGTCCTCGCCACACCATCCACAATTGGGGTAATGCTACCAATCCATCACATCAGTGTCGTTATATGTTCAAGAGATGTGGTTCTGTAAAGAGTCAACCGTGTTCCACCCACTGCCATACATTATCCTTCATCCACTTCATGACCGCCACCCTGAATCATACATCACAGTTTGTTTTCACCTCATCACAATCACTAGCTCCGTTCCGTGTCACTGATGTGGGATTCATTAAGGCCCTCCTTTGACGGATCGCTCCTTGTCGACATCAGCTCATTATCCAAGGAGTTGATCTAGGAACACCCCCCTCAGTACTTTGAAGCTTGCATGCCTCAATGGCAAGTTTCTCACTTCCGGCGACAGGTATACATCAATGACCTTCGACCAGAAGATTTTGCATGGTGGTCGACGCCAAGTCCTTTATTCCCACCATGTGGATTGTACTGCCGTACCTTGAGGGTCATCATCCTTATCGGTGATTCCTCTCGCGCTTGTTAACAGTTTACATCATTGACCGGTAATCAAGCGATGTCTTTCCATGTTCGACTTCAAGAAATTCTCACATGGATCGACTTGTACATCGAGTGAAGATCGGAAGAGATTGAAGACCCCGGATCTAGTTTCATCCATCCGGGCTGCGATATATATTCAGGACATAAAGACATTTGATATGTACATCATTACAGCAGATGATCATCCTTCTCAAAGGATGATAATTTCAGCAGAAAATTATCAGTCTACAATCAGACGATCGTCTGTTCTATGTACCAAAATGTATTTATAAAGCTGAGCATGGGAATGCCCGCCTCAGCTAGATCATGAAAATGTATGAAAAAATAATGTATTGTATTGTATCTTATTACAGGACACTTCTCAGCAGATTGAATGAACTTCGGATCCTCTCAATAAAGCATTTCACCCGATAAACGACCTCATACTTTAGGGGGCATCTGTTATAGACAATTTTGTGCCTTACAGCAACAAGCATGAATTGTCAATAATCCAAGGGATCCAAAGTTCCCTAAACATGATGTTCCTACCCCTAGAGGAACAAGGTCAGCAAACCAACAGCTCTCAGATCAGTTCTCCACCTGAAAACACTCAAAAACAAGCAATCCTGAAATCAAAGTAGGTGCTCCACTAGGTTTCTGCGCTGAAACTCAGTTGCTCCATGGTGTACCTGCGTTGCAAAGCAAGTGGAACAAAGGCCACCTGCGCTGAGCGAGATGGGACAAGTGGCACAATGAGTCATTGCTTTGGAATCTTCCAAAAATGACACTTGGATCAGGTATTTCGCCTTGTGATGAGTCAGAGGCTCTGCTTCTCCAAGTGGAAGCAAGGTTCTCCAAGTGGACTCAAGAACTGAAGATCAACTAAAGATTAACTGAAGAGAGAGAGGACACAAGGCAGCTACACATCAGTTGCAAGCTGACTCATCCTTTCTCAATTCATCTATATATTGAGCTCTCTCCTATGAGCTCAGGAGGCTGGAATTTTGTGCAAAGTAATGATATGTTGTTGGTTTCACTATTGAGCTATTGGGTGATTGTTTGAGAGAGGTGAAGAGGAGCAATTCTTTCTGCTGGGAGGTGTTGCTGGGTTGGAGCCTTCAATGGTTGTAATACTCTCAGAACCTTTACTTCTTCATTAATAAAAGCTATTGAGGTTCTTCTATGTGCTCTTGTTTCAATAATATATTGTGATGATTGCATGTTTGGTTTACACTAATCCATGAACCAATTATGATTGCATGCCTCTTGTAGTTTCCTTCTTTGTTATTTTGCAGGATCTCATTGTAGCTGGGCAAGCAAAAGAACAAGGAGCTAGGAGCAAGCGGCCAAAGAGAAAAGTTTGGATTCGACATTAAGCGCAAGGCAACGGTTAGTGCATTTCTCCATTCTCTTTTGCTTTCATAAAGAAGTAAACCTTAAGTAGTTTGTTTTACAGTTGTTGCTAAGGAACTATCACCCTTAGAGTGTGATAGGGTCATTCGAGTCGGATACTTTTCCCTACAACACTTTTGTTATCATAAACATTCCTTTGATGCGTTTTCCCCACCTTATTATATCTGAACCATTTTTAGCTGCAATTTTCCTTGTCACCATTTCCTTTTGGTAATTTACCCATTGTTCTGTTTCTGGTGTTTCTTGCCAGTTGTTTTTCATTTTCTGTTTTCTCCAATAACCATCCTATTCAGGCAGCCAATAGTTCTTGACTACATCTTCCTCCATTTTGGTGGTGAATTGTTGAATGTCTTGGAGTGCGGTTGTTGATTGAGGGTTTTGCCCTCCCTAATTTCCGAAAAACTATTTTCTCTTATCAGGTCCCTATTTAACCTTGTTAGGTTCTAGATTGTCGAGCCTTTATTTTCTGATTGGCTTCGCCGTTTTCCTTCAGGTGACCTTGCCATCTAATATTTCTTTTCCCATAATGTTTTCCATAGATCTCCTCCCCCTTGAATCCACCTCCACCATAATTTTTCACCCATGACTTGGTTTAATATGTAAGGATCCCTTAACCCTAAACCCTCTTCTATTAAAGATTTTCTTAGCCATTTCCGTGAGACTAGAGCCCACTTTTAAGTTTTGCTTGTTCCTTGCCATAGAATTTTTTTGAAAATTTCCACCATTTTCTGGCATATAGTTTTTGGGATAGCTTGACTGGCCATTTGGTATATTGGCATAGCTTGGAGGACCGACTTCAAGAGGATGACGCAGCTCATAATTTTTAGCATTCTGAGCATCCAGTTGTCCATTCTTTTTTGAATTATCCCTATGAGTCCTCCCGAGTTCACTATTCTATTCTGCTTGTTGCTCAACTGTACTCCCAGATATTTGGTTGGGAACTTCCCAATTCTGAACCCCATTGTTCTAGCTAGGAATGCTTGTGAAATCATTGGGGTATTGAAGAAGAAGATTTCTATTTTATCCTTGTTTATATTTGTTCCTGATTCTTCTGTAACTTTTCCAGGATTTCTAGTAGTTTCTTCGCTTCCTTAAGATTGGCTTGACTATACATCATCACATCATCTATGAATTGTTGATGTGTAATGGTTATTTCTTCCCCCCATAATCTAAGGCCTTTAAGTTTTCCACTGCTTACTCTTGCTTTTATTAATCTGCCCAAACCATCAACTGCTATTATGAACAGGAACAGTGACAGTGGGTCCCCTTGTCTAAGCCCATGGGACAGCTTGAAGGTTTCTGTAGGTTTTTTGTTTAGCATTATAGACATGCTTGGAGTGGATATCATAGACGTTATCCATTTTATCCATCTATCATCAAACCCATAAGCTTTTCGGATTCTCTGAAGGTATTCCCAACTTAGCTTGTCATAAGCTTTTGCTAGGCCTAGTTTAATCATCATTACTTTGTGTTGTGAATTCTTCAATGAATGAATTTCCTCTTGTGCGACTATGATTCCATCCACTATCTCTCTCCCTTTCACAAACTCTATTTGTTCTTCTGCAATCAATTCTGCGAGTATTGATTTTAATCTTCTCACCATTATGGTAGCTAGAATTTTGTATATTACATTACATAATGCTATAGGTCTAAAACCTTGAGGTTCATCAGCCTTTTCTAGCTTCGGTATCAGGCTAGGAAGGTTGTGTTCCATGTTGGGTGCATTCTTTTCATGCATCTTGATTCTTCCACTGCCTTTACAATGTCTTGCTTCATAAAACTCCAGGTTTCTTGGAAGAATTCTGATGTAAATCCATCCAGTCCTGGGGCTTTGTTCTTGGCCATTGTCGTCACTGTCTCCTCTAACTCCTTTTAAGTGATTACCCTAACGAGTGCCATGTTTTGCTCTTGATTCAAATTTGTAGGAATGTATTGGCTTATTTTTTCTATCTCCTCTTCTCTATTGCTTTGTGTCTCTGTCAATATGACTTTGAAATGCTACATTAGTAGTCTTTCCATTTCCTCTTTCTGAGTTAACCTATTTCCTTGGGTATCTCTTAGGGAGAAGATTCTATCTGCTGCATGGCTCTGTGGAAGAATTTTGTGTTTCTTTCCCCCTCTTTCAGCCATTGTACTCTTGAATATTGACTCCATAAAATTTCCACCTATTTTCGTCTTTTCTCCAGTTTGTTTAAAACCTCTCCTTCTTCATGCGTTAGGTCCTCTGTTCTCCCTTCTTCTATTATTTTATGTTGTATCCTTTTCATGTATGTTTGCAGTTTTTCTTGGTCTTTTTTAATATTGCCAAATTCTTCTCCATTTCATTTCTTGATTGTGCCTTTTAACTCCTTTAATCTTAATTGGAGTGTGTGCATCTTATTCCTTCCTTTTATTTCAACCTCACTAATCTGCCACCAATTCTCCATTTTTTTTATGAGGGTTGGGTCTCACAGCCAAAAGGCTTCAAACCTGAATGGTCTGTTTTGGTTTTGATTGTTCATGGCAATTTCTAGTTTTATTGGCCAATGGTCTGATCCTTGGCATGGGAGGATTGTCACTTCATAAAATATGTCTTTCCCAAGAAAGTGTTCTGTTGCAAGAAACCTATCCAATCTGGAATATATCTGCCTGCTGCCTCCTCTTCTATTATTCCATGTGTATTTTCCATTAATGGCTTTTGTATCAATCATTTTTAGAGCTGACTGTGTTTCCCTAAATATTTCCATGTCTATGTCCTCCCATTGCAGTCCCCCCTTATTTTCCTCTTTTGAAGTGATCATATTGAAGTCACCCACTATTACCCACAGTTTTTCTGTGTGCATGTTTCCCAACTGTTGCAGATGTGTGAGGAATTCTTCTCTTTCCACCATTATATGGGGTCTGTAAACCGCTGAAACTAAGAACCAGTCTCTATGGCCTATCAGCCTGAATCTTCCTGAGAGGATCCTCTTCATTCCTATCCAGTAATCTATAGTGACTTCTGCAGGGTTTCACAAGATTGCAATTCTCCATGCGCTACCTTTTGCATCAAGTGTCATACATTCATAAGTAGGATTTATTTTTTCAGAATCTCCTCCATTTCCCCCCCTGTTATTTTTGTTTCTTGTAGCAACATAATTTGTGGTTTTTCTCTTTTAATCCTTTCTGCTAGGTATCTCTGCTTACCCTTGCTGTTAAGACCCCTAATGTTCCAGGATGTAATTATCATTGGGCAAGTGGGGTTGTTTGGTGGAAGACCACTGAGAGCGATACTACTCATCCCGTATTAACTAGCATTTCTCCCATAACTTGTATTGACTCTTGAAGATTCTTTCTTCCCTCATTTCCATTTACTTTGTTGTTCTTAGTTGTTTTCAGGTTGTATTCCTAGTTGCTCATTCATTCCTATGTTTCCTTGCTCTTGTTTTTCTTTATATTTTTTGAAGATTTCCTTATATAATTTTTTATCCTCTTCTGGGATAAACCTCTCATCCAAATGTCTCCATTTGTCGAGAAGTTGCCTCAAAATTTCTTCTTTTTTTGTTGGGTCTTCCCCTTTGTTGATGTCTATTTCCATTACTTCATTTTCCTATTTATCCTCCTTTTCTTTTCCTACCTTTTCCCCTGTTTCTCTTTGGGTTTTATGTTTAGTGTTGTTTGTGCCTTGACTTAGTCTGCTTCCTTGTTCTTTTTCCTCCTGATAGTCCATTACTCGGATCTCTGAATCTTCTTCTTATACCTATAGGATTTCAAACTGATTTGCCTTGTTAGTTTTGACTGGTTGTTCTTTTCTTCCATCCTTTTCCTTAACATGTCTTTTCCTGTTTTTTTTATCTCTTGGAACCCTTCATTGTCTTTTGTGATTTTCTATTGTTGCTTGGTCTTTCGTTCTTCCTCCTCGACATTAAGGGGGCATTCCTTATAGAGGTTCCCATATTCATGGCATTTTTTGCATCTAAATAGGATATATTCATAGTCCAATGCCTACTGCCACACCTCTTCGTGGCATTCTAGTTCTACTGCCCCTGGTATAGGATTCACTATGTTTATATATATGCAGATCCTTGCATAGGATGTATATCTTCCTTCTTAGTTGATTCAGCTATTTTGACAAAGCTGCATATGGTGTTCCCTATTCCTTCAAGATCTTGGGTCCCAAAAATCCATGGGTAATCCAAATAGTGTTACCCACAAGAGTGCTGCTAGGAATTTTTCTTTGTCCGGGTTATAGCATTCCTCCCAGTACCTCATAAATAAACCTGCATTATTATGAAAATATGGACCATTTTTAACTACTTTTTCTTTATCTTGCAGGTTTGAGAAGATTACCGTAAAGAAGCCACGTGCCCCGAGCTTCAACTCAATGTGGCTGCGGGGTTACCACTTCTGTTGTATCCATCTTGTTAGGTCTTTCTCTGACAGCCAGACACTGATGAACTTGCATATTAATGCATGTTCCTTCATGTAACTTCTATAACACTCTAGTTTGTTCATAGGTATAACAAATCTCGATCTTTCTATTGCACATGGTAAGCATTCTCCTTTGCTTCTTGCTTGCCATCTTGATTCGAGGACTAGTCCTAGTGTCCTTTTCTCTTCCTCCATTTTGTTGTTTCTTGTTCCCTCACCTGCCATTGCATCTCTATAAGAGGGGATCTCTCCCCTCCTGACTTCCTCTATCATTTTTGTGCCTCCTATCCTCTTTGTTTTCCATGCCTCCTGTCTGCTTGTTTTGGAGGTTTTTCGTGCTGCCTACCTCATAGCCACGTGACCATTAGGGTTGCAGAGCTCCAAGAAACCCTCATCGTTCTTTTGGGGATAGATGCATTTGAATTAGAAGATTATATTTTTCTAGTTGAACTAATGGGCAATGTGAAAGCAATTAAACTGTACATATATGCATCTACTATATAAAGAAATTAAAATATATATTTTTATGCATTTCAAGTAATTTCATTGTTTTACATTTTCGTTTTCTTTTTAACGTATTGTTTTGGGTCAATTTTGTCCAATTGTAAATTTAATTACTCTAGTCTACACAATCCCAAGTGTTTAAGGAGACATTCAAAAATGCAATTTAAACAATTATATATATATATATATATATATATATATATATATATATATATATATATATATATATATATATATATATATATATATATATATATATATATATATATATATATATATATATATATATATTGATTTTAACCAAATATTTTTCAAGAGTAGAAACCTATTTCGAGTTTTGTACCTTGAAAAAGTTTACATGTGAAGAGATTTGGTCCCTCTCAACATTTGATTGATAGTGAATAAGGTTATTTTAAGTTTTGTAACTTAAAAAAGTTTACATGTCAAGAGATTTGATCCCTCTCAACATTTGATCGATAGTGATTAAGATGAATATACTACTTATTAACTTTCTCTCAAATAAATATCATAAACTTCATAATCTAATAGTTTTCAAAATTTCACATCAAGGAGTGTCTTAACAAAGCACCTAATCACAATCTATCCAAGACCCTGTGGATGTCCACGGGGTCTTGGATAGATGGGGATTGGGTGCTCTATTAAGGAACTCCTTGATCTGAAGTCACTTTTTCAATTCCTACCCCTGATTGTGGTGATATATTGGACATGATCAAGATGTAGTCTCACAAAAAAGATCAAAATTATTTCATCATTATTTTCCTATTTTCAATCAAAATATATATGTATATATATAATACATTTTAAATGATAAATTTATTTTATTATTTTATTGTATCATCAATATTATGTAATTTCTAATATAGCATATTTCACAGACACACACACACACACACACACACATATAACCGATAGTGATCTATCAACCTTTCAAATACTTCTTATTGACTACTAAAATATTGCTCATTTATCTACCATATTTCACATATATGTATCAATAACGGATGATTTATCAACCCTTCAAACACTTCTCACTTACTACTAAATATTGCTCATTTATCTACCTTATTTTTAATTAATATTTTTAATTTCATAGTTAACTACCTATAATAAAAAATGAAATAAGATTTTATTATCAAATCATTTTTATCTTTCAATTCTATGTTTTCTATCTTACTCATGAAAATAAAAAAATTATAATAATTGAAAATATAAAGAGCTTTTCCAGTGAACCTTCAACACCTTTTACAAACACTTCTCATTTACTACTAAAATATTGCTTATTTATCTACTTTGTTTTTAATTAATATTTTTAATTTTATAGTTTACTATCTATAATAAAAATTGAAGTACAATTTTATTATCAAATCATTCTACCTTTCAATTCTGTGTTTTCTATCATACTCATAAAACATTTTAATATGAACTTCGTCTAGAAATAAAATATTTAAATGTTCATATTAAGTAAAATATTTCAATATAAAAGTAATTAAATTATATATATATATATATATATATATAAACCTAACTTATTTCTCATCCCTCAATTATATAAATATTTTTAATTTTATAATTAACCATCTATAATAAAAATTAAAATAAGATTTTATTATCAAATCATTTTTATCTTTCAATTCTATGTTTTGTATCCTACTTCTAAATTAAAGACATCATGAAAATATAAAATGATGATAATTCAAAATATAAAATTATAATAATTGAAAATATAGTGGAAAATTTATAAATAAATTAATATAAATATATTAATTTACGACAAAACACAACTTTTTTTCATAAAAGATTTTTTAATATCTCCTTAAAAAAAGCTTTCAAATATATTGTTTGTAAAATATTTGATGTGGTCCCATGGATCGTTAACGTCGACTTCTCATTCGCTTGATGTCCACACTAACACAGACTGGGAGACAAAGTGTACGCCCTCTTTATCATAATAAAACAATGCAATTACCTCAATTACCTCTAGTACGACTTGTATCTGGTGGCTCTGCTCCGCAGTGGCTTCGGCGGTAAACTTACTATGACTCTTCTTCAGGCTATGGCACATTCACTTCTTCGAGCACTGGGCGATGTGTGTTCAAATTTTCAACATACTCTATTTACGACCAAACAAACTCTCTGTTACGACGCCCGAGAAACATTCACTCTGCATGTTGCTGCTGCTGCAGACTCTCTGCATGTTATTAAATTGATAGATAGATAGACTGATTGCATGCAGACTAATGATTGACTCCATGCAGACTCTGTGCACATATAAGCTAATCATTCATAGATTTGAATGAGATGTTATTAAATTTGTGATTTGCATAACTTTTCTCACTTCTTCAAGCACTGGGAGATGGTGTTGAAGTTGTGTTATGAAACCAGCTCAAGAAAAGATAGAAAAGATAGATCAACGTCTTAGAATTCAGTCTCTTCGAGGGGCAACCTCCTTTACATTACATAAATGAACAATTCTTGGATGATACAAATGAAAATACCGCCTTTTTATATATAGGAGTCTAAGGGGTCATAAAATAATCAGAGCCGACATAAAAATAATAATGTAAGGGCACAATAATAACAATAGTGGGCTTCTATGGGGCACATTAGTAACAATATGGGCACTACATGGGTACATCAATATAATAAGTGGGTTGTACTAATAACAATAAGGGGTTACACTAGTAGTATAGGGGCCTAACATGCCCCTCTCCTTCAAAAAGCGTTGTCCTCAATGCTTGAGTAGTTCTTGATGCTTCTGTATAAAATTATTGTCCTCCCATGTGGAATATTCAGCGGGTAAGTTCTTCCACTTGATGAGATACTCTGAAATTGATTGATTTCGTAGCTGTCGGGTTCTTGTTTCTGTGACTGCTCCAGGTTCCAATATGATTTTTCCTTCCTTTTCAATATCTGGGAATATTGTTTGAATTGGGATCTTTTGAAACTTTTGGATAAGTGGCCATACTTCTTTGTCCTTCTTGCATTCATCCCTTGCTTCGTTTATCCAATCTGGTTGGATAATAGAAATAGCACAAAACAATGCTTCCACATCCTCATCCTTGAAGAGTCTTCCCATTCGGTGAGGTCACCATTTTTTAAGTGCATGTAGTATTGCCAACATTTCCTTCTCATAAATAGCTTGCTTTAGGTGTAGCAGTAAAAATACCAAATCGCCTACATCAAAACATTTTTCACTATGATGTTGATCTACGTGTTGTTTCATTTGATTTTTCACCAAAGTGGCGCTATCCTTTAAAAGTTGGAGAACTTGTTGTTGATGCTCGATGTGATCTTTCACTGCTTGAACCTTTTTCTTCTTGATACGTCCTTCTATATTTAGAGTTTGAGGAGTGGTAATTTCTTCCAATCCTTTACAAGATATGGTGGGATTCATTTCTTGACGCTCGATGTGATCTTTCACTTCTTGAACATTTTTCTTCTTGATATGTCCTTTTGTCTTGCTAATTTGAGGAGTGGTAATTCCGACCAGTGAATTACAAGATATGGTTGGATTCATTTCTTATTTCTTGATGTGATCTTTCATTTCTTGCACCTTTTTCTTCTTGATATTTCCTTCTATCTTGAGAGTTTGAGGAGTGGTCATTCTTGCCAACAGTTTACAAGATATGTTCTGATTCATTTCTTCTTTCTCTGGGGTCGGGTCCTGGCATATATCCTCTTCTTTTGATATTTCTTGATCCTTTTCTTCCTCCTCTTCATAATCTATGTAAAATAATTTCTTCTCAGCACACTTATGACCTTTAGTGCATTTGCTATCACAATTGTAACAAAGCCCTTTTTCTCTTTTTTCTTCCAATTGTTGTGGTGTAACCCTTGTAGGTTGTGGAAGGCTAGGAGGAACAACACGTCCATCTTGATAGTTGTGAGGGGTAGACTTCCTTGTTGCCATAATTTTACTTTCAAATATGTCACAAAGCCCTTTTACTCTTTCTAATTGTTGTGGTGTTGGTCTAAAGAAGGTGTTGCTCTTTGTATCCTCATAATGTGCTATCATTTCCTCCGTGAGAATTGACCATGTAACAAGTTTTTTACGAGACCAAAGCCCTTTATACCATAAAAATTGATCTGGTTCTAAATATGAAGATGCAATACATACCTTTTGTAACAGTGGTACACCATGTAGATCAAAATATTGCTCCATCTAAAGTAGCCAATTTACCGAATCCTTGCCATCAAACTTCCTCATCTTGCTTTTTCTTGATTTTAGGACCTCGAACTTGAAACGACTATAACTCTGTACTTATGGATAATTAAGTTACGAAATTTGTAATCTGTAGTAGCCCTCTGTTTCCTCTTTCTAATGCCACAAGTCTGACCCAAATTGGATTCTCCAAGGAAGCGTTATGCCAAATCTCCCACAGTGACTTGATTATAGACTAGTTCAGTAGAGCGAACTTGTACGACGTGCCACGAGTCACTGTTTCAACCTTTGGATCTGAAAAGCACCCACAGAAAGCTACAGTTCTTCCTCTTTTTATACCTTCTTACGAAACTTCAATCCGATCCCGAGAGAGAAAGTTATGATGATTTTCCTCAGGTCATCTGTTTTGAATGTAATTCAGGAGTCTGCAAAAAGACCAACTTCCTCAGATCATATCTCCGCAAATGTCACGCGAAAAGCTCTGAAATTCGGAACCAAGGTTCAGCACGATTTATTCTCAAATGGGTTTTTTCTGCGACTTCTGAAACGTCACAGAAAAAAAGTTATAGCGAAAATTCCACGATGACCTGTTTGGAGCAGCGAAACCCTAGAATCCAAAGCTCTGATACCAAATGTTATGAAACCAGCTCAAGAAAAGATAGAAAATATAGATCAATGCCTTAGAATTTAGCCTCTTCGAGGGGAAAACCTCCTTTACATTACATAAATGAAAAATTCTTGGATGATACAAATGAAAAGACCTCCTTTCTATATATAGGAGTTAAGGGGTCATAACATAATCAGAGCCGACATAACAATAATAATGTAAGGGCACAATAATAACAATAGTGGGCTTCTATGGGGCACATTAGTAACAATATGGGCACTACATGGGTACATAAATATAATAAGTGGGTTGTACTAATAACAATAAGGGGTTACACTAGTAGTATAGGGGCCTAACAAGTTGCCTCTAATTTGGAAATGGTTGTTGACAAAACCTGCCGAGGAGGAAGTGCAATGCAAGTTTTGTCAACAAACATTTTCCAAATCACAAGTGACAGACAAATATTGAAAGAAAAGGAATCCATCAATTGTTTTCTGTACATGTGGTTGATTTGAATCAATCAACAGGTGAGTATGATTAATAATAGTATTGAGTTTCATAGCCTGATTAAATTAACTTTTTTGTGGTAGCTACCATTTTTTATTTTAATTGCACTTTCATAATTTTATAGAGCTATCAATGGAAGGCCTGCTAAGTCGAGGATTCTCCATGATAAAAGTGGACCACAGATCCCCATGGGGTGCTCAAGTATTATTGTCTCGGAGGTGGAAAGGAAACATGATTATAGATAGGATTAAGTATCAAAGTTGCTTTGCAAAATGAAAGTTGTCCTCACACAATCCAGTCTTTTTGATAAAAAATTATATATTCATCATGGTTTTATTAAACATTATATACTCTTCAATAAAATTATATTCATCGTCTTTTTTTAGTATTCTTTTATTGATCTGGTACTTGATACCTTTGCTGGTAAGAAGTACTTTTCTTTTCTAGATGGATTTCGAGGGTATAACCAGATACAAATTGCACTCGAGGATCAAGACAAAACCACTTTTACATGTCCATGGGGTACATTTTCTTACCGAGTGCTTCCCTTTGGGCTATGTAATGCCCGACTATCTTTCAAAGGGCAGTCTTGGCCATTTTTGCTGACCTTGAGTGTGTAGAAATCGATATGGATGACTTTTCTATGTTTGGTTATTCATTTCAGGAATCCCTCAAGAATATATAAAAAGTGCTTCTTCTCTACCAAGAATCTCATCTCACCTTGAGTGATATAAAATGTAGCTTAATGTGCAAGGCAGGGGTGGTTCTTGGCCATCTTATTTCTGGAAAAGTTATCCAGTTTGACGATGTAAAAAATAGAAATTATTTTGAGTCTTCCTATACCCAAAACTCAAAGGAAAGTGAGAGGTTTTCTAGGACATGCAGGCTACTATAGGAGATTCATTGAGAATTTCTCAAGGATACCAACCCCCCTTTTTCAACTTTTGGCTAAAGATAGTGATTTCCCTTCATCCACAACTTGCCAACAATCCTTTGAGACATTGAAGGAAAAACTAGTATAGGCACCAATTTTGAGAGGACCAAATTGTTCCTTTCCATTTCATATTTCCTCTGATGCCTCAGATACTTCTATTGGCACAAATTTAGGACGAGAGGAAGACAAACAATCGTATGCTATTTATTTCATTAGTAAAAACTTGTCACCCACTGAACTAAATTATACAGTTATTGAGAAAGAGTTTTTAGCTAAAATTTTTTCCATTAGTAAATTTAGGCATTATATTATAGGATATGAAGTCTTTGTGCATACTCACCATTCTACAATAAGATATTTGATGAATAAACCATTAACTAGCGTTAGAGTGACTAGGTGGTTATTATTGTTACAAGAATTTAATATTACCATTATTGATAGACCAAGAAAATCTAATGTAGTAGCAGATTATATTTCAAGATTAAATAATCCAGGTGAATCAATTCTCGTTGATGATGATGTTCCTGATGGACATCTTTTTGTTGTGTCAACAAAATCCCCATGGTTTTCTGACATAGATAATTATCTAGTCACTAGAAAATTACCATTTCACTTATCTACTTGCGAAAAGCAGAATATCATATAGAAAAGTGTTGCATATTCCTGGATTCAAGGAGGCCTCTTTTACACTAGAGAAGATCTCATTATTTGTAGATGTGTAAGAGAGGAAGATCTGTTTGATATTTTAAAATATTCCCGTGATGAACCTTGTGGGGGTCACTTCGCCGTTAAGCGGACTGCATACAAAGTGTTATGAGCTGGCTATTTTTGGCCCTCCTTGTTTAAGGATGCCAAACAATACGTCAAGCAATGTGACAACTGTCAGCGAATTGGCCAACCTAATCAAACCAATGAAATTCCTTTCTGTCCTTAGGTTATGATTGAGCCTTTTGAAAAATGGGCCATTGATTTTGTAGGACCAATAAATCCAACATCATTAAATAAAAAACATATTTTGATTTGTACATATTTCATTAAAGAATGGGTAGAATCTAAAGTTGTTCCTTTTGCTATTAAAAGAGTTGTTGTTGATTTTCTTTTTACTGAAATATTTACTAGATTTGGTGTGCCTAGAGAAATTGTTTTTGACAATGGACCACATTTTATTTATAATCTGGTACAGGGTGTGATGGAGCAGTATAAAATAGACACAGGAAATCTACACCATATCACCCGTAAGAAAATGGTCAGGTGGAGTCCACAAACAAGGTGATTGAGGCCATCCTCATAAAGACAAGAAAAATTTACAGAAAGGATTGGGCTGACAAATTATCGGAAGCATTGTGGGCATACCGAACCACTTGGAGGAAAAACAAAGCACACATGCCATATGAGTTGGTGTACAAGAAACAAGTCCTCTTGCCAATAGAATACCAGATCAAGACTGCAGTCCAGTTGGGGCTAGATATCTCTGAAGAACAACAACATCTTATACAGTTGAATGAGTTAGATGAATTTCGAAGGGATGTTGTTTAGCAAAACATCTTGGTTCAACAACAACACAAGAAGTGGCATGACAAGTCCATCTAGAAGAAGCAATTCCAACCAGTTGATTAGGTGCTTCTTTATGATTCTAGGTTCAAATATTTTAAAGGGAAATTCCATACATGTTGGATGGGACCCTATGAGGTGGTTAAAGTGTTTGAAAATGGAGTGGTAGAGATCAAAAATATTGATGGATGGAATTCTGTGTTCCTAGTAAATGGGCATAGATTGAAGGTATATTTTCAGCCCCTTACTAAAGGAGATTTTATGCAACAATTCCAACAGCAATCTGAAGAAGGAGTTGGTAGGTGGCAACACCAACCTGTTGAAGATTTTATTATTTCTTCTCCTCATTAAAAACAAATAATAATAAAAGAAAAAGTGACAAAAAAAACTTTCCTGTAATTGTGAAAATTAATTGACTGACATGATTGCAGAAGGATCAACATGAAAACCAGCATGCTAGGAGGAAGATCGAAATTTCAATAAAAAGGGAATGTTACTTGATTTATAGATATGCTAGCTGCCACCAAGAAGAAGTAGGTTCAAGGAACCCAACCCTTACCCAAGTATTGGGTAACTAGCATGGAAATTTTTATCCAAGTAAATGCTTAATTCTCGCCACAGTTACTTTTTTCAACACCAGTGCAAGCAGACCTTGAAGATAAAATTATGCCTTTCTTCTATTTTCCCGTCTCGTAATTCCCACTATTTTTCTTTTTCTAAATCCCCAATGAATTACCCTCCTCTTTCTTCTAAGAAAACTACCCTTACCCGATCTCGTAAAATCCCTCTGTCTCCCGTAAAAAAATTTCCACATCCCATTCTCGTTTATCCCCCTTGGTGATATTGTTCTTGGAATCCTTGCAATAATGTTCCTTCCCATTATGAAAATCACCCCTTTCCCACTTCTTTATTCCCTCATATATGATTGCAGAATTTAATGCAGTCCATCTAGAAGGCATGCTCATGAAACACCAAAGGATGGCGAATAAAACTTTTCTTGTATTGAGGTAAATTTATTTTTTCCAGCTACAAAATAGTGTTCTATCAGAATTTTTATGTTGGTAAAATCCCTGGTGCAATATGTGCAATGCAAGCACGATGCAGTGCAAGCAAGATTATTGCAGGAGCGCAACACTGTGAAAGAAAGTGTAAAACAAATTTCACACAGTACAAGAGCGCCTTATGAAGAATGTTTATGGAATTTTATTACTCTGCACATGAGTAATTACTATACTGATAGATCATAGCATTATATATTTTAATCGATACTTTGCTTTATCATTTAGTGACTTAGGAAAATTTTTAAAGTACAAGATATATTGGGTTCTAAAATCTAAATTTTTTAATCGGTACTGAAATATGTCTTAATTGAATTATGACGTAGACTGTGGGATAGTATAGGTTGTTTGAAAATGCATAAATCATCTCCCTTTGAAAAAATCTCCCATCACTTATTCATGATTGTCTTACCTCCTAACCCAATCATTATGATCGTGACACTATCGCCGCATAAGCCTCTGCCACATCCAATCATTATTGCTCACTGGTCGTAGGATGATACGTATCTGCATCTGATCTGAGGAGCTGTTCTTTTATCATTAAACATGATCGGTTGGATGGGACTGAAAAGATGAAGGATGGATGGACCTTTGGCATAAAATTCTCAGCAACTGTTGGTATTTCTCACTAAAATCCTTTTGAGGTTGTGACAGGGAATTGTGGCAAATTCGAACATGGCACCCGTAAGGAATGAGCCATAATCCTTGAACGAGATAAAGAAGACTATAGGATACCGGAACAGTCTTGCAATATTGCAAGAATCCGGATTCCTTCCATTTTTGCAGAAGTTCTATGGCTTTGACATGGCCTTGGTTTTGGAGTTTGCAAAGATGTTTGAAGGGGCTTGAGCTAGGGTCAGCTCATTAGAATTTGAAGTCACGAAGGAGTCCATTGCATGAGTTACAGGCTTACCAACTACAGGGGAGCAGTGGTTCAAAAAGGAGCGGCTTGAAAAGAAACGATGGCGTTAGTTTGTGAGTGATGGAAAGCTCAAAGTTAACTGGAAGAAAGGGCTTCTGCAGAGCGCCATGCTTGGAAAATGGTGAGACCTCCTGTACATACTACAAAACTTTTTGACCTAGAAGGAATTCCTGAAGGAGTTTCAGGTGATGATTGCAGGGAATTCTACTTGCATGAATATAAGCAAGAAAATGAAGGCAAAGACACCATCCCCTACTAAGAAAAAGGGTAAAAGCACGTCGGTGCAAGCAGAAAAGAAGTCTGTCGAAGACACTCCACCCTCGGCAAAGAAAAGAAAAATCAGAACCTCGACAAGGAAGAAGATTGTCTCTCCAAGGATGAATCAGTATCAGTCAATCTCTCTGATTGTGATTGATGAATCACCTCAAGTTTCGCCTAAAGACCATCAAAATTTTAGTGCTTGTAGATGTAGTGGCCCACACTATGGTAAACAAATAAAACATGGAAAAGGAAGACAAAATATTGTTGTCTACCCTTGTTCATAGATTAAGAAAGAAGAAGATGACACCGAGTGCAGGAGAAGTTCAGACAGAGGGTCACAAGGATGATGAGGCACAACACATGGAGACCCTCAAAAATTTCGATGAACACTACATTGAAACCCTCAATGTTTTTGATGAACAGGGTACTAAAGCCTCTACTGGTTTAAATGAACAAGGTACTGAATCCCCTGAAGAATTGGAAGAACAGGGCATTAAAAATCTTGTGGAGTTAAGTGTGCAACGTACTAAAACCCTTGGCATGAAGGCTATAGAGGGCATAAAAACTGTTAGTGATAAAGAAACCCTAGGCACAAAAACTTTTGGCGATGTCAAAATGCAAATGTTGGATGACCTTAATCTCGACGATGACACGACTTGCCTTGAGTCCATTGCAGAGAAGGTATTTACACCAGAGGATCTAAGCATGATTCCCTCTACCCTCTACATCAAAAATTGAATAGTGGAGTTAGAGTAGCAAGTTCATGACCCAAAGGCTTTGAACCAAGTCATGAAGGAGAAAATTTGACAAAAACAAGGCGAGGTAGAGCTACTCGCAGAAGTCAAGAAGCAGAAAAAACAAGTGAAAGTATGGAAGTATTGGGCTTCCAAGTGCTACAAATGACTCAAGAAGGTGACTAATTAGATCAAAGGAGCTCAAGGTAAAAAGCCAAAGGTAGTGAAAGCAGGGGTAAGTATTGAAGTACAGGATTGAGAACTGCTCACCCATTTTTGAATATTTTTTGCGGAAGGTAAAATTTTGTGTGAGGACACACGATAGCTTAGGGATGGGATGATGTTGGAGTCCCAAATTTCTCTATTTTTAACCTATTCCCATAATCCTTAACCTCTGTTTTATCTCTATTTAACCCTCTCATTCATGCACTATTCCAAGATAATCATATATTCCTACATATACTTCATATTTCATAATTAAGATTTATTAAGTGCTTTATTAATTACTTTACATAGATTTAATACCTTTTAGTATCTCTTGTAACTTATGTTTAACTTTCCTAAAAGTATGAAGAACTAAGTGTTAATCACTATTTACCATGATCAGTGCAGGAAGATTCTTGCACTACCAATGATGTTTCTCTGTGATCTCCATGATATTCCATGCTGGTGTTTTTGATCCACGACTCCTAGTTCAGCTGTGGACTATCTGAGGATGGACATTAGTAGTGTATAGTTATGGATACTTGCCAAGAATATGGTCTACGACCAGAAAATTTCATGCTTTATTATGACCATCAGCCAGTTTTGCAATGTTGTTTGTTAGTGCATTCGGCCGAAAGGCTTGAATAGGAAATGAATGTAATTAGCAGAATATGGCTAAGGCTGATAGATTGTATATAATGTAGACCGTAGGTAGAGCCAAGCTAGCGATCTTTCAGTTGTAATTTTATTTACTTTGTAATTTTGTATCGCCCTCAGTTCTAGGCTGGACTCACATTATCATGTATATTTCTTGATCAAGTTAATACAAGTAACACACCATGATTTATTCACGTTGTGTTTAATTTTTATTTCATGCATGATTAAGTGTTGAACCATTTCATTTCCTGAACGGGAAATGAGCTAGTTAGCTAGGGCCCAGCCAACCCAACTCGTTTACCCTTGTTCTTTTTCCATTTAAAAAGTTTATGTGAACATTTATTCATTTGTAGTTTCATGGCTTGGATTGCTCTTATGTTTATTTCGGAAACTCTGAGTTAAATTCATTTCATAGTCAAGCGTGAATGGATCTGTAGTTTGGAAGTTTAATTAAGTTTATTTATTCTTGCAATTTCATTCCCGCAATTACTTTCTTGCAATTTCCTTCATGCAATTCTTTTCTTGCAATTTTTGTCTTATTTTGCTTCCACTTGGGTCTTGCAAGAAGATTCTTCCTGTACCAGTGCATGTAGTTTCCTACACTCCATTTTATTCATTTACTTTATATCAAGTGTTATGTTCCTTTTCCTGCTTATAATTTCATTTATTCCTGCAAGCAAATGTATTGTCAATTCAAGTAATCATTCCCAATGTTAAGAGTTATACTTCTAAAGGATCTAAGAATGTTTACATGAATTAAGAAAGGACATTATTACAAACACCATACTCTATACTTGTAGTTTATGACTTAAGAAAAAGGAATGGAAACATTATAAGTGAATTTCTTAAAGTTAGTTGATGCATGCAAATTACTTTGTCTGTTGCTTGATTATTATGAATTGTTTTTGCTTTATGAAGTTTACTTTCATTGCAAAGTTAAGTTAATTAAAGCATTCTTTTTCACTTGTAATTTATCTCAGAATCTAGCTTGCAATTGCAATTCTTTTCAAAATGTCTTTTAATTCTTTCGAAAGTAAATTGGAAACTTTGGTGAAGGAAGCTCTGTCTCGATGTAAGAGCTGGTCTCTTGTCACAAGAATAGAGTTCTCTAAGCCTTGAGGCTTAGAGCACCTCCATGAAGACATAAGTCTTCATTAAAGAAGGTAGAATATACTTTTTCACATAAGTACTGTACCTGCACTAGTGCAAGAAGATTGCAATAGTACAAGAATAGGTTTCTTAGTGTAGAAGGAAGATCAATTGGGAAACAGATCTTTGCAAGGGCCCAATTGTCAAACTGTTAGCCATCCATATTGAAGATAAACATAGTATTACATTTCAGCATTTAAGATTGCTACCAATTGTGTGAAAGTTCCTTTACTTGATTTCCTCGCAAATAATTCTTTTACATTCTAGCACTAGAATTTCTTTGGTGTTGATTGTCTTTAAGATTGTTTTCTGTCTGATTTTGCAACATTTCATTTAAGAAGTACACTTAGGAATAGGAAATTTTCATACCACTTATGACATTTCCTATACTTCGTCTCTAAGTTTACGAAACCCCTTGGTTGACAATTAAGTGCTGAGGAGTTTTCTTAAGTGCAATTCTTGTACCCAACTATGCATGGCAAGAAATCTGCTAGTTAAAACCAAAGCAAACTTGAGGGATGACATGCAACATACATGAGGAACTGCTAGCAAGGATTACACAATTTTCACTGGGAGGTTGGGAGACTGACTGTCGAAACTGCACAAAAGGTAGTCTGGACTGTCGGGAGGTTGGTTGACTGCTGGAATTGGGCAATGCACAATCAGACTAGCCTACTGTGAGATGAGATTGCACAATGCACAATTTCAGCTGGAAAGTGATGCAAGTCCAGGGACTGCACTACACAATTTTTTGGGCCAACTGTCACTGCCTCTCATAATTACACAATGTTGTCCAAGTAAGGCAAAGTCTAGGCCAATGTTAGCCAGACCCGTGCACATGAACTGAAAGAAAATAAAGATTTGAATGCAAGGCGATACTGAGTGTAAGAAGAAGTGAATGATTGTGCATTGAAACAGGGAATGAAAGATTCACAAAATGGAACAACATGCATGTGCTTGAAACGAGTCGCTAAATCAACAACCGTTCATGAAAAACAATGTCATGCATGTGACAGAAGTGAGATGCTAACGAAAATTGAAATGATGCTTGGATAAACTAACATGCATGCAAACAACAACAAGCCTTCACATAAATCAAGTAGACAACACTCACACAAGAAAAAACATTAAATGTGACAGAAATGCTGCAAAATACAAGTAACGCAGACTTACCCGAAAATAGTTGAGATAGATGTGCTGAAGACTCTTGGATGTACTATGTAAATGTTGTACAAATGGTACTGGTGTACATGTGGTATTATGTGGATGTCATACATGTTGTGTTGCGGGCATGCGATAATATGTACGTGCATTATGTAGTTGTGGTATCATGACATGTGTATTTCATTAGGTTGTACTCTATGTAGGTACATGTTTTGTGTTGTGTTGTATGTCACGTGTAGGTACACATATTGTGTGGTGTTGTACATCGTATACAGATGCATGTGTTGTGTTGTACATTGGGTGTAGGTGTATGTGTGGTATTTTGAGTGTAGGTGCATGTATTACATGGTGTTGAATGTTGTGTGTGGTTGTATGTGTGTGATGCACACTATGTGTATGTGCACATTGTTAAGGAGAAGGCACTGGTGTTTGTTAGGTGTGGCAACTGATCTGGAGTGCATAAAGAAGCTAAGGATTGATTAAAGGAGAAGTATCAATATTTTATTTCATTTTTATTATGCATGTGATCTATGATTCTGATTTATGATAATTACATGTGATCTATGATTTTGGTTTATGATGATTACATGTGATATACGATTCTAGTTTATGATGGTTACATGTGATCTATGACTTTTATCTATGATGGTTGAATTTTGAGCTAACGTGATGTGATATATTTATACATGATGATTTGGTCAAAGATGCTAGTTTGACTTGTGGTGACACGAAGTAAACAGGATTGGAAGTGTACGTTATTGACGACTACCAATGAGGTATGATTTCAAGTTATTTCAATTTATTTGAATCTAATGGAAGTTATGTTCTTGGTACAGGAACACATGAAATTCCCTGTTGGGTGGTTGAAATTGATCGCAAGCATTAGTAGCAATGACAAAATAAATTGGAACATGCAACAGTATGTTGGTAAAGAACTTCAGGAGGCAGGCCATTGTGGGACACTGGTACCCAACAGTCTCCATTGATTTCCATGAGCATGTTATGATCGATATGATGGTTTTGAGGCAAGTATATCCCTGGGTTTTTGTATCTTTTGATTTGAGGCAACATTTCCAAGGGATGGATCAACCAAGATAAGGGATACTGGGGAACTTCGAAGCTGAGTGACAGCACAAAAGGGGTGACCAAATTTCCCGAGGGACTCTATAGCAGAGAAGGGAAGGTTGGGAATATTTTTTTTGGGTCATGAGCATTGCCATATGGAATCATATGCAAATTGGGAGTGTGCCCTGGAACAATGAGTCGATAATTGCTCATTGAGAGGACAAGTGCCGCAAGATTATAGTGTTGGACATTGGATGCAACTTTGACTGTGATAGTGAATTTTGGAATTCCTGAAAAGGAGGTGAACCATGGTACTACTCTTGAGGGTTGAGGTGTGATCCTTTGGATTCCCTTGTTGATTGATACGGGCATCATATCCTTTTATTTTATAGTTTATAAAATGTGCATATGTGAATATGTGGTTATTGTAAATACCATAATGAGCTATGTTATAAAGCTCTAGTAAGTTCTATGGTTGTTATGTTATCATGTTGTCATGATGTTTTGCTTTTGAGTAGGCCTTTCATTATAAATACTACAACGAGCCAAGTTATAAAGATCCATGGGTAGTATGTTTATTTTTCAAAGGTTTTGTTGAGGTCTTGGTGTGGTTTAACACCGAGGACGGTGTTCCCCATGGGGGAGGGATCTGTAATAGCCCTGGTGAAAAGTTAATGTAATAAAAGTTAACAAAGGAAAAATAAGACCATGGGTAAGGGACACGTATTCCATGTTGAATGTTGGGCAGGACATCCGAGTGTGGGTGTTCATTCGATGTATTATGCCTAAGGAAATGGAAAAGGCATTAAAATGAAAAAAGGCATTTTTGGCACATGTATTTATGAAATAAATGAAATTAGGAGAAAAGTAAGGTGAAAAGTCACACATTGCATGTGAGGAGGAAATTGAAGGAAAATAATGGAAAATGAAGAAACTAGAGGCCTCATTGATAAAAAGTCTTGTGAGGATTACTTGAAAAGGTTTGTTAATGTTAAGCTCTTGGCTCAAGTTTTTGGTCACCTTTAACTATGGAGTAAGGAAGGAAAAGAAAGCAAAGGGAAAGGAAGGAAAGCAAGGATCAAGGAAGAAGAGAAGAATCAACCAGCTTTAGCACGAATACTTGCAGGTAACGTATTGCATATGTAATTTCCTAGTTGGTTTTGACATGCACGGCTTTGCATGTTGGTGTATTGTTTTCTTGTTGTCGGTGGCATGGTTTTTTCAGGTTATGATATTGGTTTTCAGCCTAGCCTTGTCGTTTTCTGGATTCCATGGTGTGTTGGGATGTTTATCTCGTTTTTTATCTTTGGTTTGCCGAATGGATTTTAGAATCTGGGGCGGAGGTGGTCTCAAGGTTCATTCCCAAAGACCTAGGAATCCCTTGACCGATTTTGGTGGGATAAATGGTAAAGCTTGAGGGAAGAGTCTTGATTTAGGGCCTAGTAATGATGGATTTTGGATGGCATTCCAAGTTCGATTTGGTTGTGATTGGAGCACCAGTTTTGGTATGATCATGGTTTAGTGAAGGTGGAGGTGGTTTAACCTCTAAATTCCCTTGGTTGTTTCTGGATTCTTTTTTCAATGAGATCCCACATTCGTGCTTGGAACATGGCACGGGGGTCACTGGCTGAAAGAAATATTTGGCTCAACCATGTCTACGATTGGGAGGTATGTGGATGTCTCAAACTTGGTCAGATTTTCCAATGATTAACGAAAGCTAAGTTATCTTGCTTTTTCACTTGTTTATATGTGAATTTAATGGTTGTTCTATCTTTGATATATATATGGTTGTATGTTAGTTATAATCATGGTTAATTGATTGGTTCATGTCATGGTTATTTCATGTATTTACTTGTGAATGTTAAAATGATGGATGCAAGACCTAATTGATGTTATAAAAGTTCAATAGAGAAGGTGGTGATCCCTCTTGTCATGTTTCATAAGTGTTTTTAGTCATTCATGCTATGTCTTGTATCTAGTCCTGTAGGTTGCATTAGTGCCAAGTCTTTGACAGAATGTCAGTCATGGTTGGGGATGGTTAGGCTTAGTCCTGAGGTTGATTTTTGGTTTATTATCTTTGACAACTTGTATTTGATGGATTCTATAAGTTATAATAAGTTTGGGCAGTGGCCGGAATTCTGGGCTAGAAATGTGCCATGAATTCCACGAATGCTGGCACAAGTTTGCAGGGAAAAGTGCCTAGACCCTGGCTTGCAAGCCTGTGAGAGAATCCAATGGTCCCTGTACATTGGCATGACTATAACATGAGACCACCCAGAAGTTAATATGCATAAAATATCAGCGGGACCGAGGGGCAGGATGTTTGACTAGTTAAGATGTCTCATGGGTTGTTGTTGCGATGTGTAATGTCTCATTTATGTGTTCCATTGATTCCATTTCCTTAAGGTCACCAAGTAGGTTGAATCCCTTATAGTGACCTCTCTCATTGCATGTTTAACCCGATTGGTTCGTTACTTGGCTAGATGTTTTAACCATTGATTCGACTTCGTGGTCATGATCCAATAGAGTTTCCCCCTATCAAAATATTCACCATCCTTGGGTCCCTTATTCCCAATCCACCATGTTGTTTCAGAGCTCTAACATTTTTCCAATTTACCAAATGGTATTTTTTTTCTTTTTGCTTTCCCTCCCTCACATAGAAAGTTTCTTAATACATCCCCAATTGATGTAAGACGAATGTGGGTGCTTGCAGGGCTGGAAAATGATACAAAGGGATGGTCGATAGGACATACTTCACCAGGGTTTTCCTACCCGCATGGTTGAGCCAGATACCTCACCAATTCACTATTTTTTATTTAATTTTATCTAGAACATTTTTCTAGGCATATGGAGCAACCCGTCTTAGGAAGATAGAAACCCCTAAATAATTGAAGTCTTTCGAGTCCCTCACTACTCTGAACCCAAATATTTCTTCTATTTTTTCTCTTTTTGGATGGAGATGGTCCAATTGTAGATATGACTCTTGATGTCATTGATGGCTCCTCCTGAAGCACTAAGGAATCACTCAAGGTTTCTTTTGAATCGTCGATCAATTACAACAGAGGCTCCTCCCATCACGATTGTGTCATCCATGAACTAACATGGTTATGATTCTAATTCCTTCTTTACATTTGATCTTTAGAAGGAGCTGATACACTCTGTCTTGTTCAAATTTTCGACTCAGAACATAATCCATGATAATATATAGAAAGGGGCAGCAAGAGAAACCTTGGTGCAACCCTCTTGAGCCTTTGAAGAAGCCAGCAACACGACCATTGACCAATGGTGAAATCCAAGGGGTAGAGATGCAAAGGCCTATCCATCTGATGGATATTTCATCCAACCCCATTTTCCTGAGAACCTTCAATAGGAAGTCGTCCCTGACTCTATCGAAAGTGTTTTCCATGTCCAAATTTCTTATTCCTTTGAGCAATCAATTGTGCGATGCTAATGTGGCATGGTTGGGTGGGGGGCTGGTGAATGAGGTTAGCATGGTAGAAATGACTAGGAGGATTCAAGATAGGGAGTGCTTGTATACCCCAACCCAACTAATCCTTCCAGCATTGATGAGGTTGATACCAGTTACGAAATATTTGGAAGATAGTTTTATCATCTGACTAGGCTTATGGAATAACTAAGAAAGGATCATCACTATAACATGAATATAGTAATATCTTTCATGAACTATAATGATATTAATAGTTGAGCATCATTGGTTTATTGGGTTTAAGAAAAGTAAGAGATTACATTTCTTTTTATTTTAGTAAAGTTGATTTTATGCTTTATAATAATCAAAAGAAAAAGTATCTCCCCTTATGGAATCTACACCCCGAAGCACGGCTATATCTCCCTCTTGGCTAAAAGATTCGTAGTTGAATAGAAATGGTGGTGGGAAGCATTTTGGAAATCCAAGTTTCTTGCTAATTCAAAATTGCTAATGTCGTGTCTAGTGATGAAGAAGTTCCTCACTTGGAATGTCCTAGAAAGAGGATGTATGATTGGGTAGGGACAGCGTTCCTTATGTAGAAACGATTATGAAAACACACTACATTTTTTCATTCCATGCCCTTTCTATCAACAATTTTGTAATTAATGTAGAATTTTTCTAGGTCACTCAAGTCCACAGGAAGGCGTGGATTTGGAGGAATCCTAGAAGGAATGACTCTCAAACCGTAGTAGTTGTGCTATCAAAGCACTTTCCCTAACCATATGTTGGGGAGTGTGGTTGTCTGGAAGTAAGGCCATTTTTCAGGACAACTGCATAGTGCCTGAACAAATTGCAATTGAAGTCCTTGCTACCTTAAGTCATTTCTGAATTATCAAAATATTTACTAGTAAACATAAGAGGTGGTAGTAGAACTAGGCTACACCAATCACCCCTGATCTCTTCTTTGTCTTTTGCTAGACTTCTCAATTCCTCGGTTTCGGTCCAAACCTTTCTAACCATCGAAACAATCTCTTCCTGCCATTTTCGATTCCTTTTCTTAATCTACTTTAGGCGTGCTTTGCGACCTATGATTGCTATTCTTCTTTGTCTTATAGTTGCTTTCCCTATTTCAAGAGGTTTTTTTCCATCTCACCCTCAAAAAAATATAGTTTTCAATATGTACCCTATAAAACACAATCTTCACCCAAAACACTATCATGCTTGAGAAAACAAAAACAAATTACAAACTAATAAATTTTTTCAAAATCCTAAACACACTTTCCAATAAACCCTTTTATTTTAATAGCATACACCTTTATTTTTTTTATTTATAAAACTATTTTTTTTTTTTTTCCTTCAAATAAACCTCCAAACCCTTCCGCAAACACATTAACCTTTATAATAAAACCTTCCGACTGAACGTTAAACACCTTTTAAAAACTTGCCAATATTTTTAATATTATTAAAAGGACTCCTTCATCAAAGGACTTCATCAAGAAAGGACTTCATCAAGACTTTTTAATATTGTTTTTAAATCTTTGATGTTGTCGTTAACGTTAACTTCTCGTTCGCTTGATGTATAGACTCACACGGTGTGGGATAGGAAGTGTGGGACCCAGGGGTTAAATTTGACGCCCGTATGCCCGTTTTTCACATTTTTACCCGTAAAATACGTTTTGATTTTAAACCTCCACGTCATGGGTAACTTGCCATTCATTTTCACAAACGTCATATTGACGGGCATGTTTAAAAATTAAAAGTTTTATAAATTTTTTTATATATATATTTAACCTTACGTCATATCTTTTTTATACGTGTAGGCTGTAACTTACAATGTGGCGACTGGATTGTTCTGGCACAGTACGAATCTCTCTCCTCATGTCACGAATCAGGGACAAGGAGGTAACCGGGGTTGGGTGTTTTTTAACTCCGGTGGCCGGTTAGCAACTATGGCCTTAGCACCACCCACCAACAACCAGGAGTAGTGGCAAATTGCAAGCAAGGGGAAGGGGCGAAATCTCGCTTGGGAATCGAGAGAATTCGGCGTATCGCTTGATGGGTGTGCAGATTACGGCGAAATCTGAACTGGGTCAAAGGAATTGCAAGCTGGTTTGAGATGGGTATGTCTGGGAGTTTAAGGGGAGTTGTTGAGATTCCCAGGCCTGGTTAAGGAAGACGGGGGTTACATCAGTGCAGGTGGGTTTGATAGAAGCGGCGGAGACGGCTTTTGGGAGAGGATATTAGTTGGCCGCTGTTAAAAGTTAGTGGTGGTTATGGCTTATGCTGAAAATTTTAGGAATTTTGTTTTGGGGGCCAATAATGGTGGTTCTAATCAGAGCAATAGCAGTAATGGGGGTGTAGATGGCTATTCTTCGATGTCCAATGATGGAGGGCTTGTTATGGGACAGATTGGCGGTCCACATAGCTACCCGAATTCTTCACCAAGTAAGGCTTACTGGTTATTGCAAATTGCAATGGTTTTGTTTTCTTTTATAGTATGTTAGGATCTTTGTTGGGCGTGGTTGAGATCTTTCCAGGGTCATATGGGTTTTTTTAGATGATTCATCCAGTTATAGGCGTAGCAGTTCCCTGATCTTGCCATGGTTATCGTTTGAATTTGTGGTAGGTGCTCAAGATGCGCTATACGAGGAGCTGTGGCATGCCTGTGCTAGACCTCTTGTTACGCTGCCCATGATCGGGGAGCGGGTGTTTTATTTCCCACAAGGTCATATGGGCAGGTATAGTTCTGTATTTGAATGTTTTTGTATTCTTCCATGCAGGGGAATACAACATCTCTTCAGTATTTATGTGCATTGAGAATCTCCGATGGATTGTTCTGTTAGCTGTCATGACTTCCCTGTGTTGTGTGGGTTCTGCTCATGAATGCTTTTTAAGCCCCTTCCATCGCATTTTAGAAGCACTTCCTACTTTAAATTTTTGCTTTTATTTTTATGTTTGTAATAGTGGTGTTTTGACAATTACCTTTTTTGGTAACCAGCGGAATTCTGAGTAGTGGGTTATGTAAAAAATTAAACCAGCGGAATTCTGAGTAGTGGGTTATGTAAAAAATTGAGCTTTGTTTTGTATTTGTTGTAAAAAATTGCACTGGACTTTCAACAGCTGTTTGTGCAGTAAATAGCATTAGACTGTTGGGTTTTGTCTGAAATGAGATTGAACACAACTTCTTGTCTGCAAAGTCGGTTGTTGGGGGAGCCACCAAAAGAGTCGTTGTATCCAACCCAGAAATCATGCACATTATGTTTTTGGTTTGAAAATTATTTCACAACTATTGTTATTTTATTGTACAATTTAAAATTAGATGAAACTTGTACAAATAAATTTTAAAAGTCATATGATGGGCAGTTTAAAAATAAAAACGTCATAAAAAAATTCCTTGACAGGTAGGGTCACCCGTCAAATTTAACCCCTGGTGGGACCTCTGTATCATAATAAAACAATGCGATTAATTCCAGTACGACTTGTGTCTGACGGCTCTACTCCCAGTGGACAGCAGTGGGTCCGGCGTTAAACTTACAGCGACTACGACCCTTCTTCATGCTATGGCACACTTACTTCTTCTGGCATGCAGACTAATGATTGACGGTAGTGGAGGCCCTCTTTACTCCAGTGCGACTTGTGTCTGGCGGCTCTGCTCCGAACGCATAGCAGTGGCTCTGGCGGTGAACTTACAGCGACTGTGGCTATGGCACACTCACTTCTTCGAGGACCGGGCGATGGGTGTTCAAATCCTCTATTTACGACCCAACAAACTCTTTGTTACGACGCTTTCAACTCTCTGTTCTCTCACACGCAGTGCGGCTTTGCACGTTATTAAATTGATACATAGATATGCTAATGATTGAGAGATTTGAATGAGATGTTTTGCATAACTTTAAGCGACCCAATTGAGGAAAGCGACGATTGAATGAGATGTTTTGTAAAACTTTTCTCATACAGATAAAGGAAAGCCACCCATTGAGGAGGAAGTTAAAGCTGCCGCTGATTTGGAAATGGTTGTTGACAAAGTTGATTGATTCAAATCAATCTCGTGTACAGAAAACAGTTGATTGATTCCTTTACTTTCAATATCTGTCTGTCGCTTGTGATTTGGAAAATGTTTGTTGATAAAACCTGGTGAGGAGGAAGTGCAGTTTCCAAATCACAAGCGACAGACAGATTTGAATCAATCAACAGGTTGTCTGTACACGTGGTTGACTTAAATCGAACTGTTGTTTGTATAATGTATGATTAATAAAGGGAAGTGTCTCATTGAGTAGGAAGTTGCAGCTGGAAAAGCTGAAATTGTCGCTGATTTAAAATGGTTTGCGGACAAAACCTGAGGAGGAAGTGCAGAATTTGTCAACAAACTTTTTCCATATCAGGATTTGTAAAACGTTGCTCTTATGAATGATATTCTTTCAGGTATGATTAATAATAGTCTTAAGTTGCGTATGATCATGCACGCAACCTTCTACAGTGAAAATAACGAGCGCTTGGAGGACACATGAATCCCATGAATGATATTTTTGTAGTTGAATTTACCAAAGAATTCAAAGCAATTGTAGATTGTGTGAATGCATGTAATCCAAAAGATTTACTTTCAATCAAGATTCATCTTAATATTGAAGCGTATATTTCTCTCATAATCAGCATGCGCAAAGACAAGACGAGCTGCTGGATCATGCACGCAACCTTGTACAGTGAAAAGGAGACCCATGGATCATGACCTCTTGAATGGTTACTTCATATCAATAAGGCGGCCTCAAGAAATACCGTTTAATGTATAGTGCTACATGGAGTGCTCGAATATTTCAAAGGAAATAGGTAAACGAATATACGACCTTGGATAGGATTAACAAGGAAAGTTACTTTAAGAAATCAAAGTTGTACTCACACAATCTAGTCTTTTGATAAAAAAAGTTATATATTCGTCGTTTTTAGTATTTTTTTATTAAAAGATATATGTTCCTCCCTAAAATGATAATAATATACTTAAAGCTATAGAGTTATAAAATTTTAATAGTACAGCTCGTCACTATAAAAGGGACGTGGGAAAAATATTGTGGGTTCACTTTCAAATCCAAAATCAAATATTTCAATGCCCATCTTAAATAACATAAATTTAAATTAAATTGAAAGAGATGAAAAAAGCAATTGTCATAGTAATTTTTTTAATATTTCAAACACTTAAATATATATTGTTTGAATATTATCTATATATATATATAGACTTACTTCTTCTCCCACCTAAATTTTTTTATGTTGGTATACTTAAGACAAAACCTACTTGGAAAATAAAAGAACCAAAGGAGTTATAATTGCATGTTGAATCTTTGTTGGAAAGAATCTCTCTCTTTGGGAAGTCGGTTGGAGTGGGTGATAGTTATAATCATCACCCTATTTTCTTTCAACTTAAAAGGGGAATAAAAAAGTCAAGATACCCATTTAAATTCAATGTGGTTTGGATCAAGGATTAATCTTTCTATAATATTTTGGTGGAGCACTCAATCCCCTACAATATTGGAAGGGAAGGTTTTCTCTCATCTCAATTCTTTGATAATCTCAAGAGACTCAATAGGGTAATTGTTGAATGGTCTAAAGAAAAAATTTAAAGGAACAAGGAGGCCTTGCACAAGGTGGAGTAAGACTTGGAGCAATTAGAAGATCTGAATGGGGAGGGATATGTGTTGGTAGAAGCTAAACAAAGAATTATTCAACTAGAAGCTACTAGGAATACAATTTTGGAGAAAAAGAAGTAGTCCTAGAGGTTAGAAAGAAAAGTTGTTTGGCTAAAGTGCGGGGATGAAAACTCAATATTTTCCCAATTTCTTGCAAAGGGTCACTGAGTAGTCAACACTATTTTTGGGCTTTAAAACATTTGAAAGGAGGTGAGGCCTTAAATTTTGAAGCCCTAACTAGGTTAGGAATTAATATTTTTATCTTCGTTTTTAAGGCTTTGCGGGAGGCTTCTATAGCTGACGTGACAAACATCGCCAATCACTTACCCAATTTAAAAGATAATAATTCCAACCAATCTCTCATTGAATCAGTGCTAGACGAAGAATTGCAAAAAGTCTTTCATAATTTTCGATGGGATGAAAGTTCAAGTCCTGATAGTCAGTTGAATTTTTCTCCAATTTATCTATAGTGGTAGGTGATTTGACCATCACACATGTTTTGTTTATCAATGAAATTTTTTTATTCATTGATGGGTGCAAAAGGGATTTAATATCTACGAAAGCATCTTTGCCAATATTTGAGAATGATACATGTATGATGATTAATATTCAGAAATCAACATTATCTGAAATTGTTCTAGATAGGGAGGAGTTTATAAATGAAAAAAATATGTGTAGGACTCTCCATTAAAATATCTTTGATCGACTCAAATATTTGTGTTTTCACCTAATGTGCAATGCCTACAAAAAGGATGATTGGTTTAATGAAGTATCTAGATGTCACATGCACAAACTCGTTACCATCCTAGAGGAGGTCTTGCAATTAAAATAAGTTTTCACATTATTTCTTGCTATCATATTTTCAAGGAGAGGAATACCATTGTTGATGACCTTTCCAAAACAAATGTGTAGTTGGAATTGGGCTTATGGAAGATCTTAGAATAGGTTGGTGAAAAATTTTATGAGTTCTACCATAGGAATTTCATAGAAGGCCTATAGGCGGAATATGCACAGGTTTTAGGACCCATCTTTGTATTTACTATTCTTTACGACACTCATGTTAGATCTTCTATCCTAGATGAAATGAGCCTATCTTCTTAAAATTTTTATTTTTATTCTTTTATGCTATTAAATGGTTATGTTGAACTGAAAGAGGCCTCATAGGCCCACTTTTTGTATTATTTTTTGATGGATAGCTATTAAAAACAACAATTTTTTTAATGTACTCTATTGCAATTACAAAATGTAATTTTCAAACTTTTTAATTAAAATTATGATTTTTCCTTGAGGAAAAGGAGAGAGGGATAGGAGGTGTGTGTGTGTTTAATTGACAGGATCCACCAAGGGAAACTCAAGGGGGTCCTCAAATCAGAAATCCTAATTTTAGGAGAAACCCACGCCAAATTAAACAAAGAGAACAAAGAGGCCCAACTAATCAACAAGAAATTAGACCTCCATTCCAAGAGAATTTTTTGGATGATGAAGCTGGAATATTAGAGGATCCTGAAGAAAATCAAATAAACTTATTTGGGGAAGGATAAATAGACAATATTTTATTGACTAAGGAGGGGAAGATCTAGTTTTGCTATCACAACTTGAAGTCATCCTTACAGATCCAGATGATTATAAAAAGTGATACCAAAATGCAATCATGGAGGTGCACAAATAGTACAATTTGAGAAGTAAGAAGATTGTTGTAAATCCTCCCAAGAAGATTCATAGTGATGCCCCTTCCACCATCTAGGAAAAGGATGATTCTCAAAGGGAGACTTCTCAAAAATAGGATGTAAGTATCAAAAAATTAGATAAACCTCAGACATCGTTTAGTATTGAAAATGAATTAGCCAAGATAAAAAAATTTATCCCTCTCACAGAATTGATTAACAAGAATTCATATAGATCTCAAGTCATGATGTCACTAAATATAGGGGAAGGAATAGACACAGTCAACTTAACTGATGACCAACCTAATTTATTGTTTGGACCTTAAGTTGAAGGGAATTCTTAGGATTGTAATGTGGCACCCTTCTATGTTAGTTTAAACGTCAATGACAATATTCTTCACAATGCCATGCTTTATTCTAGTGTTGCACACAATATTATGCATAGAGTCATCATGGAAAATCTAGGATTAGATATAACAAGACCCTACAAAGATTTATATTCTTTTAATTCTAGCAAAGTAAGTTTCTTAGGTCTCATCAAAGATTTATGTGTGACTCTTTCCCAAATCCTAGCAAAGAGTGTGGTGATGGATATTGTAGTAGCAGACATACCTCCCAATTATGGAATGTTGCTATCATGATCATGGGGAGCAAAGTTACAAGGTACTATGCAGATGGACATGACATATGCTACTATTCATGTTTTCAATCAACATAGAAGGTTGTATAGGGAAACATTGATGAAATATATGGTAAGTAGCTAAGTGTTAGGCCCCTATACTACTAGTGTAACCCCTTATTGTTATTAGTATAACCCACTTATTATATTGATGTACCCATGTAGTGCCCATATTGTTACTATTGTGCCCCATAGAAACCCATTATTGTTATTATTGTTCCCTTACATTATTATTGTTATGTCGGCTCTGATTATGTTATGACCCCTTAGACTCCTATATATAGAAAGGAGGTCTTTTAATTTGTATCATCCAAGAATTGTTCATTTATGTAATGTAAAGGAGGTTTCCACTCGAAGAGGCTGAATTCTAAGGCGTTGATCTATCTTTTCTATCTTCTCTTGAGCTGGTTTCATAACATTTGGTATCGGAGCTTTGGATTCTAGGGTTTCGCTGCTCCAAACAGGTCATCGTGGAATTTTCGCTATAACGTTGTTTCTGTGATGTTTCAGAAGTCACAAAAAAAACCCATTTGAGAAGAAATCATGCTGAATCTTGGGTCCAAATTTCAAAGCTTTTCGCGTGATATTTACGGAGATATGATCTGAGCAAGTTGGTCTTTTTGCAGACTCCTGAATTACATTCAAAACATGTGACCTGGGGAAAATCGTCATAACTTTCTATCTGGGGATCGGATTGAAATTTCGTAAGAAGGTACAGAAAGAGGACGGACTATAGTTTTGTTTGTGTGTGTTTCAGATTCAAAGGTTGAAACAGTGACTCGTGGCACGTCGTACAAGTTAGCTCTACTGAACCAGTCTAAAAGCAAGTCACTGTGGGAGATTTCACATAACTCTTCCTTGGAGAATCCAATTTGGCTCAGACTTGTGGCATTGGAAAGAGGACACAGAAGGATACTACAGGTAGAAATTTCAGAACTAGATGATCTAAAATTACAGAGATACCTTAGATTCAATAACAGGCTTCTATAAAGTGAAAAAAAGGTGTGTAGTTTTTTTTAATTTTTGTGTAAGCTTGGTTTAACGGAATTCAAAGGGCATAGTAAAGCATTATTATCGGTAACTTATGCCCCGAGGAAAGAAAATGCAAACACCTAGTAAGGAACCTGAAAGCTCTAGCATGACTCATGAAGAAGAGGAAGAAATGCTACATGATATATCAAAATTACAAGAACAAGTGCAACAAATGTCACGCTCACAAAAGCTAACAGAAGCTAAGATAAGTGGTGTGGAATCTAAGATAAATGGCATGGAATCTCAGATAAAGGGCATGGAAGATAAGATGGATGATTTGAAGATAGATTTGAAGACAAACATGGAAGAATTGAAGAAGTTGCTACAAGAAAGGGTCACTAATGGTGAAAAGGTAGTAAAGGAAACTCATGATGAGAACAAAGGAAACGTTAATCATGATTCCATAGATGCTAATGTTGGATCGAAGAATCACCATATTCCAAAAATCGATATGAGGAAGTTTGATGGCAAGGATCCCGCCACATGGATATTACAGATGGAGCAATTCTTCGATCTCAATAATGTGCAAAACACACAAAGGGTACGTATGGCAACTGTATATTTGGAACCAAATCAGTTTGTATGGTATCAATGGCTTTGCTCTGGTAAACAATTTATCACTTGGGCAATTTTTACGGAAGAATTGATAGCACATTATGAAGATACAAAAAACAACACTTTTTTTAGCCAATTGATAAGTCTCAAACAAAAGGGTTCAGTAATGGAGCACATTGAGGAGTTCCAAAAATTGAACATAAGGGTAAAAGATATTCCAGAGGAGCATAGGATTGACGTGTTCATAGGGTCTTTAAAGGATAATATCCAACATGATGTTTGCCTTTGGGAACATGATTCATTAGAGAAGGCATTCAGGTTAGCAAGAAAAATGGAAAGAAAAATTATGGCAACGAGGAAGCATACCACTCACAACTATAAAGACGGAAGTGTTGTTGCCCCTAGTCTTCCACAACCTACAAGGTTGACACCACAACAATTGGAAGAAAAAAAGAGAAAAAGGGCTTTGTTACAGTTGTGATAGCAAATACACTAAAGGTCATAAGTGTGCTGAGAAGAAATTATTCTACATAGATTGTGAAGAGGAAGAAGAAAAGGAGCAAGAAAGGTCAAAAGAAGAAGATATACTCCAAGAAAAAAGCCTAGATAAAGAAGAAATGAATCAGACCATATCTTGTAAGGCATTGGCAAGAATTACCACTCCTCAAACTATCAAGATAGAAGGACATATCAAGAAGAAGAATGTTCAAGAAGTGAAAGATCACATAGAGCATCAAGAAATGAATCCGACCATATCTTGTAAAGGATTGGAAGAAATTACCACTCCTAAAACTCTAGATATAGAAGGACATATCAAGAAGAAAAAGGTTCAAGTAGTGAAAGATCACATCGGACATCAACAACAAGTTCTCCAACTTTTAAAGGATAACGCAACTTCGGTGAAAAATCAAACGAAACAACAGGTAGATAAGCATCGTAGTGAAAAATGTTTTGGGTATTTTTACAACTACATCTCAAGAAAGCTATTTATGAGAAGGAAATGTTGGCAATACTACATGCACTTAAAAAATGGCGACCTTACCAAATGGAAAGACTCTTCAAGGATGAGGATGTGGAAGCATTGTTTTGTGCTATTTCTATTATCCAACCGGATTGGATAAATGAAGCAAGGGATGAATGGAAGAAGGACAAAGAAGTATGGCCACTTATTCAAAAGTTGCAAAAGATCCCAATTCAAACAATATTGCCAGAAATTGAAGAGGAAGGAAAAATCATATTGGAACCTGGAGCAGTCACAGAAACAAGAACCCGACAACTACAAAATCGATCAATTTTAAAATATCTCATCAAGTGGAAGAACTTACCCGCTGAAGATTCCACATGGGAGGACAAGAATTTTATACAGAAGCATCAAGAACTACTCAAGCGTTGAGGACAACGCTTTTTGAAGGAGAGGGGCATGTTAGGCCCCTATACTACTAGTGTAACCCCTTATTGTTATTAGTATAACCCACTTATTATATTGATGTACCCATGTAGTGCCCATATTGTTACTATTGTGCCCCATAGAAACCCATTATTGTTATTATTGTGCCCTTACATTATTATTGTTATGTCGGCTCTGATTATGTTATGACCCCTTAGACTCCTATATATAGAAAGGAGGTCTTTTAATTTGTATCATCCAAGAATTGTTCATATATGTAATGTAAAGGAGGTTTCCCCCTCGAAGAGGCTGAATTCTAAGGCGTTGATCTATCTTTTATATCTTCTCTTGAGCTGGTTTCATAACACTAAGAAAAACCAAATAATTATCCCCTGCATTTTGTGCATTCAGATAAGGATTCCTTCATTCTATAGAAGAGGAAGTGTCAGGCTTGAAAAATAGATTGAGGAAAATAGAGGAGAGGAAATTGGATGCTGAGAAAGAATATAAAGAGGGTGAAGCCCTTTGGAACATGGATTTTTATGGGGCAGTGATCAACATAGGAGGAAGGGTAGGTGTTTGGGTCTAAAAATCACAAACATGTATAGCAAAGCGATATTCTTACAAGCTCAATTTCCAATGCACAAATAATATAACTGAGTATGAAACACTAATTTTAGGATTGAAGCTTTTGAAAAGGTTGGGATATAAAAGGATTTCTATACATGGTGATTCTCAACTCATCATTAATCAAATTAAAGGTGAGTACTCGGCTAAACACCCTATACTAAGGGTCTACATAAATGTTGTTTTAGATTTTTTGTAGTGTTTCCCAAAGTATCATTTGTCTCCAATTCCGAGAGGTTAAAATATCTTAGTTGATGCATTAGATGTCTTAGCCAATACTCGTAAGATGACTTTTCATGACAATAGGAAATATGACGTTGAAGTGAAACACAGGCTGACTATCGCAAATAATGTTAGATGTTGGCATGTTTTTTGTAGTGTTAAGTAGGTAGAAATTTTTTTTCAGTTAAACGAAGAGTTTAAGAATGTACATATTGATGTAGATAACTATGTAGATGAGGATATAAATGAAGTAGTTTGAATGAGACTGATGAAATTATAGAAGAGATTGAGGTCCTACAATTGAAATAAAATGTGTTACCAAGGGGTTTAGTGCCATTAGAAGAGTTGTTTGATTTTAATGATGTAGCTAAAAAGCAAAGATAGAACCTATATGAGTTGAGGTTGAAGATTGTAATATAGGTACTGAGGAAAATACTAAGATTGTAAAGTTGTCGACGTCCTTACCTCCCAAAGAAAAACAGAAGTACATTGATCTACTAAAAGAATATTCTAATGTGTTCACTTGGGCTTATGAATATCTAAAGGTATGTGATACTAGTATTATACAACATAATATTCCCATCAGAGGGGACCAAAAACCTTTCAAAAATAAATTAAGGAGGGTAAATCCACTTTTGTTATCGTTGATAGAAAAGGGGGTAAAAAAACGTTTTGATGCTGAAATCATTGTGCCTTTAAGATTTTCAAAATGGGTGTGGAATCAAATGCCAACAAGGAAAAAGATAGGAGAAATAAGGCTATGTTTGGATTAGGAATCTGAACAAATTTTCTATCAAGGATGACTACCCTCTACCTAAAATGGATCATATTTTACAGAAAGTAGTTGGTTCCACTAGAATTTATTTGTTGGATGGTTTTTCATGATATAACCAAATTCTAGTACATCCTGATGATCAACATAAAAAAACATTGACACCACCTTGCGAAACCTTTATGTATGTGAAGATGCCCTTTAGTCTTATCAATGTAGGGGCCACTTTCTAGAGATATGCATATTTCTTTCACAGATGATAAAGATAGATTTATTGTGATTTATCTAGATGACATTATTGTATTTTTCAAAATAGATGAAGATCACCTACTTCACTTAAGGAAGGTTTTTGAGAAATGCAGGAAACATTGTATTTCCTTGAACCCCAAAAGTGTCTCTTTGATTTAGATGAAGGAATGCTACTTGGTCACATTATTTCAAAATATGGTATCAGAATAGACCCCCATAGAGTTGAAGCCATAATGAAGATTGATCCTCGCAGGAACAAAAAAAATAGTCTTTCCTTGGTGGGACCAATTTCCTGAGAAGATTCATCCCAAACCTAACCGAGATTTTGAGAGCAATCACAAACATGATGAAAAAGGATACTGAGATAAAATGGGGTAGTGAGGCTAAAAAATATTTCAGTGAAGTGAAAGTAGCTTTGACATGTGCTCTTGTTTTAATTAGCCCTGATTTTACTAAATATTTCATGATTTTTTCTTTTTTCATCAGAACACACTATTGCAACAATATTGTTGCAGAAAAACAAGGAGGGCCATGAACAATCTATAACATTATTCAGCAGAGATTTAAGAGATGTCTCCTCGAAGTACAATATCATGGAAAAACAAGATTTTTCTTTATTAAAGGGACTGAAGGACTTCAAAGTGTATATTATACGCTTCTACATAATTGCTTTCATTCCAAGTGCAGTAGTGAAATATATCCTCACTTAGACTGATCCAGGTGGGAAAGGAGGCAAATGGATTCCAGTAATTTTGGAATATGACGTTGACATAAAGCCTACTAAACTCATCAAAGGTCAAAGATTAGGTAGGCTAATGGCTGAATCAAATTTCCATGCACTGGACATAAATTTTATAGCTGCACTTGATGAACAGGAAGAGATGGTGACTCCACAGGTATCAAAATAATTTTTTACCTCTCCTTGTTATGCAGTATTGTGTATGTTTTTCAAAATTTACAAGCTCGTGCTAGTTTGACCAAAACCAAGGCTAGATTTCCAAAACAAAAAGCTGTAAATTTCTTCATTTTTAATTAATCCCTACACTGGAAGGAAAATGGAGGTATTTTTTTGAATGGTTTATTGAAGGATGAAGAAAACTAAGTCATGGAAGAATTTCATCAAGGGGACTGTGAAGGACATTTATACTCGAAAGCCACTGCCAACAAAATCTTGAGAGATGGTTTTTACTAGCGTACCTTGTTTACAGATGATCATAAAAAAATTTCAACTTGTCATCAATTTCAAATCTTTGAAGGAAAGACAAAAAAATTTACCCTACCTTTAAATCCCATTTTAGTGGAGGTGCCTTTATAATAATGGGGATTAGATTTTATTGGACAAATCTATCCAAGCTCTTCAACTCAACATAAATGGATTCCAAAAGCCACTAACTACTTCACCAAATGGATAGAGGCCATTCCAATGAGACAGGCTATGGATTTTGTAATCATTCAGTTCTTAGAAGGTAATATTTTGTCAAGATTTGGATGTCCACATAAAATCCTTACTGACAATGCTGCTGCTTTCAAATAAAAGAAAATGATTAATTTCTGCCACATGTATCAAATAAATTTAGGACATTCTATTTCTTATTATCCTCGAGGGAATGGGTTAGCTATGTCTTCTAATAAGAGTTTAGTCAACATTATAAAGAGGTTGTTGTAGGAAAATAAGAAATCCTAGCACAAGAAGTTGATTAATGCTCTATGGGCCGATAGAATTAGCACTATAAAATCTATTGGAATGCCTCCTTTCCAATTAGTATATGGAATGGATGCAATTTTTCTCACCTCCCTAGGATTTACAATGCTAAAGTTATTACAAGAAATATAAGTGGAGCTAAATGATGTAGAAAGAAGGATAAATCAAATGATACAATTGTAGCAAACTAGGGAGGCAGTCTAAAACAAAACTTAGATAATTCAGGACAAAATCAAGAAAATCCATGATAGAAGGACTAAAATAGATGATTATAAACTAGATGATCTCGTTCAAAGATGGGAATCAAAAAATGAAGAGAAATGTAAGCATGGAAAGTTTGACAGTCTATGGAAAGGACCTTATAAAATTGAAGTTTTTCGAGGTAACAAAGCATTCTTGCTTAAATATTTCACTGGAGAAGGACCATCAGGAGGACCTATCAATGGTACACTACTCAACCACTATTTCAATCAAGGATAGATAAGTTTTCATATGTGTCACTATAAATATCATTTTATCTTTTACTGCAAGTGAGGGTGGCCGACATCAGGAATTGAAGCCCATAGAGAAGGCCCTAAGCTTCTGATGAGTTGCTGCCAATATTTATAATAAAAACAACTAATCAATTTAGTTATATGACAAGAACAAAGGACCATTACCTGATGGACAAAGGTTACTGATCTACGGTGTTTTTGGTGCCTCACAAGGAGGATGCCATCCCCATTGGAGCCTCTATTAGGGTCCTATAATTTATAGGATCAATTGATGATTATCTCTTGGTTTTTCTCCCATGAGATGTTGTAAATTATTATTACAATCTGCAAATTATTTTCAAAAGTTCAAAGAAAGAATAAAAAAAAAATATGATATAAAAAATAGAGAAAGAAAAAGGAAAAATAAATAAATGGGGGATAATAGATATATATATATATATATATATATATATATATATATATATATATATATATATATATATATATATATATATATATATATATATATATATATATATATATATATATATATATATATATATATATATATATATTAGTGAGAACAAAAGAGAAGAAGAAAAAAAACCCTATAGCGAGCCAATCAAAATGTCGCTTTAAATTAAAAAATGTCAACTTCATGCAGTTTTAAACCTTGGTTATAATGTATTATGTTATGAAATAGTACGACAAAGTTCATTTTTTGTTTGTGGTTAAATGGTGTGTTTAAAACAATGGCTTAGATTATTCCCACCAAGATCTATTGCGGAGGGATAATTTTGGCCCCCTACACTCTCAACGGTTAACACAAGGTGGGAGGGGGAAGGTTTCTGCCAAGACCACTTGGAGCGACGTGGTGGCTCTTGGAGAATTTTGGGGGGTTCCCTCCCAAAACCACTTACCACCTGGAGTCCCCCCGAAATACTCCCATCTCATGCGAACTATCTCTTACCTTCACCTACACTCCCCCGACTGTCTTGTCATCCACCACTCCACTCCCGCCATCTGTCTTGCCACATAACCCCCTCCATGTTAACTCGCTATTCAACATTCAAATATTTACTTCCAAATCTAATATTGAATGTTTTTGCATTTAAAGCTCCTGTTGTTTATCTATTTTCTCAATAAATTACCCCCACTCCATAATGTTAAAAACCCCTAGAAGCCTGTAATTCACTCCTTTCACTACAACATTGATTCTGCAGATTGAAGATTGAGCTACCACCAACTGTCAACATTCTACAACAGTTTTTCCTCCGCGAAGTCGACCAAATTTCACCTAGGTAACCTTGTTCTTTAGATTTATTTCTATCAAGTGTTTTCTGATACAGTTTTCCTCCTTCCTGTTGTTCCATTTCCAAGATGTTGACACATAAAGGAAAGGGGAAAGTTCTAGAGCAAAATCCCATGATTCCCCCTATCCTGTATTTAGATAAGTACCCTCTTATCAACACCTAGTATAAAATTATGGAGACCCGGTGTGAATTCGACCTTTACAAACTTCACAACTGAGCAAAGAAAAAATTCCTCGACAACAGTGATGATCTGAACGTTTTAGAATACCTTCTCCCTCAATTTATTTTCCCCCAAACTCACTTTTTCCCTGAATTCTCCACTTGGTGCCATGTTCGATACCTTCCAGGCCAAAAAGTTGTTATTTTCCAAAATAATGAATCCATGTTCTCCATTTCCGATGGATAAATTTTCCAGGCCCTACAACTTGAATACCAAGCCTCCCAACATCCTTTCTCAGTCGATGTATTGATGGAATTATACAAAAAGTTGAATTTCCCTCAGAGAACGCAAATTTTCGAATGTTTCCTTTCCGAAAATGTTGAATTACCCCAGACCAATCCCCCCAACCTAGTCTCAATCTTCCCATAAATGTCCAAACAAGTAATTTCTATGGTAACCTGACTGCTTGGGTATTATAATGATCAATGGGTAGATGAAACAGTTATGGGATTTTGTCATTTTTTGTAGTTGGCAAAAATCTATCCATTCTTTTCAATTAAAGTTAATTTTTTTCCAATGCAATGCATGATAAATTTGTAAATTTCAAACCAGAAAGTGTTTTCAAATATCAGTCGGTATTGGTTTATCTTATGTTATGTCATCAATCAGACAAGTTAAATTTTCCTTTATAGAAGACAGATAATGAGGGAAATCTATTGTCAGTGATTCAATGGACTTCTCTAGCTAGAAATAACTTAGAGGAGTATACTTAGACTGATTTTGTTGATAAGTTTCTACATACCTCATTAGCTTGCTTTGCAGTGATGTGATCTCGAGGATCTCACTAGAGTTAAATATTTTTTTTCACTTGCCAGAGCAATGAAAAGTTGGATATTGGTATTTATACCATAATTATACTAAAATTAGAATATATGGATCAAAGTTACCTCCTCATAGGTTACTAGTGTTTGTACCAGTCATAACATTTGCATTAGAATACACTAGACAAATGCTGAACATGGATGAGATACACTTTGTGTCCTCAAAAAAGAAAGCACAGTTCATGCTAAAGGCTCATATAGGTCCTTATATGATCAACACTAGAGTTGCAATAAAGTAGGTGGAAGCTATTTTAAGTCATATGAAATTTAAGCCTAGTTTCTCTTGGTCTTATGATCCTCTGGGCATCATTTCAAAATGTATATTGGAACATAGGAGTATTTCCTATCCACATACATCAAGGCTCGAAATTGAATAGTATGCTAACCAAGAGGAATGGACATAGGGCACTTTACAAGAAGCTTAAGAACAACTGATTAGTCAGCCATCCATGCATACACCTATTTCGAACGAAAAGGAGGTCAAAAGGGAGAGAGAGGCCATGTCCCATACTGACTCTGAAACATAAGGTGCATAATTTCTTGTTTTTAAAAGAAGAAAGAAGGACCCAAACATTAATAAAAAACGAGACCCTCTATTTTAACCTAAGGTGATTACTATCCAAGATGAATCTCAAAAATAAAGAGATACATAGTAGTCACCCACCGCAGTTTTGATAGGAACTTCTTGCACTCCTTTTCCTCATGCAGAAGAAAAAATTCAGTCACCTACTATGGAAACAACAGTTCAGTATGCAATATTTTCTAGTTGTCAAATTTTAACTCAATAGAGTATATTTTCAAGGTACAGGGAGTTAAGGTTGAAAAACGAAGCTTTAAAGGCTTTAACTTACTAATAGTTTTGGAATCAGAAAACGAAAAACAACATAAATTTCTCTCTGCATTCAACTTAGAGAAAGGACATTTCCAAATGGCCTTCATGGAACCTTTAGTGCCAACTCTAAGGAGTGTTGAAGATTACCAAGCCTCCACTTTCTCAATTGATGCAAAGAAGATACATGAAATCGATCAAATCAATTTATACAAGTAAATAAGGGAGTTGATTTTTTCAACAATCACCAGTTCGACCAACAATGCTTCCAAATTACAGTCATCTTTCAAGAACATGTCTTCTCAGTTGAGGATTGAGCAGATGTCCTCATTTGCTAAAGATAATAGAATCAAAACTCTAGAAGATTTGATAATAAAGCTACGACATGACCCTGCTAATATTAAGGCAGCCGAAGAGCTTATAAAGATAAAAGAGAAAGATATTCAAGCATTATCAAAGCAACTGAAGCTACCATCCCTGGAACATCCTCAAGCTAAAGAAGTTGCTAGCATAGAAATGGAAATGGAAAAATGATTTACAATAGTTTTTTAGGAGAATGCACAAATTAAGAAAATGGAGTAGGACATGGAAGCATTGTTAAGAGAAAAAGAATAGTGAGAAGCAGTAGGGACATCTACATCATGCACAAGTTCAGCCGTAGATACTTCACCAAAGGAAACATATTCAGATTCTACAGAAAATCTTGTTAAAGCTTTGGAGAAATTATCATCAGTTAAGGCAGAGAAAGAGAAGTTATCAACAAAATTCATTTGAATGGAGGAGAATACAGTTAAAGGTGATAATGCCTATATAGCATAAGTGCAGAAGAACTTCAAGCTCATTCAATAAATTTAGTAGTTAGAGGACCAGTATTTTACCATCCAAATGTTGGCCAAGGCCAAAAATAGCATTTGGAAGAATATAAATGTTAGTATAACAATTATGTGGCCATCAATTCAAATAAATTTTGAGCAGGAAGAGCTCATGAAAAGAGTTTAGACAACAATACAAAATACTAAAGCAGATTTGGAGCACTGACCAGAAGAGGCACAAAGGATTATTAAGCTTTTAAACTCCAAGATGGAGGAGGAATTAGAGGACCTAAACATTCCAGACATGAAAACAAAAATAATGGAGGTTAGATGAATTTTAACGAAAAAGAATTTCATTATACAACTAGAGAAAAAATGTAAAGAGCTCGAGTTGCAAGTCAAAAGATTCAATGGAAAGTTCACACTACTGCAGGAAAATGGTCTACCTACTCTGAGGAATTCTAATGGAAAATTGTTTCCATTAGAAAACTACCAGGAATAGTTGTGTAACATAGTTGCTAATGCTTCAAAGTTTGCAAAGGCCAATGGAGTTATCAGGGGAGAAGCATTTATACAAGGCATGTAGTTTGATTTAAATATTCAACATGAGATTCACCATTTTTTTATCAACAAGCCAACTTTTGACATTTACACCGAAGTGGATGAAAGGTTTATAAACATGATAAAGTTTTCTATCCCAAATGAAGAAGGGTAGGACTAGTTGCTAGAGTTGATCAAGTAAGTACAATTGAAGCCCTTAAATTTCGGTAGCGAAGAGACAACATTTGCAGCAAAATAGCTATAGTCAGCACCAAATTCCTTCAAAGCCTCAACAACGCAAAAAATTTTACCAGACTTTCCTTATGTTCTTCTTTTATGTCTAAAATATATGTGCCTTTAACATATATTATTTTTTAAATCTATTTTATTTTGAAGTTTGATTTGAGATGTAAAAGGTTTTTATAAATACTTAGTAAAAGGACTTAGAAAAGGTTGGCGCTTGTATGAAGAAACAGACTATATTTTGATAAGTTGTGCATGTACTGAAGGGATCATTTTGCAATAATATAGAGGGTTCTGTTCCAGTATTCTCGTGTCAAATAATTGGTGATGTGATTTTCTCATGTGACTTTATTTAATCTCTCAGTTTTCATATGTTTTCTCTCTTTAATGTTTCAAGAAAATTAAGGGTTGAACCTGCTTAAATGTACTTGGTTATGGCTTGTAAATAGTATTAATGTTTTCTTTCTGATATTAAGTATAGAATTCATCTGAGCATGCTCTATTTTTAATTGAACCGAAATCATTTTCATCTTCCCACTCACAAACTTTTTAGAAGATCCAAAAGTTTGTCTATCCTGCCTTGTTACAACTACTTTGTTATTTTGTTATTGATCACCCAAAGTTTTTTGACTCCACGGCCAATGGTCTCTCTTGCAATTTTTGACCAAATACTTGAAAAAAAACCTTAGAATTCAATAACTAGCCTAATATCCTGAAACAAAAATCTAAATAAAAAAGAGAGATCCCTCTCTAAAGTTGGAAGGGATAGATCCTAGCTTTGTAAGTGGTTTTGTGGTTACCTCTAGGTTTCTCTCCACATCCTGGGGAATTATGGAGTGATAACGTCTTTCATGAACGATCTCTAACAAAATTATTCACAGATATAGGATCAGTAGGCTTACTTATAACAGGGTGAGTTGAGCACTCAACATAAAATACACCACTTTGAAGGTGGAATGGTTCACAAGGAGAAACTTGTGTATCATGTATTTTGACCTCTAGCATCACTACGTTCTAGACTAGAGAATCTTGCCTCAGTAAATTCCACTAATCCATTATAGTTTTGGGTTGTATTTTGATCTTATAAGTCATATTGTTGTACATTCATTTTCATTTATGGCTAGTCAGGTTCTTGAGGTGAATAGAATTTTGGTAAGTTGCAATCAACAATGTAAAAAATTAACATAAATAAAAAAATTTGATTCAAAAAAAATGTTGATGATAGCAAAAATATTCAATTTAGATCATAAAAAATATATTTAATTATACAATATTAGGTAATATTGATATACATTTTAAAAACATATTAATAATGAAAAACATTTTAATATGGAGTTGGTCTACAAATAAAATATTTAAATATTCATATTAAGTAAAATATTTCGATGTGAAAGCAATTAAATTGTACATATATGTATCTATTATATAAAGCAATTATAATATATATATGTTATGCATTTCAAGTAATTTCATTGTTTTACATTTCGGTATTTTAACGTATTGTTTTGGGTCAATTTTGTCCACTTGTAAATTTAATTACTCTAGTCTATACAATCCCAAAGTGTTTAAGAAGACATTCAAAAATGCAGTTTAAAGAACTATATATATAGATTGATTTTAACCAAATATTTTCAAGAGTAGAAACCTATTTTATGTTTTGTACCTTGAAAAAGTTTACATGTCAAGAGATTTGATCCCTCTCAACATTTGATTGATAATGATTAAGATTTTTTAAGTTTTGTACCTTAAAAAAGTTTACATGTCGAGATTTGATTGCTCTCAACATTTGATCGATAGTGATTAAGATGAATATACTGCTTATTAAGTTTCTCTCAAATAAATATCATAAACTTCATAATCTAATAGTTTTCAAAATTTCACATCAAGGAGTGTCTTAACAAAGCACCTAATCACAATGTATCCAAGACCCTGTGGATGTCCACGGGATCTTGGATAGATGGGGATTGGGTGCTCTATTAAGGCACTCCTTGATCTGAAGTCACTTGTTCAAGTTCAATTTCTAGCCCTGATTGCAGTGATATATTGGACATGATGAAGATGTAGTCTCACAAAAAAAAACAAAATTCTTTCATCATTTTTTTTTTTTTTTTTTCACATGTGGTTCACGGGTACCCATGGTCAATGGGCAGCCGCTACGTCCACGGTAAGAACTGGGTAGCTCATACCCCGAAGGGGAGCACACCCCTCAGCCTATGCTGACCTGACCCCAAGAGCTTTCGGGAATTGACCCTGTGACCTCCCGATTGGCGAGGCACTGATTTGACCGATTGAGCTAACTCTTGGGGCTTAAATTCTTTCATTATTTTCCTATTTTCAATATATATATATATATATATATATATTTAATACATTTTAAATGATAAATTTATTTTATTATTTTATTGTATCATCAATATTATGTAATTTCTAATATGGCATATTTCACATATATATATCATCTATCAACCTTTCAAATACTTCTTATTTACTACTAAAATATTGCTCATTTAAACAACAACTGATGTTTACGCTCTGCATCATAATAGCACAAGGATTGTACGGCACTTTCGCACAAGGGGACACTTGTGCGCTTTTTCGGACCACTTTCTGGACAGTCATTAGCAGGTGAGATCTCTGTGTTGTGTGAGCTTCCCAATGGCTGTACGGCAGGGGAGGGGTGAAATCCCCTCCTTTCGGGATGTTATGGCAGGTCAATCGAGCACCAGTCGAGGGAAAGGACGGCTGGAAGAAGAAGTTGATGATACGCCTGTCATGGGGCACCAGTGGCAAGCCAGGCTGAATAATAAGTGCCTTCCAAGGGCACAGAAAAAACCCAGGTACGTAATTCCCAATAACAAATTGGAGGATTATTGTTGCTATATGCGAGACCATGCGCTGATTTGTAAATTCATAGGGTTTTGGCCCTCTGAAAGGGATCTCTTGAGATGGATCCAACAGAGATGGAAACCGCGAGGCCAGATCGATCTAAAATTGGGTGCTAAGGGGTTCTTTACCGTCATTTTTACCAATTTACAGGACAAGGCCAGGGTTTTTGAGGAGGGACCCTATTTTATGAATAATGCGGGATTATTTATGCGGTATTGGGAGGATAGATATAATCCGGCTGCAGAACAGATCAAGGCTGCCCCGCTCTGGGTGCGTCTCTTTGGGTTACCAGATGAATGTTGGGATCCTGAGATATTGGAAGGAATTGGGAATACAATTGGCTCCTTTGTCAAAGTGGCTGAGACCACGAAGAGAGGCAAATATACATCGTATGCGAGGATTTGTGTGTACATGGATATCTCAGCCCCTTTACCCGATTTTATAGAGCTTGAGTATCAGGATGAAATTTGGCAGCAGCCTCTGGATTATGAGCATATACCATTCCGCTGCAGACGATGTCATGTTTATGGTCACCTTGCAAGGGATTGCCCTCAAAATAACGAACAATTGGTGCAGGAATGCCCACAACGTAATGAACAGCCGGGGGCAAAGGATATGCCTGATGGCACTCGATCCCATGCGGGGATAGTTGGGGAAGTCTCTGAGTTTCAAGAGGTGCAGAGGAAAAGGAGACCTCCTCCAGGGCCGCTTAAAATCCCCGCCCAGGAGCGCAACAAAATCCCGGCAAGTCAAAATCAGTATACTATTCTTCAAACGCAGGTTGATGAGGGAACTCAGGGGATGGAAACCAACCTCATTGTACAGGACCAGGAGATCACCGTGGTTGCGCCGATGGAAATTATCAAGGATGGAAAGCGAAAAAGTCGAAGTCCAAGTCGAGAACCGGAGGGCGAGGCCGAACCCCGAGATGATAAAACTATAGCTCCAATTCATAAGGCGCCGGAAGTTTTAAAAGCAGTGGGTGCTGAGGAAGAACTTGTCCTGAAGAAGTTACTTACTGATTGGAAAAAACTGGATGAAAGGTTTATTCCAGAGAATGAGAAACAATTGTTTAAAGAAACCTTTCAACGGTATAAGGAGAAGACGGCAGGCTGTTCAGAATCACGAATGGCACATGATGCTCAGGAAGGGGATAGTCAGGGTAAGCCCGGTAGGAAAAAAGGGCGACGAACGTTGAATGAATCCATTCAAGTGGTGGGTGAGAATCTGGTGAACTCTGGAAAGGTGATACCTCTCTCTGAGGTATTCCTACCAAATCCTCGCAAGTTTTAAATGATTGTTTTAAGCTGGAATATACGGGGACTTAATAGTCAAGGGAAGCAGCGATATTTGAAGGAACGTGTAAAGAAAGATAAGCCAAGTATCATGGTAATCCAGGAAACGAAAATGGAAAGTCAGCAGCTGGAAGACATTGTTAAGCAAATGAAACTTGGATATGAGGTTATGGCGCTAGATGCAATAGCGACAGCAGGGGGATTGGCGGTCTTGTGGAATCCAGAGGAGGTAATTTTTGAGCATTGGTATGCTTTTCCTAGAATTCTTTCAGGTCTATTTCGTTTAGTTGGGATGGGAGAACGGATTTTATTCACGGGGGTTTATGGGCCTCATAATCATCGAGACAAGCAGGCTTTCTTGAGGCATCTCCATACTTTGAGGAATCTTATTCCGCACATTCCATGGATGATTGGGGGGGATTTTAATCTAATTAGGCATCTGGGAGAGAAGAGAGGAGGGGTTCGGAGAGAAGATTCACTCATGGAGGAGTTTAACGATTTGATTAGGGATCTAAGATTAGTAGACATACATACAACCAATGGGGTACATACCTGGAATAATAGGCGTGGGGGACAGAGTCAAATTGCCTCTCGCTTGGATCGTTTTTTGTTATCAGAGCAAATATTAAATAGGGATGTCTATCTTGAAGCTACAATTCTCCCTAGCATTGGCTCAGATCATTGGCCAATTCGGTTAGAGGTCGATATTAAGCAGATAAAAGGGAGAAAGCCTTTTCGTTTCGAATCCTTCTGGTTAAGGGACCCCCAATTTGTTCAGAAAATGGAAATCTGGTGGAGTCAGTGCACTAGTCGAGGAAAAGGAAGTATGCATACAGTCCAGCTGAAGCTCAAAGAACTTAAACAGCGAATCAAAGAATGGAATCGAAAAGAATTTGGGAATATTTTGGAGGCTAAGCAGCGCTTGGAAGGAAAAATGGAGACCCTACAGCAACAAATCATATTGAATGGCAGAGATGAAGCTACTAGTAGAGAGGAAGGATGTCTTCTCAGTCAGTTAGAGGAACGACGTAAACAGGAGGAGATTTTATGGCACCAAAAATCTAGAGTAAGATGGTTACGAGAAGGTGAGCGGAATACAAAATTCTTCCACCAAGCCATGGTTCAACATAGACAGCGGAATCAGATTTTTTCTATCAAGAATGCAGCGGGAGAAAGAGAGGTGGAGCAGACTGGTATTGAGAAGACTTTAGTAGATTATTTTAGGGAGGTGCTCACTGAAACTCAAACAGATCGAAGGGAGGCTATTAGTAATCTATGTAGAGACATACCAAGAACCGTTACAGCGGACCACAACAAGGCATTAATGCGAGCAGTCACTATGGAAGAAGTAGAAGAAGTTGTGATGGACATGCCTAAAAATAAGGCTCCGGGTCCTGATGGTTATACCATTGAATTCTTCCAAGCAACTTGGAAATTTATAGGTAAAGATATCCTGGCAGCGGTGGAGGAATCAAGAATCAGACAACAAGTATGGCCAGGTATTAACTCAACTTTCTTCACTCTGATCCCCAAGAGCACAACAGCTGATGAACCAAAGGGTTTCAGGCCCATTGCCCTGTGTAATGTTATTTATAAGATTATATCTACAGTGATAGCGAAACGGTTGAAGCCTCTCTTGCCCACCCTGATTGCGCCTGAGCAAACTGGGTTTGTGGAAGGTAGGCAAATTTTGGATGGCATTGTGGTATCCCAGGAGGTGATACATTCTTTAAAACAACGGAAGAAAAGAGGGATGCTCATGAAACAAGATTTATCTAAGGCATATGATCGTTTGAATTGGGATTATCTAAGAGCGGTTCTTGAAGCTTTTGGTTTTGATAATAGATGGATAGCTTGGATCATTAGCCTAGTCTCCACCCCGAATTTCTCAATCTTGATAAATGGGATACCTTCAGCTACGTTTAATGCCACAAGGGGTATTAGACAGGGGGACCCGATCTCACCGTTTCTGTTTATCTTGGCTATGGAAGGATTAAGCAGAAAACTTAAGCAGGAGGTTAGGGCAAGAAGGATCAAAGGCATTCGATTATGGGGAGCGAACATAACTATTACACATCAGCAGTTTGTTGATGACTTGATGTTGTTTGGGGAAGCATCACTCAGAGAGGTAAGGGGTTTCAAACAAGTCCTCGAAGGTTTTATGAGTGCTTCAGGTATGGCGGTGAATAATGATAAATCTTGTACTTTTATTTTTAACTCACCTGAAGCTGTTAAGGCCCATTTAACTCGTGTGCTAGGTTTCCGACAGGGTGAATTACCCACCAGGTATTTGGGCATTTACTTAGACATTAATTCAAAGCGTATAAAGAATTGGCAACCTCTAGTTGATAGGATTCGAAAAAGATTGCAAAATTGGTCGTTTCGAATGTTGAATTTAGCAAGTCGGGTTGTACTGTTAAAATCTGTTTTACTCTCTATTCCTATATACCCGTTGTCAATTATGCCTGCTCCTAAGGGAGTTTTTTGCAAATTACGGGAGATCTTTGGTAAATTCCTCTGGGGAGGTCCAAATCAGCAACGCAAATGGACCCTGGTTTCATGGCAACAGGTAATCAAGAGGAAAGAGGAGGGTGGCCTGGGTATCAGGGATCTAGAGCAAGTTAATAAGGTTTTAGGTGCGAAGTTATGGTGGCGCTGGGTGCAGGGGGGCATGGATATTTGGAAGCAAATATGGACTCACAAATATAATATGCCACGCTCAGTGGCAGGACGTCTTCGGGTGACCAACACTCCAACAGGGTCGCACATATGGGAACTCGCAAGGAATAACAAGGATCTGGTTCGGGACTTCGCATTCTGGGAAATTCGCGAAGGTAATTTAGCGAGGTTTTGGACGTACGGATGGCAACAACGGGAAAAGCTGGAGAGGCAACCAATTTTTCATGATCTTCAAGCAGCGACACAACAGGAAGGAATGGAGTGTGTTAAGGATTATTGGCGCCAGGCTGAGTTGAATGAAGTGTGGAGAGTCTGGAAGCGACCTCATGAATGGCATGTGAGAATAGCTCCGGAGATGCAACAATTGTATATCAGGGAATTAGAGTCGAGGAAAATTAAGATACGCCCAGGTAGTGATATCCTACGTTGGGGAAAAGCAACGCAGGGGATGTTCACGGTCAAAGAAGCTTATTTTTGGCTAACAACGGAGGATAGAATCGCTGACCCCATGCTTTGGAAAAAGATCTGGGATGCTAAATGGTGGCCTAAAGTTACAATTTTCGCATGGCTGGTGTGTAGAGGTAGGATATTGACGTGGGATAACCTACAGAAACGTGGCATGATTGGACCATCCCGGTGTTCAATGTGCAATGAGGAATTTGAGACACAGGAACATTTGTTGAATCGATGTCCGTATATTCAGAATCTGTGGGAAGAAATTCGGGCTCTCTTTGGTTACTTGCATAGGGATCCTGACAGTCTTAGGGGAACCATTATCCAATGGGGAGCGGGGCAGTTTCATAGTAAACTTGTAAGGAGGCTCTGGAGTCTGTCACTGGGTTTTGTAATTTGGGAAGTGTGGAAAGAACGAAATCGTCGAATTTTCAAGGATCGCAGCTGCTGTGAGGCCGGCATATGGGAGGTAGTGTGCCGGTCGATTAAAGAAACGGTCCTCTCTGAATCTTGGAGAGAGGAGGATTGGAAATTGACGGTGGAAGAGCAGAGAATTATAACCAAACTGAACATTGACTTTTCGATGCTATACCCCAACTCGGATAGGTGTCATAGTTATAGTATGCAGAGCCCCAATTATTTTCGCTTCCCAGGAGATAATCAAATTAAATTGTCCTTCGACGGTGCATCAAAGGGCAATCATGGGGAGGCAGGATGGGGCGGGATTTTTCGTGATTGGCGAGGGGGTTCGCGTTGGGTATATGCAGAATGGGGCGGGGAAATGTCCAATAATGAGGCGGAGCTCTGGGGTGTCTATCATGGTATCAGCATAGTTATAAGGAATGGGTACCGCAACCTCATCATAGAGGGCGACTCTCAAATGGTCATAGATATGCTTCGGAAATTACAGCAGGGTAAAACATGGGATCACGTTGCCAAGAGTTGGAGGATTGCGGCCATCATACAAGATATTGAAGGCCAGATGAGACAGATTGATTACATAATACTTAGTCATGTCTTGCGGCGAGGCAATAGAGCGGCTGATTATTTAGCCAATTGGGCAACTGGCGCATCCAATCGGGTGATGGACGGATGCTGGGGTGGGTTACAGACGGATCCAAGGTGGGCTGAGTTGGCCACCATCATACGACAGGATAATGATGAGGCGGTTGAGCGTGGTGGAATGGCTTAGATACGGTGGGCTGAGGTGGCTACTGTCCTACGAAAGGATATTGATGAGGCGATCGGGAGTGGTAGGACGGCTTAGCTATATTTCCGTAATCATTTGGAGGAGCGATCGATGCGGTGGGATCAGGTTTGCTACTGTCATAATTCCCATTTGGCAGAACGTATTAATGCAGACATGGGGTGAAATTACCATCCCAAGGATGACTGCAGGGCGGGTACAGAGGTGGGAGTGTGGTGGCATCACGCTGCCGAGAGGTCTATCACATCAAGGCCTTGGTTCAGCGACGTTTAATAACGACCAGGGCTGGCAGCTAACTAACACTACTGCAGGACGGTGGGCGAGCGGAGGTATTTTGTTGCATGCAAGGGTGAGGCACCCGCAGCTCTGTCGAGGAATAGGGCTCTGCGACGGAAGGTGGCCGAGCGAAGGTATATTGTTGCAAGGAAGGGTGAGGCACCAGCAGGCTTGTGGAGGAACGGGGCTTTGTGAATACCACAGTGTGAGAGCTCTGAGTGAGGTGGAATTGGGTCTGTCTGAGATTACCATTTCGAAACTGCTGTCTACGAAGCTGCCAAGGATGGCTGCAATCCGCAATGAGGGTCGGAAAATGCGCAGTCAGGGGGGAGTACTGGAGGAGAAAGGGAAACAAGAGATGGAGGAAACTTTGAGGTCCATTTACCTGGACATTTCAGAAGAATCAGAGGAGCAGGAAGGAGATAGGAAGGATTATGTTGCAGAGCGGGCACCACGGCCGACCTCAGGCGGTAAGGTTGGCAAATGGCTGAAGCACTCTGCTTCAGTGGGTGCTGCAGATGATGATGTTGGAGAGGATGTTTCGGAGGACGAAGAAGACAAGGAGTATGATGGCAGCCGTGGTCGCGGTAGAGGCAGAAGGGGTCGCGGGACGCGGGGTCGTGGCAGGCACCGTGCTGGCAGAGAACAGTATGAGGAAGGCTACAGTGCTGGTGTCTCAGGCAGGAAGCGCGACAAGAAGAACATGCGGCGGAAATTGAAGGAAGCTGAGGATGCATATGTCAATGAAACTCACCCCCATATTCGGAGAATTATTGACCACCTGGAGGAAGAGGCGTTGCAGGATCAGTCGGACCCTGAAATGGCAGATTGGGAGACTTTTCTCCCTGACCCGGGCCATACCCGAGGGAGGATGTCTCTCTACAAGCAGTCCCTGCATGTGTATTGGGGAATGAAACGCCTCCTTGCCAGGGCAATGGAGCAAGTCGCAGGTGAAATGGTGGAGCTAGCCCGAGCAAACATCAAAAAAGAAACGAAGGGTCTTCAAATGACACTCATGATGCAGGACATGAAGATGGATCAGCTGATCCAGATGCTCAAGGATAATGGAATAGTTAAGGCAGAACCTGATACCAGGACTGATGATGCCATGAAGCCGTAGCTTATGGAGGTCACTATATGACTCTTTTTTGCATTTTTGATATCGCTTTTCTTTACAGATATGCATAGTATGTTGCTAGGTAGACCAAGTAGCTTTTCAATCAGATTTGATAAACTGGAAGTCTATTTTTTTTGGATGGGTGTTATATACTTTAGAAGGCCACACGGTTTCCCTTCTGGGCGGGTGGCGCCATGTTTAAGTTTCTGTACATAGTTTTTTTCTGTTAATAGTAATAGAATCATGCCTCAGCTTACAAAAAAATATTGCTCATTTATCTACCTTATTTTTAATTAATATTTTTATTTTCGTAGTTAATTATCTCTAATAAAAATTGAAATAAGATTTTATTATCAAATCATTTTTATCTTTCAATTCAATGTTTTTTATCTTACTCATGAAAATAAAAAAATTATAATAATTGAAAATATAAAGAGCTTTTCCACTTAACGTTCAACACTTTTTACAAACACTTCTCATTTACTACTAAAATATTGCTTATTTATCTACTTTGTTTTTAATTAATAATTTTAATTTTATAATTAACTATCTATAATAAAAATTGAAGTACAATTTTATTATGAAATCATTCTATCTTTCAGTTCTATGTTTTCTTTCATACTCATATAACATTTTAATATGAACTTGGTCTAAAAATAAAATATTTAAATGTCCATATTAAATAAAATATTTCAATGTAAAAGCAATTAAATTACATGTATATACTTAAACCTACCTTATTTCTCATCCCTCAATTATATAAATATTTTTAATCTTATAATTAACCATTATAATAACAATTAAAATACAATTTTATTATCGAATCATTTTTATCTTACAATTCTATGTTTTCTATCCTGCTTCTAAATTAAAGACATCATGAAAATATAAAATTATGATAATTAAAAATATAAATTATAATAATTGAAAATATAGTGGAAAATTTATAAATAAATTAATATAAATATATTAATTTATGAGAGGACACAACTTTTTTTCATAAAAGACTTTCTAATATCTCCTTAAAAAATGCTTTCAAATATATTGTTTGGAAAATATTTGATGTGGTCCCACGGTCGTAAATGTCGACTGCTCGTTTGCGGACTGGGAGACGAAGTGTACGCGAACGTATATTTATTTTAGAATTATGTTGAGTATTTTTTAATTCTAATTTTAGAATTATTTTAGAATTATGTTGAGGTGTCTTTTATAGTTAAAAGTTAGTCTGTCTCATTCCTGGTATGTTGATGAATTTAGGTTTATTTATTTTAGAATTATGTTGAGTATTTTTTAATTATAATTTTAGAATTATGTTGAGGTGTCTTTTATAGTTAAAGTTAGTTTGTGTCCATACTTATATGTTGATGAATTTAGGTTTGGGACTTAAAAACTGATAGAAATGAATATATATATTTAGTTAATTTTAATTAAAAGTATTACAAAATATGAATTATATAAACATTTTATTATAAACTATTGTCACTCTATTTGCTCTCAATTGATTGTTAATAGTACAATTGATCACTATAAAGAGGATGTCGTAAAAATATTTTGTTTTCACTCTCAAAGCCAAAAATAAAATATTTCAATATCTATCTTAATTAACTTAATTTTAAATCAACTTGAGAAAGATTGAAAAACAATTCTCATAGTTAGCTTTTAAATATTTCAAAGACTAAAATAGTTACAATTCTCAATTCCACATTTGATGTGCGACATGCACCTTCACCTCCTCCTCCAAAGCATTGGAAACGTTCTTCACCTCTTCCTCCAAAGCATTGGCAAGCTAAGCTGGATCTGCTTCTTCAACTTGTCCTGATGATGAACCACACTAGTTGGTTTGAAACGCATCAACAAATGTCTCTCTTTATGTGATTTATGCTGAAGTTCTACTTATAAAAAAACCCTCTCCTAGTTGGAGTTGTTTTCGCTACCTCCTCAACAAAGAATCATGTTGATTATAAAGAGTTTTTGTGTGTTTAATGTACTTTGTTACATGGAGTGATCAACTTTTATTGTATGAGAGGTGGAAAGTAAACAAGCAAACACATATACTACCTTAGATAGGATTAAGAATCATAGTTACTTTGAGAAATGAAATATTTTCACACAATCTAGTCTTTTTGATAAAAATATATATATTCAACATTTTTAGTATTTTTTTATCAAAAAAATTATACTCAATAAAATTCTAATAGTTGATTTTTTAATTATGTTAAAGTTATATAATTATAAAATTTTAGAAGAATGAAAACAACATTTTATTTAATTATGCTGAGGTGTCTTTTATAGTCAAAGTTACTCTAAGAGATGTGTAATTCCTTGCATGTTCGACTTAGGTTTGACACTTGAAAATTGGTAGAAACGAATATACATATTTAGTTAGTTTTAATTAAAAGCATTATAAAACATGAAGAACCCCATATTTAGTTAGTTTATGCTTAAGGCCAAACCTACCTGGTAAAATCAAAGAACTGGAGGAGTTATGATCACTCGATGGATTGATTAGTTTATGGTAGTTGAATCTTTGTTGGAAAGAATCTCTCTCTTTTGACAGTGTGTTGGAGTGGGAAGTAGTTATAATCATTACCCTATTTTCCTTGAACTTAAAGGGCGAATCAAAAAGCCAAGATCCCCGTTTAAATTCCATTCAGTCTGGTTGAAGCATGAATCTTTCCATAATATTTTGGTGGAGCATTTCATCCCCTACAACCTTGAAAGGGAGGGTTTTGTCTTGTCTCAATTCTTGGATAATCTCAAGAGACTCAAAAGGGCAACTATCGATTAGTCTAAAGACAAAATTTAAAGGGACAAGGAGGCCTTACAGAATCTAGAGAAAGTGTTGGAGCCATTAGAATATGTTGATGGGGACGGCTACATTTCAACATAAGATAAACAAAGATCATTAAGCTCGAAGCTACCAAGAAAATAATTTTGAATAAAAACTAGTGCTAGAGGTTAGAAAGAGAAGCGATTTGGCTAAAGTGCGGAATGAAAACTCAAAGTTTTTCCAATAGTTTGCAAAGGGTCACTAGGCCATCAACACTATTTGGGATTTAAAATATTTGAATCGAGGTCAGAAATCAAATTTGAAACCCTGACCAGGTTAGTAATTAATATCTTTATCTCCCTTTTTAAGCCTCTACGGGAAGCTTCTTTAGCTGAGGTGGAAAACATGACCGTTTACTTACCCAAATTCGTAGGTAATAATTGCAACCAATCTCTCATTGAATTACTGCCAAAGGAAGAATTCCAAAAGGTCTTGCACTATTTTGAATGGGATGAAAGTTCAGGTCCTGATGGATGGTCAATTTCATTATTCTCCAATTTCTTTGATATATTAAGGGTTGATATTGTAAATGTGGTAGAGGATTGTAGATTTTCTAGAAGGATGTATGGATCTTTCAATACATGTTTATTTATCTTATTCCAAAGAATGGATTCCATTGCTCTTTCGATGAATTTAGAACAATTTATTTATGCAAGAACATTTGCCCACCCGCTGGAGGCTCCAACATCCACTCATTCTTTAACATCCACTGAAAGGGAGCTACAACCCCCTGATCTTGTTTATTGGCTTCTACCAAAACGCAGACACCCACCTGCTGGAGGCTACAACATCCACTCATTCTTTAACATCCACTGAAAGGGAGCTACAACCCCCTGATTACATTTTGTATGTGTGTAGACTCTTACCAAAACACGGACACCCACCCACTGGAGGCTACAACATCCGCTCATTCTTTAACATCCACTGAAAGGGAGCTACAACCGCCTGATCTCGTTTACTGGCTTCTACGTGAAGGAAGCTCTTACCTCGTAAATAAATTTACTAGCTACCCATGGAAGGATGATCTTACTCCCTTACTAAAGGCTTTAACCCTTAGCACCCTTTGTGGACCATGTTTCATAATATTTCAGACTTGATCCACCTAAATCAAAACATCAAACCCTATGGGGAACCTTTCATCATATCTTCAGACTAGACCCATATCAACAATAATCCCAAACCAGATTGAATATTGAATTGGAAATACGATCATTGAATCAGTGGAATCACTGTAGCATCATCCCACTAAACATTAAATGAACCATTGTAACTAGATCAGATCAATTCACAACCAAAGCACAATAGATATAAGCCATCCAGATCAAGACATAATTGATGGAAAATAGAAAATACAACATAACTCATCATTAAATAGTATTGCAAAGCCTGACCAAATCTAACTAAAAATATGTATGCTGCAATTATTAAGTAGACTACTTTATATATATGCTTATCTTGGGCAAAAGCAGCGTACAAATATCAATATATTGAAGCAACATATAAAAAAATATATATGTTACTAACCATAAAAAGATATGTGTATGTACACAAGTATACTAAGTCAAACCAGTGTACAAATCTTAAATTACTGAAGCATACCTCTGCGACAACCACAAAAGATACTACACATACCTTACTGTCAAATCACAGATCACATTCATATCATTATAGATATATATATCTATCATTGTTAGCTAGTTAATAAGAAAATCAATCAGTCATATATTTCATCACGTTTTCATATATTTCAAATAACAATCTTGTTCTTGCTCCTTGGTGCACACCTGTTTCATATCAGATCATACATGAATAATGCATTACTTGCACACCTAACACCTTAACCTCCATCTTTTTACACCAGTACAAAATGAGAGATTAGTGACTACGTGACTAAAAAAGTTAGCCCCCACAATTATTTCAAGTGAATTGCTACTAAATTTGAGAAATTTTAAGTGACCCAACTAAAAACAACTAACTTAAATGACAAATTGAGTCTAGGGATAAAATATACGACTAGATAATAAGTGACCCAACTAAAAGAAACTAACTTAAATGACTAATTTACTCCAGGATAAAAATATATGACTAGATAATAAGTCACAAATTTAAAAATGATTAACATAAATGACTACTATAGTCCAAGAATAAAAATATGACCAACTAACAAGTACAACAAGTACATGAATTAGTCATTTATGCTAGTTATTTAACATTGTCTTGTTACCAAAATGGAAAATTCCAGCTTTGATACTAAAGTGTTACATTGCACGAAATCTTACCATTGTAGATGGATTCAGAGACCACCCCCCCCGCTTTAAGGGGTCTGTGTTTCCACCTACAATGTTAAAATTTAGAGACAAACTATCCTCTGAATCCATCTACAATGTTAAAACTTAGCGCATTCGCATTCTTAAAATGTGAACACATTTTTATTACAAAACCACACATACTAACAATTCTCATGGTTCTTTATGTAAAAAAAGTGCCATGGCTCACATATCCAAGTTCAATTCTAGATATCCCTTAAAGAGTATCTATGTGGTTGTTTGAGGGTTACTTCATGTTTGAGGTACCTAGAATGGGATGAGAATTACAACATTTCACATAGTTTAAGGCACCCAACCTAGTTTTAGTTACGAGGACATGGAAGTTAAGTGAAACACATGCGGTAGAAGTGGCTGGTGGTCATGCTTAACTAGTAAGGTCATGTTGAAGATGTTTGGTGAGAATGTTTCTTGAGTGGTATTGGACACTTAAGTGAAATAAAAATTCTAACCCCTTGACAAATGGTATTAAATCTAAGTTTGAAAGCAAAATTGTGGAAATGTTCTTCACTATCCACACCCCTTTGATTGGAGAAGTTGATGGGGTTATATTGATGAGGATGTTAACAATTAAAGTTGGGAAGAAGTAAGGACCTTCCTCGAGGTGCCACTGGAAATGTTATCATATATGACATGCTAAGAAAACATGATAAAGGGTGCATGACTACTTTATATGTTTCATAACCCTCATGACCAACTCATAATGATACCTGAGACATTGAGGATGATGTACTAGTTTGGTGTGGGCTAGGAGGATGATGGATGTCTAGCCTAACTATGATGCATTATCTATCAAGTGTAGCAACAAAAATTTACCAAAGGATAACACAATATGGCAATATGTTTGATAGTGTGTTAGCCATGGAAAGGAAACATCATTGACGAGTGTATTTAAGGTATGTGGAAGCCTGTCGCCACTAGGTACATGACCTTTAGAGAATTACATGAAGTTGTTATAGATGGAGACATCATAGTTTTACACTAGGTGGTTAGTTATTCAAGTGTGTTGGATTGATGGAGGAAGTGAAAGGTTGTTTATGTGTGGGTGGTGATGACACAACATCACCTATAATGAAACAAGAAATACAACATTTCCTATAGTTTAAGGTGCCTAACTTGGGTTCGGTTAGGACATGTTGGATAGGCATAGTTCGAGTGATACAATAGGTTGATAGTCATGCACAACTAGTAATGTCATGTCAATGCCATAAAACAACTAGGCTTCTTGAGTGGTATTGGATGCTTAAGTGGATTGAAAAGTTTACCCTCATGAAAAATGGTATCAATGCCATGTTTAAATGAAACAATTAAAAAATGTCTTTTCACCGTCAATGTCATGTCCATTAGAGAAGCGAATGGATCCTTGTTGATGAAGATGCCAACAATTAAAGTGGAGGGAGAACGTAAGTATCTTACCTCAGTCGCGCTTTGCGACCCATGACTGCTATGTTTCTTTTGTCTTATAATTGCTTTCCCTATTTCAAGAGATTTTTTTTCCATATCACTGCCGAAAAAATATGGTTTTCAATATATACCCTATAAAACACAATCTTCACCCAAAACACTATCATACTTACAAAATAAAAAAATTACAAGCTAATAGATTTTTTCAAAATCCTAAACACACTTTTGAATAAACCCTTTTATTTTAATAACATACACCTTTGTTTTTTTATATATAAAACAAATTTATTTTTTTTCCGTACTAGTAAACCTCCAAACCCTTCCCCAAACACATCAACCTTTATAATAAAACCTTTCGACTGAACCTTAAACACCTTTTAAAAACTTGCCAATTTTTTTAATATTGTTAAAAGGACGAAAAATATGATGAAAGGACTCCCTTGAGGAGAAGACAACTTTTTTCATAAAAGACTTTTTAATATCTCTTTTAAAAAGCCTTTCAAATATATTGTTTTTTAAATCTTTGATGTTGTCACACGGATCGTTAACGTTAACTTATCGTTCGCTTGATGTCCAGACTAACACGGTGTGGGATAGGAAGTGTGGGCCCTCTTTATCATAATAAAACAATGCGATTAATTCCACTACGACTTGTGTCTGACGGCTCCACTCCCAGTGGACAGCAGTGGCTCCGACGGTAAACTTACAGCGACTACGGCTCTTCTTCAGGCTATGGCACACTCACTTCGACGGTAAACTTACAGCGACTACGACTCTTCTTCAGGCTATGTGGCACACTCACTTCTATTTACGACCAAACCCTCAACAGACTCTATTTACGACCAAACAAACTCTTTGTTATGCGTCGCTTTCAACTCTCTGTTATCTCTCACACAGTGCGGCTTTGCACGTTATTAAATTGATAGATAGATAGAATAGGGTAATGATTGATAGATTTGAATGACATGAGAGGTAGGCTAATGATTGAGAGATTTGAATGAGATGTTTTGCATAACTTTAAGCGACGCATTGAGGAAAGCGACCATTGAATGAGATGTTTTGCATAACTTTTCTCAGGAAAGCGACCCATTGAGGAGAAAGTTGAAGCTGCCGCTGATTTGGAAATGGTTGTTGACAAAGTTGATTGATTCAAATCAACCTCGTGTACAGAAAACAGTTGATTGATTCGTTTTCTTTCAATATCTGTCTGTGGCTTGTGATTGGAAAATTTTTGCAGTTTCCAAATGACAAGCGACAGACAGATTTGAATCAATCAACAGGTTGTCTGTACATGTGGTTGATTTAAATCGATCAACTGTTGTCTGTACATGTGATTGATTTGAATCAATCAACAGGTGATATATAATCATAATGTATGATTAATAATAATGTATGATTAATAATAGTATTGAGTTTCATAGACTCTGCACATTATGTTGTGCTTTGCATAGGAAAGTTGAAGCTGACAAAACCTGAGGATGAGGAGGAAGTGCAGGTTTTGTCAACAAAGATTTTCCAAATCACAAGCGACAGACATCGAAAGAAAAGGAATCAATCAACTGTGTTATGTACACGTGGTTGATTTGAATCAATCAACTGTTTTATGCACACGTGGTTGATCTGAATGAATCAACAGGTGATGATAATGATTTGAATCCATCAACAGGTATGATTAATAATAGTATTGAGTTTCATAGCATAACTAAATCAATTTTATTTGTTCCGGGTACCGTCGTTGAATTAAACTCGGAGTGAAATAACGTATAGGCTAATGATTGATAGATTTGAATTTATGTTTAGATTAATGTATGTTGTGTTTTTAATCACTTTTCTCATGTAGATAAAGGAAAGTGTCTCATTGAGGAGGAAGTTGCAGCTAGAAAAGCTGAAGTTGTCGCTGATTTAAAAAGGTTTGCGGGGAAAACCTGAGGAGGAAGTGCAGGATTTCTCAACAAACTTTTTCCATATCAGGATTTGTAAAAAGTTGCTCATATGAATGATATTCTTGCAGGTACGATTAATAATTATTAGTTTTCATATTGAGTTTCGCAGGCTCACACTCACCCTTCCATGAAATATCTGATAAAATCCTTACAAATGTCTGTTTAGAGTATTTAGTTTAGATTGTATTTAGTTTAATCTATGATGTATTTTGCATATTTAAACTCATGTAGGTAAAAGGAAGCGACCGATTCATGACGAAGTTGCCACTGCAAAATCTTACCGATGCAGGTTTTCTCAATAAACCTTTTCCAAATAACGAGCGCTTGGAGGACACATGAATCCCATGTCAGTTGAATTTACCAAAGAATCCAAACGTTTCTAGCAATTGTAGTCTGTAGTCTGTGTGAATGCATGTAATCCAAAAGATTTTCCTTTCAATCAAGATTCATCTTAATCAGCATGCAGAAAGACAAGACGAGCTGTTGGATCATGCACGCAACCTTCTACACTGAAAAGGAGACCCATCATTGTCATCATCACCTCTTGAATGGGTACGTCATATCAATAAGGCGGCGTCAAGAAATACAGTCGTGTTGACTGTAAATAATTTTTGTCCGCTTAATGTATAGTGCTACATGGAGTGCAAGTATTACTATCTGGGAGGTGGAAAGATAATCGGAAAACGAGTATACCACCTTAGATACGATTAACGAGAAAAGTTACTTTAAGAAATTATATATTCATCGTTTTTAGTATTCTTTTATTAAAACATATATGCTTTTCCCTCCAATTCTAATAATAAATTATTTAATTATTTTAAAGCTATAGAATTATAAAATTTTAATAGTACAACTAGTCACTATAAAGAGGATGTGGGAAAAATATTTTATATTCACTCTCAAAACCAGAAACAAAATATTTCAATTTTTAATTAACATATTATTAAATCAACTTGAAAGAGACTTAAAAAACAAGTGTTATTAGTAACCATTTAAATATTTCAAACACACAAATATAAATTGTTTGAACAAAATATAAATATATATATATATATAGACTGACTGACTTACTTCTCCTCCCACCTTTTAGAGACAAATAAGTTATTTGATGTTGCTTAAGACTAAACCTCTATTTTTAATTGCATTTTTATAATTTTACAGAGCTATCACAGGCTCACACTCACCCTTCCATGAAATATCTGATAAAATCCTTACACATGTCTGTTTAGAGTATTTAGTTTAATCTATGATGTATTTTGCATATTTAAACTCATGTAGATAAAAAGAAGCGATCGATTCATGATGCAGTTGTCACTGCAAAATCTTACCGATGCAGATTTTCTCAATAAACCTTTTCCAAATAACGAGCGCTTGGAGGACACATGAATCCCATGTCAGATGAATTTACCAAAGAATCCAAACGTTTCTAGCAATTGTAGGCTGTGTGAATGCATGTAAGATGAATATGCTATAAGATTTCCCTTCCAATCAAGATTCGTCTTAATCTGGAAGCGTATATTTCTCTCATATTTCGCTAAACCTGAGGATTTGTCAACAAACTTTTCCCATATCAGGATTTGTAAAACGTTGCTCCTATGAATGATAGTCTTGAGTTGCGTATGATCATGCACGCAACCTTCTACAGTGAAAACAACGAGCGCTTGGAGGACACATGAATCCCATGAATGATATTTTTGCAGTTGAATTTACCCAAGAATTCAAACGTTTCGAGTAATTGTAGTTTGTGTGAATGCATGTAATCCAAAAGATTTACTTTCAATCAAGATTCATCTTAATCTGGAAGCGTATATTTCTCTCATAATCATCATGCACAAAGACAAGACGAGCTGTTGGATCATGCACGCAACCTTGTACAGTGAAAAGGAGACCCATCATTGTCATCGTAACCTCTTGAATGGGTACTTCATATCAATAAGGCGGCCTCAAGAAATACAAACGTGTTGACTACAAATATTTTTTGTGCGTTTAATGTATAGTGCTATATGGAGTGCAAGTATTACTATCTGGGAGGTGGAAAGGTAATAGGAAAACGAGTATTACTTGAAGAAATCAAAGTCGTACTCACACTATCTAGTCTTTTTGATAAAAAAAATTATATATTCATCGTTTTTAGTATTCTTTTATTAAAAAATATATGCTCTTCCCTAAAATTTTAATATTTAATTCTTTTAAACCTATACAGTTATAAAATTTTAATACTACAGCTAGTCAATATAAAGGGGATGTGGGAAAAATATTTTGTGTTCACTCTCAAAGCTAAAAATAAAATATTTCAATGTCTATCTTTATTAACATAATTTAAATTAATTTGAGAGACTAAAAGAGCAAATGTCACTAGTAACTTTTTAAATATTTCAAACACTTAAATATAAATTGTTTGAAATATATATATATATAGAATGACTTACTTCTTCTCCCACCTTTTAGAGAAAAATAAGTTTTTTGATGTTGATATGCTTCAGACTAAACCTACATGGAAAAATAGGAGAACCAAAGTAGCAATAATTGCATGATAAATTGATCAGTTTCTGGTAGTTGAATCTTTTTTGGGAAGAGTCTCTCTCTTTGGACAGTGGGTTGGAGGGGGTGATAGTTATAATCATCACCCTATTTTCCTTCAACTTAAAAGCAGAATACAAAAGCCAAGATCCCCATTTAAATTCAATGTGGTTTGGATCAAGGATTAATCTTTCCATAATATTTTGTTGGGCCACTCAATCCCCTACAATCTTGAAAGGGAAGGTTTTCTCTCATCTCAATTCTTGGATAACCTCAAGAGACTCAATAGGGTAATTGTAGAATGGTCTAAAGACAAAATTTAAAGGAACAAGGAGGCCTTGCACAAGATGGAGTAAGACTTGGAGCAATTAGAAGATCTGAATGGGTAGGGCTATGTGTTGGTAGGAGCTAAACAAAGAATCATTCAAATAGAAGCTACTAGGAAAACAATTTTGGAGAAAAAGAAGTAGTCCTAGAGGTTAGAAAGAAAAGTTGTTTTGCTAAAGTGGAGGGATGAAAACTCAAAATTTTCCCAATTTCTTGCAAAGGGTCACTAGGTAATCAACATTATTTGGGCTTTAAAACATTTGAATGGAGGTGAGGCCACAAATTTTGGAGCCCTAACTAGGTTAGGAATTTATATTTTTATCTTCGTTTTTAAGGCTCTGCAGGATGCTTGTTTAGCTGAGGTGACAAACATGGCCAATCACTTACCCAAATTAAAAGATAATAATTCCAACCAATCTCTAATTGAATCAGTGCTAGACGAAGAATTGCAAAAAGTCTTTCATAATTTTCAATGGGATGAAAGTTCAAGTCCCGATGGTTGGTCAGTTGATTTTTTCTCCAATTTATTTTATATACTAGGGGTCAAACTTCTAAATGTGGTAGAGGATTATAGATTATCTATAAGAATGCATGAAACTTTCAATTACATGTTTATTTCTCTTATTCTGAAGACTAGGTCCCATTGCTCTCTCGATCAATTTCGAATTATTTCTTTATGCACCAACATTTACACAATCATTGAAAAACACACTGAAGTCAGTTCTCTCTCATAATAATTCAAAGGAACAATTTTGTTTCTTGGAAGGAAGTAAGATACATGAGGCCATTGGGGTTACACACAAGGTTACACATGAGGGCCTGCACAATTTAGAAACTAGGAACGTAAAAGGAATGGTGCTCGAAATTGACCCGTCCAAGGCATATGAAAGGGTTAGTTTGATCTATATAATAATGTCACTGATGCACTTGGTTTTTGAAGTAAGCTTTATAAATTCAGTAATGTGATGTATAACATCTTACTTTTGTGGTTCTTATCAATGGATTTACTTCTTCCTTCTTTCATGTAGAAAGATGAATTTTCTAAGGATGTTCCCTTTTTCCTTTATTATTTCTTTTAGTAGTAGAAGGTTTAATTAGACTATTCATTGAGGCCAAAAAGAGGGGGCGATGTAATCAGATCAATATTCGTAGGTGATTTGATTTTTACACATGTTTTGTTTATCAATGAAATTTTATTGTTCATTGATGGGTACAAAATTGATTTAATATCTATGAAAGTAGCTTTTTCAATATTTGAGAATGATACATGTATGATGATTAATATTCAGAAATCAACTTTGTCTGAAATTGTTCTAGATATGGAGGAGTTTATAAATGAAAAACTATGTGTCCTTTCCATTAAAATATCTTTGATCGACTCAAATATTTGGGTTTTCACCTAATGTGCAATGCCTACAAAAAGGATGATTGGTTTAATAAAGTATCCAAATGTCACATGCACAAACTCATTACCATCCTAGAGGAGGTCTTGCAATTGAACATAAGTTTTGGTCATATTTCTTGCTATCATATTTTCAGGGAGAGGAATACCATTGTTGATGACCTTTCCAGAGGAAGTGCATAGTTCGAATTGGGTTTATGGAAGATCTCAGAATAGGTCGGCAAAACATTTTATAAGTTCTATCATAGGAATTTCATAGAAGCCCTATAGGTGGAATACACACAGGATTCAGGACCCATCTTTGTACTCACTATTCTTTACGACACTCATGTTAGATCTTCTATCCTAGATGAAATGAGTCTATCTTCTTAAAGTTTTTAGTTTTATTATTTTATGCTATTAAATGGTAATGTTGAACTGAAAGAGTCCTCATAAGCCCACTTTTTGTATTATTTTTTAATGGATAGCTATTAAAAATAGCAATTTTTTTAATGTACTCTATTGCAATTACAAAATGTCATTTTCAAACTTTTTAATTAAAATTATGATTTTACCTTGAGGAAAAGGAGAGAGGGATAGGAGGTGTGTGTGCGTGTGCATGAATAATACGAAAAAGTTCATTTGTCATTTTTGGATTATTCCCGCCAAGATCTACAGCGAAGGGATAATCCCCCCTCCACACTCATGACGGTTAACAAAGGTGGGGGGGTGGCGAAAAATGGTTTCTGCCAAAACCACTTGGAGTGACATGGCAGATCTTGGAGAATTTCAAGGGGCTCCCTCCCAAACCACTTACCACCTACACCCGCCACCACCCCCGAAATACCGTTATCTCCCGCCAACTATCCGTTGCCTCCACCTACACTCCTGCTACCTGTTTTCTCATCCGTCACTCCACTCCTGCCATATTTCCTGCCATGTCACCCCTTCCACATCAACTAGTCATTCAATGTTCAAATACTTTCCGCAAAATCCAATATTAAACGCTGTTGCATTTAAATCTCCTGATGTTTATATGTTTTTTCAATAAATTTCTCCCACTCCATAATGTTAAGTTTTTCGTTGTGAAACCTATCCGACTGCTATAAAAACTTGTGAAAGCCTACAATTCACTCCTTTCACCATACCATTGATTTTGAAGATCAAAAATCGAGATACCACCAACTGTCAACATTCTACAATTTTTTTTCCTTTGTGAAGTCAATCGAATTTCACCGGGTAACCTTGTTCTTTAGATTTCTCTCAATCAATCATTCTATGATACTTTTTTTCTGCCTTCCTATTATTACATTTCCAAGATGCCGACAAACAACGAAAATGGGAAAGTTTTAGAGGAAAATCCTATGATTCCCCCTATCTCGGATTTCGATAAGTACCCTCCGACTGACATCCAGTATAAAATTGTCGAGATGCAGTGTGAACTCGACCTTTACAAACTTCAAAACTGGGCAAAGAAAAAATTCCTCGAGAAAAGTGATGATCTAAAAGTTTAGGAATCCCTTCTCCCTCAGTTTATTTTTCCCCAAACTCACCTTTTCCCTTAATTCTCCACTTGGCGCCATCTCTGATACCTGCCAATCCATAAAGATGTTATTTTCGGAAATAACGAAGTCATCTTCTTGATTTACCCTGAAAGTATTTACCGGGCCTGTAACTTGAATACCAAACCTCCAATCATCATTTATCTGTCGATGTATTAATGGAGCTATACAAAAATCTGACTTTCCTTCAGAGAGCACAAATATTCGAATGTTTCCTTCCCGAAAATGTTGAATTACCCTGGACAAATCCTCCATACCGAGTCTCAATCTTCTAAGAAATGTCTAAAGAAGTAATTTCTATGGTAACCTCATTACTTGGGTATTATAATGATTAATGGTTAGATGAGATAGTTGTGGGATTTCTATCAATTTTCGCAATTGAGAAAAAACCATCCATTCTTTTCAATTATAGTCAATTTATGTCCAATACAATGCATGATCAATTTGCAAATTTCAAAGCTGAAGGTGTTTTCAAATATCAGTCGATATTGGTTTATCTTATGTTATTTCATTCAAACAAGTTGAAATTTCCTTTATACAAGACAAAAAATGATGGAAATCCATTGTCGGTGATTCACTGGGTCATAAATAACATAGAAGAGTATATTTATATTGAATTTGTAGACAATTTTCTACATACCTCATTATGCTTGCTTTGCAGTGATGTGATCTCGATGGTTTCACCAGAGATAAAGAATCCTTTGCACTTGTCAGAGCAATCAAAAGTTTGATACTGGTATTTATACCAGAATTATACTAAAATTAGAATATATGGATCAGAGTTACATCCTCACAGGTTACCAATGTTTGTATGAGTCAGAATATTTGCATTAGAATACACTAGACAAATGTTGAACATGGAGGAGATGCACTTTGCACCCTACAAAAAGAAAGCACAGTTCAAGCTAAAGGCTCATATAGGTCCTTATATTATCAACAACATAGCTGCAAGAAAGGAGCTAAAATCTATTTTAAGTCAAACGAAATTTAAGCCTGGTTTCACTTGGTCTTATGATCCTCTAGGCATCATTTTGAAACATAGATTGGAACAAAATAATAATTCCTTAACGTAAAGCAAGGACCAAAGTTGAACAATATTATAACCAAGATGGATGGAAAAAGGGAAATCTACAATAAGATGAAGAACAATTGATTAGTAAATCATCCATACAAACACCTATTCCCAAGGAAAAGGAGGTCAAAAGGGAGAGAGAGGCTTATGTTCCCTACGAACTCTGAAACTCAAGGTGCATAATTTCTTATTTTTAAAAGAAGAAAGAAGGACCCAAACAATACTAAAAAATCAGACCCTCAAGTTGATCCTTAGGTGATTACTATCCAAGATGAATCTCCAAAAGAAAGGGATACACAAGAACCACCCAAAGTATTTTTGATAGGAACTCCTTGCACTCCTTCTCCTTAAGTAGAAGAAAAAATTTAGTCACCTACTGTGGAAACAACAATTCAGTCTCCATTATCATCTAGTTCTCAAATTTCAACTCAACAGAGTATATTTTCATGGTACATGGAGATAAAGTTGAAAAATGAAGCTTCAAAGGCTTCAACTTACTAAGAATTTTGGAAGCAGGCAATGAAATTACAACATAGATTTCCATCTGCATTTGACTTAGAGAAAGGACAGTTCCAAATGGCCTTCATGGAACCTTTAATGCCAACTCCTAGGAGTGTTGGAGACTGCAAAGCCTCCATGTTGTGAATCGATACAAAGAAGATACATGAAATCAATCAAATCGATTTACACAAGCAAACGGGGGAGATAATCTTTTGAACAATCACTAGTTCGACCATGACCGCCTTGAAATTACAGTCATCTTGGAACAACATGTCTTCTCAGTTGAAGATTGAGCAGTTGTCCTCATTTGCTAAAGACAAAAGAATCAAAACTCTAGAATATTTCAAAATAAAGCTAGGACATGACCCTGCTAATATCAAGGTAGCATAAGAGATTATAAAGAGAAAAGAGTCGATGTTCAAGCATTAAGAAATCAACTGAAGCTACCATCCATGGAACATCCTCAAGCTAAAGAAGTTTCTAGCATAGAAATGGAAAAGGAAAAAATATTTACAATAGTTGTTAAGAAGAATGCACAAATACAGAATGTTGGGTCATGTTATATTCTTTCCACAACTAGCCCAAGTAGTTAACTGGGGGGTTATAAGGGGGGTGAAGCCCCCCCTTTGTTGCGTCGATTGCATAGCGGGGGGAGTCACAGGGGGTTTGAGGGGTGTAGGTCACCCCACTTTGTGTGGTTGGTCAAACCTACCTATGGTTTTGTGCATGTTTTTTGCACATGGTTTTGGATACGATGGTTTTCGATCCATGGTATTTGGATGCTTCGGCATGTATAATTATGTATTGTAACATTGAAAGGAACATAATGAAAAATCAAGATGGTAATCCTGGTTTTGGGATCCAGGGGAAAATCTCTGTGTATATGTGTTTTATGTGTTATGCTCTGGCATTGTTTATTTTTTCTGTTTTAGAATTCGTATGCAGGTAATTTTTGTATGGGGTTAAAACCTACATTTGGTATCAAATTTGTTTTGGCTTCAAGGGGACGCCTTTGTTGCTGAGGAGTTTTTCTAACACCTATGGTAGACCTGTTCAGTGGGAGATCTGGGAGATCGATTCTGGTGGTGAAAGAAGATGGCGAGCAGTGGAAATATAAAGATCGAGAAATTTAATGGTAAGAGTTTTGAGTTGTGGAAACTCAAAATCTGTTGGTAGATAAAGATCAGTGGATAGCGGTAGATCTAGGTACTAAACCAACGGGAGTGCCTGATGAAGAATGGAAGAAATTGGATCAGAAGGCAAAGAGCACAATATGATTATGTGTCTTAGATTCGGTATTGTTGAATATATCAAGGGAAGCTACGCCAAAGGCTTTATGGGACAAGTTAGGGACATTTTACCAATCTAAGTCTCTAGTGAATAAACTGTTGCTACGGAAATGGTTGTATAACCTGAGGATGGAAGATAGAGACTCGGTGACAGAGCATATGAATGCGTTGAATACTATGGTAGGTTAGTTATCATTTATTCTATACCATATTCGTGGGATAGTCTGGTTATTGCAATAGGTAGCAATGCAACTGCCTTGCAGTCTGATGAAATAGTCTCATCCTTGCTGATGGAGGAGATGAGACAGAAAAATATGGAGAGCCGGAATGGTATTGCCTTGTCTGTATGAGGACGGTCCCAGAAGATAAAAAATAATGAGTCATCGAGTGGGAGATCTAAATCTCCAGGAAAACCTGTAAAGGTAGTGTGCTGGAAATGCGGAAAGGAAGGGAACTACAAAAGAGACTGTAAATCTAAAGCTCCTGACAAAGGAAAGGGATCTGATGATGCTACTTCTGCAAAGGCAAAAACCACCTCAGATGAAGGTGGGGATGTGTACTTGGCTTCTTCAAGTACACAAGTAGATCATGAGGCATGGTTGATTGACTCAGGTGCATCCTTTCACTTCACTCCCCATAGAGAGTGGTTCTGCGAGTATGAGAAATACGATGGTGGCGATGTCTTCTTAGGGGATGATAAGAAGGCTAGAATCATTAGCCGCAGAAAATTAAAGTTGAAGTTACATGGTGGAAGGGTTAGAACACTTTTGGGTGTTCTACATATTCTTGCATTGGCCAAAAATATGATTTCTATAAGCAAGTTGGATGATGTAGGTGTAAAAATAGTGTTTGAGAAGGATGCCTGCAAGATGGTTTGGGGAGGACTGGTACTGATGTGGGGAGTTTGGATTAGAACTATGTACAAGCTACATGGTAGAACTCTTGTTAAAGGGTGCAACAGTTCTGTGGTTCCTGAAAGTGGAGTAGAAAATCTAGTGGCCTCTAGAGAGAAGACCATGTTGTGGCAGCAAAGGCTTGGAAATATTCGAGAGAAGGGCCTTCGAATACTTCATGGTAAATGTATGATAGAAAGTATGAGTAATAGTTCTCTGGATTTTGATTTCTGTGAAAATTGTGTAGATGGGAAGTAGAATCAGGTGAGTTTCCCCACTGGTGGTAAGAGGGCGAAACAGATATTAGAGCTTGTGCATAGTGATGTGTTTAGACCTATGAAGGTTCCATTACTGGGTAAGTCTATGTACTATGTATCATTTATAGATGACTTCTCAAGGAATACATGGAAATATTTCCTTAAGAAGAAATCTGAAGTCTTTGATAGGTTTCAAGAATTTAAGGCTCTAGCGGAAAACTAGACAGGGAAGAGGATAAAGGTGCTGAGGAGAGATAACTGTGGAGAGTTTTGTAGTAAATAATTTGAAGAATTCTGTAAGAAGTGTGGTATAGCATGATAGAAGGCTACTCCATATACACCACAAAAAAATGGAGTTGCAGAAAGAATGAACAAGACATTGATGGAAAGGGCAAGAAGCATGCTCAATGATGCTAGGTTAGGATAGGAATTCTATGCAGAGGCAGTGGAGACAACATGTTACCTGGTCAACAAATCACCTTCATTAGCGTTGGAGGATAAGACTCCACAAGAGATATGGACTAGTAAGAAAACCTCTCTATCACATCTTAAGGTATTTAGATGTGATGCATATGTACATGTTCCGAAGGAGAAATGAACCAAGTTGGATAGTAAATTTGAATGCTGCATCTTTATTGGGTATAAGGATGATTTAAAGGGTTATAAGATTTGGAACCTAGCAACAAGGAAGGTTGTGTACAGTCGAGATGTGGTGTTCAGAGAGGTAAAAAATGTTATTAAACATGAAGTCCAACGAAAGGAACTTGAGAAGATAGAGTTTGAGCTAAAGGAGGAAGAATCATACTCTACAACAGAGGAGGAATTAGAAGATGAAGAGCCACAAACTCCGGGTGTAAGAAGATCAGTTCGAGAAAGAAGGCAGCCAGAAAGGTATAATCCATTTGCTTTCTATTCAAATTTTTCTTTATCTATTACTAATTATTATCCCAAAACTGTGAAGGAATCAATAAATTTAGAGGACGAAAAACTCTGGAAAGAGGCCATGGTTGTTGAAATGGCATCTTTGCACAAAAATGAGGCTTGGAATCTGGTGGAGTTGCCAATTGGAAGGAACCCCATTGGTAGCAAATAGGTGTTCAAGAAGAAGACAAATGAAGAAGGAAAGGTGGAGAAATACAAAGCTTGGTTGGTAGAAAAATGTTATTCCCAGGTGCCGAGAATTGATTTTGGTGGTATTTTTTCTCCTTTTGCCAAGATAACTTCTATTAGATTACTTTTACCTATTGCTACTACTTTTGATTTTGAGGTAGAATAGATGGATGTGAAGACAACATTTCTTCACGGGGATCTAGAAGAGGAGATCTACATGAAGCAACCTGAAGGCTTTGCGGTGAAGGGTAAGAAAGAACTAGTATGAAAGTTAAATAAGTCTCTGTATGGGTTCAAACAGTCACCAAGAATGTGGTATCAAAAATTTGATACATTTATACGAGGACTTTGCTTCACCAAAAGTAAAGCAGATCACTGTGTGTATTTTAAATTAATTGGTGACCATGTCATTTATCTGGTCTTGTGTGTGGATGATATGTTGCTAGTTGGAAATGGCAAAGAAATTATCCAGGATTTGAAGACCCATTTATCCTCCAAATTCAACATGAAATATCTTGGTGTTGCAAACTATATTTTGGGCATGGAAATTAAAAGAGATCGGACAAAGAGGAAGCTCTGGTTAAACCAGAGGAAGTATGTCGAGACAATATTGCAGAGGCTTAATATGCAGGATAGTAAACTGGTTAAGGTTCCTATTCCTGTAGGTGTAAATTTATTTGTTGAATAGTGTCCCAAGACACAAGAAGAGAAAGAGGACATGTCCCGTGTTCCATATGCAAGTGCAGTCGGTAGCCTGATGTATGCGATGGTCTATACTAGACCAGGCATTGCACATGCAGTGGGAGTATTGAGCAGGTTTATGTCAAAACCATTGAAGGAGCACTAGACAGCAGTGAAGCAGGTTTTCAGGTATTTGTGTGGCAGTAGTGATTATGGTTTATGCTACCAAGGAAGACCAGGATTAGATATAGTGTTGGATGTTCATGGATTTGTTGATGCAGATTGGGCTGGAGATCTGGATCATAGAAGATCTATAAGTGGGTATGTGTTTAACCTATTTGGAGGTGCAGTCACTTGGATGAGTAAGAAACAATCTATAGTGGCACTATCAACTACAAAGGTAGAATACATGGCAGCCACTCATGCAAGCAAGGAAGCAGTTTGGTTGTAGAGATTGTGTTCGAGTATGGGGTTAGTACAAAGAGCTATAAGGATAGAATGTGACAACCAAAGTGCAATTTTCTTGGTGAAGAACCCTGCACAGCGTTCAAAGACAAAGCACATTGATGTTCAGTATCACTTTGTGAGGGATATGATAGAAGATAAAAAGGTGTTGCTGGTAAAGGTGGACATTTTGAAGAATACTACAGATGCATTGACAAAATATGTGATCACTGAGAAGTTCTCTTGGTGTAGAGAAACAATGGGAGTTATAGGGTTGGATAAATGACTAAGCTCTCTTGTGGCCACTTGTGGAAATAAAACAACAAGTGGGAGAAGGTTGGGTTGTGTTATATACTTTCCACAAATAGCCCATGTAGTTAACTAGGGGGTTAGAAGGGGGGCAGAGCCCCCCCTTCGTTGCACCAATTGCATAGCAGGAGGATTCATAAGGGGTTTGAGGGGTGCAGGTAACCCCACTCTGTGGGGTCTGGGGCAACACCCCAAAAAATTTTGGTTTTGGACACAATATTAGGTTGGGTGAACCTACCTATGGTTTTGTGCATGTTTTTCACACATGATTTTGGATGCGATGGTTTTCGATCCATGGTATTTGGATGCTTCGGCATGTATATATATATATATTGTAACATTGAAAGGAACATAATGAAAAATCAAGTTGGTAGTCCTAGTTTTGGGATCCAGGGGAAAATCTCTGTGTATATGTGTTTTATGTGTTATGCTCTCACATTGGTTATTTTCTATGTTTTAGAATTCATATGTAGGTAATTTCTGTACGGGGTTAAAACCTACATAGAAAATGGAGCAGGACATGGAAACATTGTTAAGAAAAAAATAACAATGGGAAGTAGTAGGGACATCTATATCAGGCACAAGTACAACAACAGAGACTTATCAAAAGACAACATCTTCAGATTCTACAGAAACGATTGTTGAAGGTTTGGAAGAATTATCGTCAGTTAAGGTAGAGAAAGAGAAGTTATCATCAAAATTAATTCAAATGGAGGAGAATAAAATTAAAGTTGATAATTCCTATTTAGCAGAAGTACAGAAGTACTTCAAGTTGATTCAACAAATTCAGAAATTAGAGGACTGGTCATTTACCATCCAAATGTTGGTTGAGGCCAAAACTAATATTTGGCGGGATATAAATGTTAATATAATAGATATGTGTCCATCAATTGAAATACTTTTGAGAAAGAATAAGATTCAAAGAGTTAAGAAAACAATACAAAATGCTAAAGTAGATTTGGAGCATACACCAAAAGAGGTACAAAGGATTATTAAGGTGTTAAACTCCAAGAGCAATGATGAATTAGGGGACCTAAACATTCCAGATAGGAAAAGAACAGTAATGGAGGTTAAAAGATTTTTAACAAAAAGGAATTTGATGATACAACTAGAGAAAGAATGTGAAGAGCTTGAGTTGCAAGTTAGAAGATTCAACAAAAAGTTCGCACTTCTCTTACTCTGAGGAATTTTAATGGAAAATTGATTCCATTATAAAACTACTAGGAACAACTATGTAACATAGTTGTTGATGCTTCAAAGTTTGCAAAGGCCAAAGGAGTCATAAGTGGAGAAGCATTTATAGAAGGCCTACAATTTGATTTAAATATTCAACATGGTATTAATCACCTTTTCGTCAACAAGACAAATTTTGACATTTACACCAAAGTGGATGAAAGTTTTAGAAACATGATAAACTTTTCTATCCAAAATGAAGAAACGTAGGATTGGTTGCTAGTATTGATTGAATAAGCATAACTAAAGCCCTAAAATTTCGACAACAGAGAGATAATTTCTAGAGCAAAACAACCACAGTTAGCACCAGATTCCTTGAAAGCTGCAACAACATAGTAAATTTTACCAGACTTTCCTTATATTCTTCTCCTATATCTAAAATATGTGTGTGTCTTTAACAGATATTATTTTGTAAATCTTTTTATGTTGAAGTCTAGCCTGAGATGTAGAAGGTTTATATAAATACTTAGTAAAAGGACTCAGAAAAGGTTGGAACTTGTATGAATAAAGGGGTTATATTTTTATAAGTTGTGCATGTACTAAAGGGATAATTTTACAATGATATAGAGAGCCTTGTTCCAGGATTCCCGTGTCAAATAAATGGTGATGTTCTTTTCTCATCTGAATTTATTTAATCTCTCAATTTTCATATGATTTCTTTGTTTACTGTTTCAAGAAAATTTCGGGTCAAACCAACTTACATGTATTATGCTCTATCTTGTAAACAATATTTTGTTCTTTCTGATATTAACTTGGATAGAATTCATGTCATCATGCCTATATTTATTTGAACCTAAATCATTTTTCCCACTCCACAAAAATTTTATAAGATCCAAAATTTTGCATATCTTGCCCTGTTACAACTATTCTATTTTTTTATTATTGTTAATTTTCATGTTATGCAATGGTCAATGCAATTTTCAACCAAATATAATTTGAAAAACCAACCTCATATCATAAATAAAATAATACAAAGAAAATACAAAAAGTGAAGAATCTAAATAAAAAGAGAATTTTTGAGATGTTTAGATCCCATTTGCAATTCAATTTCATCAAGTTTAATCCAATAATGAAAAATAATTAAGTAAATTAAATTACTGAAAATCACTCAACTACCTGAATACCACCATACCATATATCAATAATCCATTTAGAATATCTGGCTCCTAGAAATATCTATACTAGACCCCATTTGGATCCTAACCCACCTAGAATTGTGAATAATCCTGATAAACTTATTAGGAAAAAGAGTTTTACTGAGAGTCAAGCAAGAAATAGTCCATTGCCTAGAGTTAATTCTCTCCCTAAAAGTTTCATAACTATAGAGGATATTGAATTTAACATACGTTTTTAGCGCAATCTTTTCCATACCAAGTCAGAAAGGTTTGTTCCTAAGACAATTTTTTATGAAAATATTTTGAAATCTTATATGTCAACACATCAACTTGCCATTACAGATTATAATGAGTATGTTATAAAATAGTTTAATAAACTTGAATATTTGGTGACTAAATTAAATCAGGTTGCTCAGGAAAAAATTATTGATCAATCAATTTTATCTTCTTCTTCTACCTCATCACCAGCTCTCTAGCGGTTTCTTTCATTACCACTATCACTATTTCATCTATTGTCTTTATAACTACTATACCAACTTAGAAGAGTATAATCCTACCTTCTTTACTACCCTCGATATCCATATCAACTATAGTTTCATCTTCACATTCCCATTTACCAATCATGGCATATCTTCATGGCCCCCTTGTCTTTCCTAGATAACTTCATGCCATGCCACAAGATTATCAGAGTCATATACCTAAATTTGATAGCACGAGGCTAATCACAACACGAAAACACATAGACATAATGATTGATTATTTAGATTTGCAAGAAGATGATGAAGATGTTGTGAAAATGAGACTCTTTGCACGAAGTCTACTCGAGAAGTTATGAAATGGTTCAAGGTATTGGCAGAAGCTAATTTTACAGATCTCCCACAATTTCACCAAAGTTCCATCACACGATGGGAAGTAAAAATGAATCCTCTCCAAATCTTGGCTGAATATGAGAGTATAAGAAGGCCTCCTAGTGAAGCAGTTAAATATTACTATGCTAGGTTCAATAACATTTACAATTATATTCCAGCTACAATACTACCTCCACCTGGTCTATCTCTGATCAAATTTACAGATGGTTTTGATGCAGATATGTCTTATCAGCTGAGGGAGAGAAATATTGCTACCCTAGAGGAAATGCAAATAAATGATGTATGTGTGGAAGAAAATTTACTCGAAAAGACAGAAAGGTTAAAGGATGAGAGAAGAGTTGTGATAAAAGAAGAACCTTCTTCTTCTTCATCAAATACAAATTTGGACACCTTAGTTAAAACCATGGAAATATTAATGGAAAGGATAATTTTAACTGACAGGGATCCACCAAGGGAAGCTCAAGGGGGTCCTCAAATTAGAAATACTAATTTTAGGAGAAATCCACCCCAAATTAAACAAAGAAAACAAAAAAGCCAAACTAATCAACAAAAAATTAGACCTACATTCCAAGAAAATTATGTGGATGATGAAGCTAAAATATTAGAGGATCCTGAAGAAAATCAAATAAATTTATTTGGGAAAGGATAAATAGACAATATTTTATTGATTAAGGAGGAGAAAGATGTATCTTTTCTATCACATCCCGAAGTCATTCGTGCAGATTTAGATGATTATAAAAAGGGTTACTGAGATGCAATCACGGAGGTGCACAAACAGTACAATTTGAGAAGTAAGAAGATTGTTGTAAATCCACCCAGGAAGATTCATAGTGATGCCCCTTCCACCATCCAGGCAAAGGATGATTCTCAAAGGGAGACTTCTAAAAATGGGATGTAAGTATCAAACATAGATAAACCTCAAACATCATTCAATATTGAAAATGTATTAGCCAAGATAAAAAATTATATCCCTCTAACAGAATTGATTAACAAGAATTCATATAGATCTCAAGTCATGATGGCACTAAATATAGGGGAGGGAACAAACACAACCAACTTAACTGATGACCAACCTAATTCATTGTTCTGACTTGAAGTTGTATGGAATTATTAGGATGGTAATGTGGCACCCTTATAGGTTAGTTTAAACATCCACGACAATATTCTTCACAATGCCATGATTTATTCTGGTGCTGCACACAATCTCAGGAATAGAGTAATCATGGAAAATCTAGGATTAGATATAAAAAGAACCTACAAATATTTATATTCTTTTGATTCTAGCATAGTAAGATGCTTAGGTCTCATCAAATATTTATGTGTGACTCTTGCCCAAATCCTAACAAAGAGTTTGGTGATGGATATCGTAGTAGCAGACATACCTCCCAAGTATGGAATGTTACTATCAAGATCATGGGGAGCAAAGTTACAAGGTAATTTGCAGATGGACATGACATATGCTACTATTCTTGTTTTTAGTCAACATAGAAGGTTGTACAGGGAAACACTGATGAAATATATGGTAAGTAGCCAAGAAAAACCAAATAATTATCCCTTGTATTTTGTGAATTTAGATATGGTTTCCTTCATTCTATACAAGAGGAAGTGTCAGGCCTAGAAAGTAGATTGAGAAAAACAGAGGAGAGGAAATTGGAAGCTGGGAAAGAATATAAGAAGGTGAAGCCCTTTGGAACATTGATTTTGATGGGGGGCAATGACCAACATAGGAGCAAGGGCAAGTGTTTGGGTCTCAAAATCACAAACATGTATAGCAAATGGATATCCTCACAAGCTCAATTTCCAATGAACAAATAACATAACTGAGTATGAAGCACTGATTTTAGGATTGCAGCTTTTGAAAAGGTTGGGATATAAAAGGATTTTTGTACATGGTGATTCTTAACTCAGCATTAATCAAATTAAAGGCAAGTACTCGGATAAGCACCCTATACTAAGGGCCTACATAAATGTTGTTTTAGACTTTTTGTAGTGTTTCCCAAAGTAGCAATTTTCTATGATTCCCAGAGGTCAAAATATCTTAGTTGATGCATTAGATGTCTCAGCCAATACTTGTAAGATGCCTTTTCATGACAATAGAAAATATGAGGTTGAAGTGAAACATAGGCCAACTATCCCAGATAATGTTAGACATTGGCATGTTTTTTGTAGTGATAAGTAGGTAGAAAGTTTTTTGCAGTTAAAAGAAGAGTTTGAGAATGTACATCTTGATGCAGATAACTATGCAGATGAGGATATAAATGAAGTAGTGTTGAATGAGACTGATGAAATTCTAGAAGAGCTTGAGGTCCTACAATTGAGAGAAAATGTGTTACCAAGGGGTTTGGTGCAATTAGAAGAGCTGTTTGATTTTAATGATGTAGCTAAAAAGCAAAGATAAAACCTATAGGAGTTGAGTTTGAATATTGTAATATAGCTAATGAGGAAAATCCTAAGATTTTAAAGTTGTCCAAGTCCTTGCCTCCTAATGAAAAACAGAAGTACATTGATCTACTAAAAGAATATTCTGATGTGTTTGCTTGGGATTATGAAGATCTAAAGGCATATGATACTAGTATTATACAACATAATATTCCCATTAGAGAGGACCAAAAACCTTTCAAACATAAATCAAGGAGGGTAAATCCACTTTTGTTACACTTGATAGAAAAGGAGGTAAAGAAACGTTTTGATGCCAAAATCATTGTGCCTTTAAGATTTTCGAAATGGGTGTTGAACCTAATGCCAACAAGGAAAAAGACAGGAGAAATAAGGCTATGTTTGGATTTCAGGAGTCTAATAAAATTTTCTGTCAAGGATGACTACCCTCTTCCTAAAATGGATCATATTTTACAGAAAGTAGTTGGTTCCACTAGAATTTATTTGTTGGATGGTTTTTCAGGATATAACCAAATTCGGTACATCCTAATGATCAACAAAAAAAAACATTGACAACACCTTGCAGAACCTTTATGTATGTGAAGATGCCCTTTGGCCTTATGAATGTAGGGGCTACTTTCTAGAGAGCAATGCATATTGTTGGCATTATGGCACAGGTTTCGATCTATGGCACAGGTGTTGTCCTTGATGGCAACTCTCTTTGGTAATAGATCTCAGTTCAGGCTTTCAGAATGAAGGAAAATACATATACGCGGGTTCATCTAGACGAAGACGCGTCTACACGTGGGTTAGACGTTTCAAAGGCGTGTATCCGTATAAATGCACTTTCATGTAGGAAAAGCGCGTATATGTTGGAGACCTTACCTTTGGTGCATGGTAATTAGTCCTTGGTATTTGAACCTATGGTTTTGGACCATGGTACCTCGTCAGAAGTGTTGATCCCAAGTATTGGGTTCGTGGTATTGGTTTATTATAGTTTTGGACGGTAGCATTGTGGAAGGTCTAAAACTATAAAAGAGGAAGGAGATCATGTGGTAAAAAATCATCTGAATTATTATTGAATATCTGATAAACTGCTAGATCTGGAATACTGGTAATTGGTTATGGTGCAGACCTGGATCTGAATGAAGGAGGAACCTTAGCACAAAGAGAAGGATAAGTTCTATTGATGGGTCTTAACCTTTAAGCTTGAATGATAATATCTTTGTATGATTTTGATCTGCTATATGTGGCGCTTGCTTGATCTATAAGTCTGATAATCTGGGTTAATTAGTGTTTGAATATCTGAAAGAGCGAATTATCCTTTATAAATCTGTACGCAGGTTCAGTGAAGCGAAGGCACGTATACACGTTGGTTCAGTGAAGAGAAAGAGTGTATACGCAGGTTGTTCCTACAACAGAAGCGTATGTACACAAGTTTCAGGCTATTAAAGAAGCGTATATCTTTTGAGTTGTGATTTAGCTGCTTCTGCTTATTGTTGCAGTGTTCTGGTTTAGATTTGGTGTGTGGCTACTGTTACTATGATCTGGGTACAGTCGTCAGAGAAGCGTTTATTTTGATTCAGTTTTGAAGGTGATTGGTTGATGGAGAAATTCTTGATGTTTGATTGATGTTATTTATGGATCCATTCTGAAAATTTATGAAACGTGGTCCCTGAAGGAAAGAGAAGGTTGTAGCCTTCTGTAGGCCAGCACCTACATACTAGTATCTTGGCTAGTGCAAGAGCTAAGGGGGTTGTAGCTCCCTTCTAGGAGAAGCTGGAAAACGAGAGAGGGTTATAGCTCTCTGCAGGTTGCAGCCTGCGTATTGGTAAAGGACTGCACCAGTACAATTGTAAAAATAAGTTTCTAATTAAAGAGAAGATAGAGACAAATTGCAGTAGGTGGTTTTCACCCACATTTGGTTTCGACATTATATCTTGTGTTCTTGTGTGCGATTGTCTTTCTGCTCTGCTTTATTGTTTCTGGTTACTGGCGCTTTTATTCTCAAACACAGATTAACAATCAACATCAGAAAGATGAAGTAAATTAAAAGTTTGCATTGTATACGCGGGTTTCCTTCTGCATAGTTGCGTATATACGCAGGTTTAATTAACTGAAGTAGCGTATATCATGTGATTTTGAAAAATGAATATTTGACTTGATAATACTGATTCACCCCCCCTCTCAGTATTATTTCCAACAATTGGTATCAGAGCAGGTCCTTTAGAAGAAGCTTGATCGCTTGAAGGAAGATATTTCATCATGAGCAACTACGAGAGGGAAGCATCAATCAGGCCACCGATTTCTGATGGGACAAACTTCGTATATTGGAAGGTAAGAGTTACTACCTATCTTCAATCTCTTGGTACAGAAGTCTGGGATATCATAGAAATAGGGTATACTTTTCCATCAGCAACTCCTACAGATCCGGCTGAGAAGAAGAAATATGAAACAAATGCAAAGGCGGTCAATACTCTATAAGGATGCCTATCTCAATCAGAATTTGTCAAGGTTATGCAGTTTAAATCTACAAAAGAAATATGGGACAAGATTGTACTGAGCTATGAAGGAGATAATCAGGTAAAACGAGCAAAACTTCAAACCCTCAGAATTCAGTATGAAAATCTCAGAATGTACAATGATGAAAGTGTGGCTAACTATTTTCTTCGTGTAGATGAGATTCTTAATTGTATTCAAAACTTGGGTGAAGAAATAAAAGAGGCTGTTGTGGTTGAAAAAGTTCTAAGATCCTTGTCCCCTAGGTTTGAATCTAAAGTTTCTGCAATAGAAGAAAAAGAGAATCTACAAAACCTGAAAATGTCACAGCTGCATGGAATTCTAACTGCTTATGAAATGAGAAAAGGAGGTCCATCAGACATGGGAGAAGCTGCCTTCAAGGCTTCAGGCAAAGGAGAGTACTATGAGTCAGGACATGTGTCAGAAGAAGAAGAAGAATCAAATTTTGTTAGAAATCTTCAACGAGGTGTTGGATGATTCCGAGGTAAGTTACCTTTCAAATGTTTTTCTTGTGGAAGAGTAGGTCACTATGCTGCCAAATGTCCTCATAAGGATAAGATTGACAAAGGAAAGGAACCTGTTAGATGGAACAAGAAACAAAATGCAACTAAGAAAAGTTACTACACTCATGAAGACAGTGATGGCCTATCAAATAGTGACGAAGATGAACGAGGTAATGATTATAAACTTTTAATGGCTTTTGAAGGTGATGATTACATGGATGCTATAGATGTAGATGGTTTTTATGATGAGATTTCCAGACTCAAAACATGTTTAGAAGAAAAGAATATGATCATTGATACTCTACAATTCCAACTTGATGAAAAAGAAAAATTTCTTGAGAAGTTAGAATGAGAAATTGTTGGCCTTAGAAAAGAAATTGAGAAAACAAAGGCTCTTAATCTTAAATTTGTTAAAGGATCTGAAACTCTGGATGAGATTATCAATGTACAACATTCTCCACTAATCAAGATAGGTCTGGGGTATAATGGAGAAGCATCTCAAGCATCCACCTCAAAGAGTTATCTTGATGCAACAAGGAGGAATGAGCAAAATCCCAATGGAGATCACCAGGTAAAATAGGGACGAATTACATCAAGAATAGACAAATACCACCAGGTAAATCAGGGGCAATCCATCTTAAGGGTGAACAAAAGCTACAACCAGCCACAGGTAAAAACTTCTCAATTTGCTTCAAGAATGGATGACAATCGAAACTACAATCATTTGGCTGGTAGATTTGATAATCGCAGAAGTTTCTTCAATGGCCAATGTTTCTCTTGCCATAACTTTGGTCACAAAGCAGCTCAATGTGTTGCCTATAAGACAATCATGACTAGAGAAGCTCAAAAACAAAGAAGTATGACTGGAATCACAAAAAGGACTTATAACAACTTTTCCGCCCTTGAAAATGAAATTGAATGTTCTATTTGTAATAACTTCGGTCATGAAGATTCTGAATGCAGGAGCAGGTTTTGGAAGACAACTCAGAAGGAACAAACCTCAAGTGCCAGAACATGGAGAATGAAGGAACCGCAATCAGAAAGATGTGGGATAGCTTTTTATGCAGAGGAACAGGAAAATCTATGGTACATTGATAGTGGATGTTCGAAGCATATGACAGGTGATAAAGAAAAAATTGAATCATATGCTGCTTTAGAAAAGGGAAAGAAAGTTTCTTTTGGAAATGATACTCTTGTAGCCATAAAAGGAAAAGGCAATGCTCAGTTAAAAGAAAAGGTCAAAGATGGAAATGTTTTGTATGTTGATGGCTTGAAGCATAATCTACGGAGTGTCAGTCAGATGTGCGATCAAGGAACCGAGGTAATATTTCGATCAAATGGATGTAGTGTTTGTGATCTTGATACAGGAAAAACAATGATCAAAGGCAAAAGAACTCCAAATAATCTATACATATTTGAAGAAGGACAACAACAATGCTATTTGAGCAAGGATGATGAACACTGGTTATGGCACCGAAGGTTGGGGCATCTAAGCTTTTCACAAATAAGGAAAGCATGCAAATACCAGGCAGTTCGTGGTCTTCCAGATATCAAAATTCCAGACAACACCATATGCAAATCATGTCAGTTTGGTAAGCAAACCAGAACTAACTTCCCTGAGAAGGAAGGATCAGCCAGCAGGCCTCTTGAACTAGTCCATACAGATGTATGTGGTCCATTTAGGACAAGGTCACCTTGAGGAGAAGAATACTTTATATTATTCATTGGCGACTTCTCCAGGATGGTTTGGTTAGGACTTATGAAGCAAAAAGACGAAGCATTCAAAAAATTCAAATCCTTCAAAGCCTTGGCCGAAAACGAATCAGATCACAAAATTAAGTGCCTCAGGTCCGACAGAGGTGGAGAGTTTACCTCAAATGAATTTTTCGATTTCTATGAAGAACATGGAATAAGAAGGGAATTCTCTACAGCTAGGACTCCTCAACAAAATGGAGTGGTGGAAAGGATGGATAGAACGGTCCAAAAAATGGCTCGTGCTATGCTTGATGAGTCTGGAACTCCTGCAACCTTCTGGGGTGACGCTGCATTTGCTGCGGTTGTTATTCTCAACAAAACAAATGTCTGAGTGAACAACACTCAAACTCCTCATGAGCTCTGGTATGGTGAGACTCCTTCGGTAAAGCATTTCAAAATTTTTCGAAGCAAATGCTATATTAAGAATAATGATGAACAGCTTGGAAAACTTGAACCTAGAGCAGATGAAGGCATTCTCCTTAGTTATTCTCCCCACAGCAAAGCATATAAGTGTTACAATAAAAGACTTGGAAGAATTCTTGACAACATTGATGTAATGGTTGATGAAAAAGGATACATTCCTAGGCAAGTAAATTATGAAAATATCGAAGAGGATGAAGACTACTCTCCAAATCAGACTGATGTTGAAGAAGAACCTTAAGAGGCACCAGAGGAACAGATAAGGATAGAAGAGAAGACTCCATCCAGGTACGTTCAGAAGAATCATCCAGAATCTCAGATTTTGGGACAGAAAGAAGCAGGTGTACAAACAAGAAGAACAATTGCAGAAGCCTCAAGCTATTTGCCATTGCTCTCCTCCACTGAACCTAAAAATGTAAAAGAGGCATGCAAGGATGAATGTTGGGTCAAGGTAATGGATGAAGAACTTGAGCAGATCGAAAGGAATAACATTTGGGAGTTGGTTCCTAGACCAAAAGATAAGAATGTCATAGGGACAAAATGGGTCTTCAAAAATAAGTTGAATGAAAATGGGGAAGTAATTAGAAACAAGGCTAGACTTGTTTGTAAAGGTATGCTCAACAAGAAGGAATAGACTTTGAAGAAACTTTTGCTCCTGTTGCAAGACTTGAGGCCATCCAAATGTTCCTTGCTCTCTCAAGCTTTCAAAAGTTCAAAGTATTTCAAATGGACGTGAAATCAACCTTTCTGAATGGAGATTTAGAAGAAGAAGTATACATTGAGCAGCCTGATGGTTTCATTCTTGGGAATGATCCAAATCTTGTATGCAGACTGAAAAAGGATCTCTATGGTCTTAAACAGGCTACAAGAGCTTGGTACTACCATTTGGACAAATATCTTCATCAACAAGGTTTTTCAAAAGGGTCAGCAGGTAGCAATCTCTATATAGAAAATTGAAAATGACAAATTTCTAATACTTGTTGTGTATGTAGATGATATTATCTTTGGCAGCAATGAAGAAGCTATGAGTCAAAGCTTTGCCTTGGTGATGCAGAAAGAATTCGAAATGTCCTTGCTTGGAGAACTGACAAACTTTCTTGGATTGCAAATCCAACAAAATGAAGGTGGTATCATCTTGTCTCAGACCAAGTATCTCAAGCAAATTTTGAAGAAGTATGGCATGGAAGATTCGAAACCAGTATGTACCCCTATGGTTACAAGATGCAGTCTCAGTGCAAATGATGAATCAACAACAGTACATCAACCAACCTATAGATCTATGATTGGAAGTCTACTTTATTTGACAGGTACCCGACCAGACATCATGCATGCGGTGGGAATAGTTGGAAGATTTCAGGCAAATCCAAAGGAAACTCATCTTCAGGCAGTGAAGAGAATTTTCAAGTATCTTCAAGGAACTCAAAACTATGGCTTATGGTATCCTAGAGATACAGATCTCACTCTTCATGCGTATACAGATGCAGATTGGGCTGGAAGCGTGGATGACAGGAAGAGCACAAGTGGTGGTGCATTCTTTATGGGTTCCAGATTAGTATCTTGGTTCAGCAAGAAACAGAGTTCGATTGCTTTATCTACAGCTGAAGTGGAATATGTGGTTGCTCCATCTTGTTGCACTCAACTTCTTTGGATGATGTAAACCTTGCAGGACTTTCAAATCACTTGTACACCACCTATCTCCATCTTATATGATAATACAAGTGCAATCAACATTTCAAAGAACCCAGTCATGCATTCAAAGACCAAGCACATACCGATCAAGTATCACTTTCTCCGGGAACAATGTTGGAACAAAAGGTCAAATTGGAGTATGTTCCTTCTAAGGAACAAGTTGCTGAAATTCTCACCAAAACACTGCCGAGGGAGACATTTGAATACCTCAGACAGAAGCTGGTAGTAGTTGATGCATCATCTTGCTGTTAAATCTTGTCTGTTTCAGAGAAAAATGGGTGTACGCGAGTTGCCTAAGGAAGATCCGCGTACATACGCTGGTTTGTGCAGAGACAGTCGCGTATATGGAGGTTTGATGGATATCAATAGGGACAGGCTCTGGTTGAAGATATTCTGATATGGGTCTGACAGAGACCATCTGACACAGGTTCAGGGGGAGCAGATAATCTTCTAATAATTCATTGTTGGCGTTATCTTAGAAGCTTTTGGTTCTAGTTCACAGCTGTTGTGTGGTTTTAGGTGGAACAGAGGCAGAGGGAGAACAAAAGGAATTCTTGGTTGCTGATCTGAATGGTGATGGACAGATGTTGCTGCTATCAGTTATTGGTGACTTTCATAAGTCTTGTTCTAGATATTTCGTCTCTATGTCATGTATATCTTTTTTGTGGTATCTCTTTTATGGTGTCAAGGTCATGTAATGACCTATTTTGGTTTCCCCACTATGCCTGGGATGAACATGTAATGAACTTGGTTGTCATATGTAAATTTTTGATATATCCCCACTTGGTTGGGTGATGATCCATGTATTGATGATGTATTTTTTTGGTGATAGGAAGGTCTTTTATGATGTATAAGTCATGGTTCTTCTTGAAGAACATCTTTTGCAGATCTTTCCTACAGTAAGGGGAGCATGGTCAGCACAGCAGGGCAGAAATTTCAGCATATACTCAGGGGGAGCACAACCCTTTGCCCTTGATGACAAAGGGGGAGAATGACTTTGAGGATTTTGGGTTGCCATCAAGTCCAAAGGGTGATATTGTTGGCATTATGGCACAGGTTTGGAGCTATGGCACAGGTGTTGTCCTTGATGGCAACTCTCTTTGGTAATAGATCTTAGTTCAGGCTTTTAGAATGAAGGAAAAGACATATACACAGGTTCATCTAGACGAAGACGCGTCTACATGCGGGCTAGAAGTTTCAAAGGCGCGTATGCATATACACGCACTTCATGCAAGGAAAAGCACGTATATGTTGGAGAACTTACCTTTGGTGCGTGGTAATTAGTCCTTGGTATTTGAACCTATGGTTTTGGACCATGGTACCTCGTCAGAAGTGTTGATCCCAAGTATTGGGTTCGTGGTATTGGTTTATTATGGTTTTGGACCGTGGTATTGTGGAAGGCCTAAAACTATAAAAGAGGAAGGAGATCATGTGGCAAAAAATCATCTGAATTATTATTGAATATCTGATAAAGTGCTAGATCTGGAATACTGGTAATTGGGTTAAGGTGCAGATCTGGATCTGAATGAAGGAGGAACCTTAGCACAAAGAGAAGGATAAGTTCTATTGATCGGTCTTAACCTTTAAGCTTGAATGGTAGTATATTTGTATGATTTTGATCTGCTATATGTGGTGCTTGCTTGATCTATAAGTCTGATAATCTAGGTTAATTAGTGTTTGAATATTTGAAAGAGCGAATTATCCTTTATAGATCTGTACGCAGGTTCAGTGAAGCGAAGGCACATATACACGCTGGTTCAGTGAAGAGAAAGAGCGTATACGCAGGTTGTTCCTACAACGGAAGCGTATGTATGCAGGTTTCAGGCTATTAAAGAAGCATATATCTTTTGAGTTGTGATCTAGCTGCTTCTGCTTATTGCTGCAGTGTTCTGGGTTCAGATTTGGTGTGTGGCTACTATTACTGTGATCTGGTACAGTCATCATAGAAGCGTTTATTTTGATTCAGTTTTGAAGGTGATTGGTTGATGAGAAATTCTTGATGTTAGATTGATGTTATTTATGGATCCAGTCTGAAAATTTATGAAACGTGGTCCCTGAAGGAAAGAGAAGGTTGTAGCCTTCTGTAGGTCAGCACCTACGTACTAGTATCTTGGCTAGTGCAAGAGCTAAGGGGGTTGTAGCTCCCTTCCAGGAGAAGCTGGAAAACGAGAGAGTGTTGTTCTCTCTGCAGCAGTTGCAGCCTGCGTACTGGTAAAGGACTGTACCAGTACAATTGTAAAAAGAAGTTTCTAATTAAAGAGAAGATAGAGACAAATTGCAATAGGTGGTTTTCACCCACATTGGGTTTCGACCTTATATCTTGTGTTCTTGTGTGCGATTGTCTTTCTGCTCTGCTTTACTGTTTCTGGTTACTGGTTATTTGATTCTCAAACACAGATTAACAATCAACATCAGAAAGATGAATTAAATTAAAAGTTTGCATTGTATACACGGGTTTCCTTCTACATAGTTGCGTATATACACAGGTTTAATTAACTGAAGTAGCGTATATCATTTGATTTTGAAAAAGGAATATTTGACTTGATAATACTGATTCACCCCCTCTCAGTATTATTTCCAACACATATTGCTTTCGCAGATGAGAAAGATAGATTTATTGTGATTTATCTCGACGACATTATTGTATCTTCCAAAATAGATGAAGATCAGCTACTTTACTCAAGGAAGGATTTTGAGAAATGCACAAAACATTGTATTTCCTTGAACCCCAAAAAGTTTCTCTTTGGTTTAGAGGAAGGAAAGCTACTTGGTCACATTATTTCAAAATATGGTATCAGGATAGACCCCCATAGGGTTGAAGCCATAATAAATATTGATCCTCCTAGGAACAAAAGAAATAGTCTTTCCTTGGAAGGACCAATTTCCTAAGAGGATTCATCCCAAACCTAACCGAGATTCTGAGAGTAATCACAAACACGATGAAAAAGGATACTAAGATAAAATGGGGTAGTGAGGCTAAAAAATATTTCAGTGAAGTGAAAGTAGCTTTGACATGTGCTCTTGTTTTAATTAGCCTTGATTTTACTAAAGATTTCATGATTTTATCTTTTGCATAAGAACACACTATTATAGCAGTATTGTAGCAGAAAAATAAGGAGGGCCATGAACAGTCTATAACATTATTCAGCAGAGATTTAAGAGGTGTCTCCTTGAAGTACAATATCATGGAAAAACAAGATTTTTCTTTATTAAAGGCATTGAAGGACTTTAGAGTGTATATTATACACTTCTACATATTGTTTTTGTTCCAAGTGCAGTAGTGAAATATGTCCTCACTTAGACTAATCCAGGTGGGAAAAGAGGGAAATGGATTGTAGTAATTTTAGAATATGACATTGATGTAAAGCCTACTAAACTCATCAAAGGTCAAAGATTCGGTAGGCTAATGGCTTAATCAAATTTCCATGCACTGGACATAAATTTTATAGCTGCAATTGATGAACAAGAAGAGATGGTGACTCCACAGGTATCAGAATAATTTGTTACCTCTCCTTGGTATAAAAATATTATGTATGTTTTACATAATTTACAAACTCATGCTGGTTTGACCAAAACCAAAGCTAGATTTCTAAAACAAAAAAGCTGTAAAGTTTTGCATTTTTAATTAATCTCTACACTGGAAGGATAATGGAGGTATTTTTCTAAATTGTTTATTGAAGGATGAAGAAAACAAAGTCGTGGAAGAATTTCATCAAGGGGGGTACGAAGGACATTTATATTGGAAAACCACTCCTGAGAGATGGTTTTTTCTAGCTTACCTTGCTTATAGATGATCATAAAAAAGTTTCAACTTGTCATCAATTTCAAATCTTTGAAGGCAATTTAAAAATTTTGCACTTATCTTTAATGCCCATTTCAGAGGAGGTGCCTTTCTAATAATGGGGATTAGATTTTATTTGAGAAATCTGTCCAAGCTCTTCAACTCAACATAAATGGATTGTGAAAGCCACTGACTACTTCACCAAATGGATTGAGGCCATTCAATGAGACATGCTATGGATTTTGTAATCATTCAGTTCTTAGAAGGTAATATTTTTTCAAGATTTGGATGTCCACATAAAATCATTACTGACAATGCTGCAACTTTCAAATAAAAGAAAACGATTGATTTCTGCTACATGTATCAAATAAATTTAGGACATTCTATTACTTAGTGTCCTTAGGGGAATGGATTATTTGAGTCTTCTAATAAGAGTTTGGTCAACAATATAAAGAATTTATTGCAGGAAAATAAGAAATCCTCGCACAAGAAGTTGATTAATGCTCTATGGGTCGATAGAATTAGCACTATAAAATCTATTGGAATGTCTCCTTTCCAATTAGTATATGGAATGGATGCAATTTTCCCACCTCCTTAGGATTTATAGTGCTAAAGTTATTACAAGAAACACAAGTGGAGCCAAATGATGTACAAAGAAGGACAAATCAAATGATACAGTTGTAGAAAACTAGGGAGGAAGTCTACAACAAAACTCAGATAATTCAAGACAAAATCAAGAAAATTCATGATAGAAGGACAAAAGTAGATGATTTCCAACTAGATGATATGGTTCTAAGATGGGACTCCAAAAATGAAGAGAAAGGTAAGCATGGAAAATTTGACAGTCTATGGAAAGGACCTTATAAAATTGAAGCTTTTCGAGGTAACAATGCATTCTTGCTAAAAGATTTGATTGGAGAAGGACCATTAGGAGGACCTATCAATGGTAGACTAGTCAACCACTATCTCACTCAAGGATATATAAGTTTTCATATGTGTCATAAATCATTTTATCTTTATTGCAAGTGAGGGTGGCCAACATTAGGAATTGAAGCTTGTAGAGAAGGTTCTAAGCTTTTGATGAGTTGCTGCCATATTTATAATAAAAACAACTATTCAATTTAGTTATAGGACAAGAAAAAAGGACCATTACCCCATGGACAAAGGTTACTAATCTACGGTGTTTTTGGCACCTCACAAGGAGGATGCCGTCCCCATTGGAGCCTCTGTTAGGGTCTTATAATTTATAGGATCAATTGATTATTATCTCTTGATTTTTCTCCCATTGTAGAAAATTTGATGTAGGTTAACTTGATAATGCAATATAAATAAAAGCAGATTACTATAACTTACTTCTACTATCAATTTTCGGAAGCTTAAAGATAGAGATGAATAATATAACCAAAAGAAGAAGAATCAATGAACAATACACATGAAAATACTTTGGGGAAAGCCTGAACTAAAAACCCCACTATTTGTATTATCATACAAGGTGGAAATACATAGAAATTATACAAAGCCTTAGCTCTCATAGCTAGCCAACTCTCAGTACAATCCTCACAGATGCGCACATGAAATCTTGGCTTCTCTCCAGTCTTCCTCTCTGCCCTCCAAGCTCCTATTTCCTTGCATTGTTCCTTGTGGATGATTCTCCTGTTACCAAGTGTCACACTCTCTTACACACTATCAGAACTACACAATCCTCAAGGAAAGATGTCTTGACTGCATGCATGAGTTTTTGATGGGAGAATCTTCAGTTAACTAGAGTACACTAGTTGAGTGCATGCATTTATCAACTGATTGTTAACTCACCATTAGTTCCTCAAATAGTTTGGAACTAATTTAACTAGACTTAACTCAATAAATTGAGTTAACAAATTACCACTCAAATATAACTCAATATTATCTCCCTTAATTTAAGAGATAATGGTTGCATGACTTCAAAAAGACTTCTAACTTGAATTTCTCCAACTAATTAATTCAAAATGAATTAATCAATTATTTCCAAGTAGATGTTAAGACTAAATTTGATTTTAATTCACAATTTAATTCAAGGACAAATTAAATTGGAATATTCTTGTTGCCACATTTCAACACCCATGAGATGTTGTAAATTATTATTACATTCTACAAATTATTTTCAAAAGTTCAAAGAAAGAATAAAAATAAAAAAATATGATATAAAAAATAGAGAAAGAAAAAAGGAAAAGTAAATAAATGGGGATAATATCTATGTATATATATATATATAT